>JAPKLW010000275.1:185203-268251 GCA_026898455.1 Plectranthus barbatus | reverse complement strand
CATAATCACATCAATTAAATGCACAGATTGAGTGTTTATCAAACCCCAACCGTGGATTGAAATTAAAGTGCATACAATCCTCATCGTCAATCTCTTCTCGTACTCCGAAATTTTCTACACATTAGTTAGATTTCAAACCTCTACCACTTTTCGAAACCCTTCACCTCTCATCTCTGCAAAATCCTCTCAAACCTCCACAAACTTCCTAAAATACCCAACCATGGCTTCAAACCAAAATTCTCCAACCTCCTCAAGTCAAGAGTCAAACCGTTCACCAAATATAGAATCTTTACCAACTGGAAACTCCGAAGCAATTCAATTTCAACAACCCTCATTTATCTATCCCTACACCGCTTGCTCACCCCTGCATGTACGACATGCACCCGGTTTCACTGGAATTGAGAAGAAGGAAGACATTGATGAGTCCATTCCTTACTGCACATTAGTGACTATGGCCAGACAGAAGAAGCTGTCCACTCATTCGGTGGAACGGAGACGAGTGGCCCAGATCATGAAAGACAGGATTCTGTACATGCCTCTCGCCAGCAAACACTTTCCCAAATGGATCCTAAATCTCCTTGATTCTGAGTTACTGGTAAAGTATCTCACTGTTGAACCTGATCAATTTCATCCGCATATGGTTGCTGAATTCTATGCTAGAGCAGTTATGAGTGATGATCAGAAGTCGTTTAGGACATGTGTGTATGGGAATACTGTAGAGGTTAATGCTGAGTTGCTGTCTCGAATTTTTGGACTTCGAAATTTTGGAACCAAAATCTCTCAATATAAGGTGAATGATGTAGCTGAAATGGAAAGGAGGTGGAACCGCTGGAAAAAGTCAAGAGAGAAAGGGCAACCAAGTACGTTTAAGGTTAACACCTCAATCAACACATTGACAGATGAATACAAACTACTTGCAGAGATAGTGATAAAGATGCTCCAGTGCGATGCTGGTTCTTACTCGGAGCTCTCTGCTAAGAAGTATGCCGTGATGATGGCGTTAAACGATAATGTTAAGGGTAATTGGGCTGAGTTCATATTTGAACGGTGGGTAGAGCATGCCAAGAAAAATGCACACATGGAGATAGATGGAACATTCTCCTCGAATGTAAACTTTGGGTTGAAGATTAGTAAATTCTTGGAAATTTTGTTCACCAACACAGGAGTAGATCGTGGAGTTGCACCCCTTTCCACATACTACATTCCTGTAACAAGACACAAGCCTAAGCCGGTCAATGCCAGGAATCCTCGAAAGTTGAAAGGGAAGTCCAATGTAGACAAGGATAAACCTACATCCCCTGAAGAATCTGATGAAGCAAATTTGGCGGTGCAAATACTACAACCCTCCATCCCTATGACAGAAGAGGAAATAACATTGTTGCGCACAAATGCTGAAATAGAGCATTGCTTCACAAATCTCGAAGAAATCGAGAAGTTAAGGAATTTACCGGCTGATCAGATCAATGATATTATGACTTCAAGGGAAGCAGAACAGCATCCGATTATTCTCGGAGACATGGCATTACCATTCCAAACAAAGAAGAGAACTACAGATACTTCTCCTGTACCTAAAGCAAAGAAGAAGACCAGGAGAAAGTTGGTATTACTTACCGACAAGGAAGAATTGGAAAAAGCAGAAGTAGAGAAGAAATCTGCTGAACATGTTGATCGAATTGCTGTTGATGTAACAGCAGAGCAGGACTCTACTGAAATTAACACTGAGGGAACCACTGAAGCTGATCGAGACTACATTCCTAAATCTCTCAGAAATATGGAAGAGCGCACTAAGGAAACAAGGAAAACGAAGAGACAACCGAAGCCATCCTCAAGGAAATGGAGAAGAGAGATTATCAGAAATTCATTAGAGACCTAACATTCGAAGGAAGAGACAGGAACTTCGAGCGAGTCAAGTCTGTTGCTGAAGAGTTTATGGCTCAGAAGAGAGCTGCTAAACAGGCGGAACTAGAAGAACACACTGCAAAGAAAAGGAAAAGCACTGGAGAAGATTCTATATCTTCACAAGATACTATATCAGACGAAGAAGCTAACAAGGAATGCAGTGCTAGCAGAGGAGTCGATGCTAGCAGAGCCGAAGAGTCTAATATAGTGGATGAAGGATTAGCAGAGCAAGTGGACCAATCCACAACAGTGGATATTGTTGCTGAAGGAAATCCAATTACAGCAGTGGACGAGGGCACGACAGACATTCCAGCAGATGTCACCATGATAAATGATGATGAAGATCCTGCTGATGAACTGCAATGCCTAGCAGACGAGGCCAGAAAGAAAGGAAAAGGGAAAGCTGCTTCAGAAGAGGAACCAATTCTCAATCCCTCATCTGATCAGCAGATAATCATTGAAGAAGAGGAATCATCAGATAAAGCACTCTCAAAATTACTGAGGTCTGGAGCCTTCACTGATGCAGAATCGAGTAGAGCTAGAGATACTAAAGAACAGGTCGATTTCCTTCTTCATGATTCACATTCGCCTGTCGAAGAGAATGATTCTTTGTTCACTGATCTTGAATCATCTTGCATCTCTGAATCTGATTCTCTGAATCTAATTCTAATGGAGAATCTGAGGAGATTTTCAATGCCAAATACCTGAGGAAGGTAACATCTGGATCAGATACTCCTCTCCGAGTGCCTCTCAATGGCTTGCCTGGACCTCGCTATCATCTACGGAGAATCGGTTAATGGTGTGCAACTGATAGCGCGTTTCGCAACGCGCTGAAGCTGCAAGTGTACAGACCACTGCAGAGGGCATGTAATAAATTATCGAACTCAAGGACTGCAGGCTCGAAGTACAACTAAGCACTAAAACGTAGATATCGTACTACTATCTAGGCGAATCATATAAGGAAATTGGTTTATCTAAACTAATTGATTTTAAAGCAATGATAAAATAAAAAGATTTAATTAACGATTTTTGAAAGCTAGTGAGAAAACAGGATTCCAGGGCAATCCACTTAGAATATTAAACAAACAACGTTTTCATGCAATTCAATCCCAATTTAATTCCCAAAGATGTGAGCAATCGCAAATATGTTATCAGGTGATCCTCTCGGACTCTAAACCATAACATGAAAATAAAATACCTAGTGACTCCTCTCGGATGCGCAAAAGGAATTTTACTCTTGATAAAAATCTTAGATTTTAAACCCTTTAAAAACTCAATTTCCTCTCGGACAATTGTTCTAATAAATCTAATTTATTTGCGTCTTAAT
The DNA here is from genome assembly GCA_026898455.1 of Plectranthus barbatus. Classification (NCBI taxonomy): domain Eukaryota; kingdom Viridiplantae; phylum Streptophyta; class Magnoliopsida; order Lamiales; family Lamiaceae; genus Plectranthus; species Plectranthus barbatus. The sequence continues at coordinate 265,025 of JAPKLW010000275.1, read as the reverse complement.
TGATAACCTAGACCTCTCGGTTCAAAAACTACCAATTCAAATCACAATTAATGGCCAGTTAATCACAATTCATGAAAATCCCAGATTAAATTAGAACATCAAAGGAAAAGGAACATTAAATTGCATAAACTGTTGAATGAATAAATACAAAGTTTCAAAACCCTAGAATCCACAAATGGGTTTAGCCAATCATGCTAAATCCCAGAAAAACAAGAGAATGAAGAGTCATAAAGTCAGAAAACATGGAATTGAAAAACCGTAAAAGTCTTCAATCTTCGAATCCTTGCATGCTCTTCAAGTTTCCCTTGAATTGTAGTGCATTCGCTCTCTATTCTCAGGAAATTGGAAAAATAAAAGAAGGACGATGGTAGGGAGTGGGTAGGAAGTAGGAACCTTTTCAAGGCTTTTGGAACTCATATTTATAGGTGGGGATTTTTAATCTCAAAAGATATGGAAGAATTCTGAATCTTGGGCCAAAAGATACGCGAAATTACGTTAACTCGCGAATTGGAGAGAACACGCCTGGCGCTTGCAGGATGGGCAAACAAGTCGCCGAAATCGTCACGAGAGAAAAAGACGGAACCGGCGATCCACCGGCATAGCCGGCGATCGCCGGCCTTTTCACCCAGTCGCCGGTTATGAAGCCAATCGCCGGAAATGAAGGAGTGCTCGCCGGTTTGAACATGGGGTCGCCGGGCAGGAGGTGATCGCCGTTTTGGAGCAGCAGGTCGCAGGCTGGGAGGAGTGGTCGCCGGTTGCGTAACTGGGTCGCCGGTTATGCAACCGGGTCGCCGGTTGCGTAGACGGCTTGCGCAGTCTCACGGTTTTGGCCATAACTTTCGCTCCCGAACTCCGATTGACCTGATTCCAGTTGCATTGCAAAGCTAACTCAAAGATCTATCTATTGGTATGCTCCATTAGCTCGAATTTTATGTGTGGAGGAATTGGTGACTGTTTCTTTGAACGTAAACTGCTTTCGGAATGGGTTTCCATTGAAACTTGGCCTAAAACATATGTGGGTGCAGTCTTTTTCTCACTTCTTCTTCTTCTTGATGCAAACAAACATCGATTGGCTCCATGGCACTCATTCAGACTCAAATACGCATGAAATCTGTGCAAAACAACATCAAACAAAGCCAAACGTAATATTTCCTTAAAGAATAAGAATAACGCCTGAAAACATCACGTAATGGCTCAGTCTGAAGTATAATCTAAGCATAAACCTATCAATAACATGCACAGAGTGAGTGTTTATCAGCAACGGTCTATCCTGAAGATTTGCCCAACTCTGATCTCACACCTATGGCTGAAGAGATAGAGTTGTTTGTTCAATCGGAAACGGAAAGAGCCATTGCTGACTTATTCCATACCGAATTGGATGAATCAACGTCGGAAGGACGCTTGTTAGCAGAAGAGTTTCGACGATGGAAGAAGTGTGATTACATTATGCATCAACTCTATTTTGAAGAAAAAGCACTGGTTTTTGCAGCTAAGGGCTTAAACTTCTGGAGACGTGAGGAACGTTGGTGCTTCGATTGGATAGATCAAGTTCCGGGGATGAAACAGTTCTCGGATAAGCAAGTGATGTGCAGACTTCAAGCTATCTGAGAACACCATTTTCTCTCAAATACTGCAGGGTTACCCAAATCCACCTTCGCACCCGATGGATACTCTGATGCCAGGGTTGAACTGTCCAAGCGTCAAGCTAGAGCTGCTGTTGCTTACAAGAAACGACAGATGGAGTATAAAATTCAACAGGCAGAGAGACTCAAAGCTCGAATAGCGGCACAGGCCACTGAGCGTGCTGCTCTGGAATTTGACTACCGAGATATGCAGTTGGCCAAATTCCTGAACATTGATATTCAGGAAATAGTTAAGGAAGCTCAGGAAGCAGAGGCTCGGATTGTCCAGGAGACCGCACAAATTCTGGATGCTGCTAATCGGATAATGCATGAGGAAGTCTGTTATCAAGCATATGTTGATACGAGTACTAGTCGAGTACAGCAACCATCTATTTCAACAAGTCAAGAACTCATTACGACTACTTCCTTCAATGCCACTCCAATAACCTCTCTGCAGATACCCTTTCCAATGAATGCCGATATGGCTGTCGCCTTCAACTCTTATTTGCAAGTAGCAATTGATGGAAGAGTAGAGAAGCAACCACTCACTTGAGACGAGAAATTAATGAAGTACGGGGAGATGTGTCCCATGTACGATCGGAAGTAGCTGAAACCAAATTGGCCGTCTCTGAGAATAAGGCAGGACTGGAGGTCGTTCAAAAGGATTTAGCCGAAACCAAGACAACCCTAACCGAAACTGTGGTGGCTTATGGTATCAACTTTTTGGCTGCAATCAAAGAGGGGGAAGAAAGAAGAAAGGCTGACCAAGAGAGAACAAGAAAAGAAAATGAGGAGTTAGCCGCAAAGAAAGAGGAGTTAAGGAGAAAAGAAGAAGAGGCGAAGGAGGAGTCAAGAAGAAAAGAACAAGAAGCTAGATTAGAATTGCAAAGAAAGGAGCATGAACTTCAACTGCAAAAGATTGCAATGGAGCAGGAGAAGTTGGCTAAACAACTGGAGCGTGAGGCTGCTGAAAAAGAAACAGGAGCAAATCTTCTTGAGAACTTCATGAAGTTCACCATGGAGAGGTTTGCTGATATCCAGAAGAGCAACTCATCGAATTCAGCGGACAGCGAGAATGACAAGCCAGCACCCGGCTCATGAACGCCAAGGTCCAATCTTTTCATTATCTTTTACCTTCTGAATCCAATTTGTACTTAAACTTGCAATATCATATATAAAATTGGATCAGACTTAGACAAACTCTCTTTGTCCACCTGTGATTTTTACTGGTGTGCTCTAGTTGACTTACACTTCTGGTGTACTCAACAATTTTTTGCATGTGGATATGGAGATTATATTTTGATTGATGAATGCTTGCTGATTTGATGGGTGCTAGAATTTCTAGCATATTACTTTTGTGCAAACATTCACTTATATTTAATCGAGAAATATTCCCCAGCACCTGTTGAAAGGGAATTTGGCCACAATCATTTTTTTTGCTTGAACCTAGTTGGAAAAACTCTGTGTTAGATTGATAGAATAGCATAGCCTTGTAAAACACAGACATTCTTCCACTTATGGTCAGCAAATGATAGTAAGCTTTGATCGCACCAAAAAGGGGGAAATTGTTGGGAAATTATTCCTAAAATCTCTCTTAGGACTTATTTGTAAAAGGTTTTGTTGGATCAAACCTTATTTAGTTGGTCGATCATTTGCCGAAATCTAGAGAGTCTAGCACACTTTGTAAAGTCCTGTATAAGTTGTACATTGAGTTGTAATAGACTAGTGTGCTGAGAAGAATTCCTAGCAGATACGAAGCAGATGATATCAGCATTCAACTTACAAACTGCTAGAGAAGCAAGCTAACGAAGGATCACTAGCAAATGGCTGAACGCTCGCTAGACAATAGATATCAACAGAATGCTAAGGCGTTAGCATTCGGGATCCTTCAGCAATGAATAAGAAATCGCAAGCAACTGAAGTCAAAGGATCAAAGGAAAAATACATTAGCAGATTCTAGCTTAGCAAAGCAAAAGAATCAAAATTTGAAGCTGGACTGCGATTCTGACAAAAGTACACGCAAAGGTCGAGACTTTCCAGAAGTAGTTCGAAAAGTACAGTCCTATACAAAAAGTGTTCAAACAAGTTAATCCACTCTTGGACAAAGATGCTGTTTTGTCTAACGGATATGGAGATTCAAGGTTTGAATCTCCATCTATAAAAGACAGGTTCAAGAATGAGATTGACTACTGCTTTTCTCACTTTATACACTCACGAACACTCAAGCAAGAGATTCTTTTGACGAAGTGAACATACAAAAGTAGTCAGTTGAGAGCCGTGTGAAAGTTTATTAAAAGCTCCCAACAACTCAAGTGTCGGTCTTTGATATACTAACATTCCATTGAAGATATTCTTGATTGCATTCAAGAATATTTCAATCATTGGGATTCTTTTCTTCCGAGAAAGAATCTAACAGTCGAACACCTGAAAAGGTCAAGACTAGGACGGGCTCTTAGCCACATTCAAGGAAAGTCAGGAAGTGACTATAAAACTTCCATTTTAGGCAAGGCAGGAGTTTCGAAGGTGCGCCCTTGACCCAGCCAAACCTTATCGGAGAAGTTCAGATCAACGGAGGATAGCTGTCAAGTAGCCAGGCCGAAAGCTCACTGCCTACTTAACTGGAAAGGCGAAGCCTTGTAATCTGTATACTTTTCTAGTGAAATTCTTAGCGTTTCAGCTAAGGAGTGGACGTAGATCTATTTGGATCGAACCACTATAAAATCCGGTGTTCATTTACTGTTTTATTATCCTACTGTTCCAAGTTGATTTGAGACCTAGCAACATAGTTGCTAGCGTATATCTAAAAACACACCTAAGTGATAACTTGAGCTAAGAAACATTTTGTAAACAATGATAAGTGTAAGTGACAAACATTTATTCCGCCGCATTTTGTGTTAAGTTGTATTCACGACGACTCTGATATTTGAGGACCAACAGCAAGAAAAACTCTAGGGTTCTAGTCTCAAAAGTGGCATGATAATGAAAATTCGCCTAATAAAATAATATATACTAAGTTTAATTGTCCCAACATGGAAATAACTTAAAAGCATTAAATTCCTTCAGAACGACCCGAATTTCGATCGACACAAATCCTGTCGATCGAAATGGGCTCTTCGAAATCGGATGCTCGAAGCTCTGTCGACTGGTTGCCTCAGACATCCCTGTCAATCGACACAATTTCTGTCAATCGACAGGAATTCTTCTTCTGTCGATCAGCTTGATTTTCAATGCGCTCTCCTTTTGCAACATACCTCTATTTCGATCGACACACTTTCTGTCGATCGAAACAAAGGCTTCGGCCAGAAGCTCCAAATTCCAGACTTAGCCAATTTTCACTCCAAAAACCTGCATTTTCAAGCATAACACACAACTCAGGCATAAAAACACTACGATGCTCATAATTTAGAGTAAACACACTATAATCTAATTAAAACAACCTAAAAATCCATAGATAAGTGAACGAAATAGTGCACTTATCAACTCCCCCAAACTTGAACTACTGATCGTCCTCGATCAAAACACCAAAAGAAACGTAAATTCATGCAAACAGAGATGTGCAATGCCTCACAAGATTCATCATAATCTAAGCACACCCTCATCCAAAAGATAACGCAATCAAAATCTAATCCAAATCATCAACTGTTTCGGGAAGAACCTCAGAGATAGACAGAATTTTTGCAATCGCTCATCACTCAAGTGTTCAGGACATGTGTTTCACTCAATTCAAAGTAATACAATTTTCTTAACCATAAGTTTGGCAAATTTCTCATCTCTCCACTGCTTAGAAAGTAAAATAACGTGGTGAATCAAAAAGGTCTTTAATTTGGTTGTAATGAGGCTTTTCTAGAAGGTAGGTCGTTTTAGGCTGAGTGACTAGCACACTTATGATTTTTACAACTTCCCAACTGTAACCCACATCACATCATTTCTCAACTCCTCTTTTCTATACTTGTATTATATATATTTTTTTTCCTAGAAATTCATCTTGCAGACAAGTTCACCAACAAGATTTTTCAACACTTTTCTACATCTTTTCTCTCTTTTTTTTTCAAGTTAGCTCAATCCATAAGCACTCATATTTTCAACAATTCACAGCTCAATATCAACTACCCTTTCTCCTTCTTCCTTTTTTTTTTTCAATTCAATTCAATTCACAACTGGCTCACTAGAACACTACTTAAATCAAGGAAAGACTTTTCAGGCTCAAAGTGGCTACAAGTGGTCATGTGTAGGGTTAGTGTTTGGGATACGGCTAAGAAAAGAGATGCCTAAAATCATTTTCACCAAGTCATACATCAATACAGTCTCGAGAGAGAAATAAGCCAAATTCTAGAATCCAACTGCAAACTCGATCACACATGAAAGAAAAATCCAGGCACAACTCTCACTTGGTTCATTTGTTCTTCCCTAACAGTATCCAATCCGAATCAAATAAATCAAGCAAAATCCAAAATCAGAGAGCAACTTATCATGCGTTATTCTCCTATCATTGGCTACTCATCATGCAATCCTAATTGTCTCAATCTCAGTGTAGACCAATCATCAATCAAACAGGTTCATATCAAGGGAAGGAATAGTACATAATCTCAAGTTGCACTTAAATATATTCTGAACTAAGAACAGTACATGGGAAAATATCCAATACATCAGAACCTAACTAAAGCAAATACAACTGAAAGGAAATAAAGTACAGGGAAAATAACTGAAATACAGGGAAATAAACTGAAATACAGGGAAATCAAATGCAGTACATCGAATCAGAAATAGACAAGTAAACAATGGATTCCATTCCCACAAGTCATCCTCCCCCAAACTTATTCAACACGAAGGGAAGAATAAGTTTGAAAGTCAGCTTGTAGGAAAGGAATCCTAGACCTCAATCCTGCGGCGGTGGCTGATCTCTCATTGCCGTCCTGTTCCTGCGGCCATAGCGCAGGGCCGGCTCGAAATCGGCAAAGTGGTCCTCCATCCGGCGGGTCAGATCCGCCATGGCAAGAGTGTGGGCGGCGTTGTAGTCCTCCTGCTGCCTCCTAATGTCGGCAAGCAAAGCATCCTGCACCAGCTGATGATCCCGGACCTGTCGCAGCTCTGTGCGGAAACTGGTGAAATTGGCCCTCTGCTCCTGCATGAACTGGAGGAAAGGACGCCAATCAGGGACTGCGGTGGATGAACCGGCTCCGGCATATTAAGTGGAAGCTCCGCCCCCGCCCCCTGCAGTGAATGGGGGGGCATCAGATCGGGGCGGCACATCTCTCTGCTGCTCAGCCCATCGCCGCTCCTCGGCGATTCGCTCAGCCTCCTCCTCGCGGGTGCGAACCCGCTGATCTGGCGCTTTACCGGGACGGTGAGATAAACAGGAGGATGGTGGGTCACCTCGGGCATCGCGTGTCTGGTCCATGTGGGCCGGCGTGGCCATAAACCAGTTATCACGGTAAGTAGAATCCGTGACATGAGTGAGCTCTGGAGCGGGCAGAAGGAACCGGTCGCCATTCGAGAACCGAAGAAAAAGCTCACCTCGGAAAGGTATCACAAAGCGGAACTGCTCCAGCTGGTCGATCCGCAAGGTCCGTACACCCCCCAGTGGGGTGAAATCATCAACAGGGATCCCACCACACCAGAAATTGCCCGGAGTACCACCGGTCTGCCTCTTCCAGTTCTCCATAAGGAAGGCAGCCAAACTGAGGTGGACACCATTCAGCATGGCCCAGATACAGAAAATCTCGCTCCCCCGGGCCTTCCCGTGCTCGTTTCTTCCAAAAACAGAAATCCCAAACACCTTCTGAATATAGCTGAGTACCGGATTGTCAATCGCAGTGGCCTTCATGTTGGCCTTGCTGAAGTGGGCTGGGTCGGCTGTAGCAGAGATGGAAGGCCAGAACTCCCCAATCTGGAATTCGGGCAGCTCGTGGTAACGGCCCCCCGGTTCACATCCAAAGATCCTGTCCAGCTGTGATCTAGAGAGCCGATGTGGCTGCCCTCGGAGCTGGAACTGGATGCCGTTGGGCTCAATGGGGCCCTGACTGCGGGGCGGCTCAATGATATGCACTGAGGCGAAGAACTCGAGAACCAGTGGCGGAATAGTGGGCCACTGCTGGGTGATGAAGTGCCCCCAGCCGCACCGGGCGAACAGCTGCTGAACATCGTTCCCTAGGCCCATCAGTACCAAGTCATCAGCATCAGGGTATCGGGTTGGCTTCAGGGTGAAGCGCTGCATGTGCTGGAAACGCCTCTGGTGATCGGGAAATGCGAACTCTGGCTCCCAACCAGGCTGCTCCTCTGGGACCAGGTGTTGGTCATGCTCCTCGTCGGCTTCAGACGCCGTATGCTCATGCATCTCCTCATCAGTGGTCGGGTGATATTCCTCGTCAGATGAAGCCATGAGTAGCTCTTTGCAACAACAACAAATCATAATCAGCACAAAGAAGCACGAACAAAGTGGCCAACTCCCCCAAACTTGCCTAGTGCAAGTAAATCCATCAATAGCAAACACAATCGAGCATGCCCATCATTAATTAACCACCCTATCATGCAATTCATACCCTGTCTAAGTGCAAAACAGCAAGTAACAGCCACAGAAGCTATAATGTAAACATGGGAAAGGCATAAACCAAGCAACAGTAAAGGGGGTGTGTCTAAATCAAAATCCCAAAATTGAACCACAAATAGGCATGCCCATTCCAAATTGACCACCCAATCATGCAATTAACATCAAAACCAAGTGCAAAAACGTGATTCATAGAGCAATTTAGGCACAATTTGCAATTTGGAGAGGTTAACATAGGGCAACAGTAAAGGGGGTTCAAATGGAAGTCTCAATTCCTCATAAATCGAAATGAATCAACAATTAAGCCTCAAGGAACTCAAATCGAATCTCCAACAACCTAGAACGAACCAATATAACCCGATATATGCAATAAATCGAACTAAATTCAACAATTCAACCAAATGCATAACAAGGGAAAACTAGGGCTCAATTCAAAAATAAACACCAAATCAAGATAATGGAGACCCAATAATCGAAGGGAGAGAGGGAAAAGAAGATTACCTGGGTTGGAAGAGAGGAAGAGGACAAATTTCGATCGAGCAGGGTGGGGGAGAAGTTTCGTGTGTCGAAAGAGAGAAAGGAAGAATGAGGGGGAGGTCTGTCGTGCGAATTTAAAAACAGACTCGCGCGTCTGTTTCGACCGACAGGATTCCTGTCGATCGACAGACGCGCATTTTTTCGATTTTTCATTTTTTTTAAATTAATTAAATGCAGAATTGGAAATTTAAATGGAAACAAACTTGTGTCGATCGACAGGATTCCTGTCGATCGACACACTTATTGACCGGACAAAATATAAACCAAACACGACCATGTCGATCGACACAATTTGTGTCGATCGACAGACTTTTTATACTTAACCAATATTTTTGAAAACTCCTCTGTCGATCGACTGGATTCCTGTAGATCGAAATAGAGGCTTAAATTTTTGAAAACTGTATTTACAAACTGGAAATTTTTTCTAAGGCATGAAATAAATCCTGAAACACCTAAGACTCGAAAATAGACTCTAAAACAAAATTAAAGCAATAAAGTGATGGGTTACCTCCCAACAAGTGCTTCATTTAACGTCGTTAGCTCGACGATACCTCAGATCATGGCCGGTCCAGATAGTGCACCTCCACAGCTCCAATCTGAAGTGGGCTGTAGTAGCGCTTGACTCGGTTTCCATTGACCCGAAAGATGGTGCCATCCTGACCAGCTAATTCCACCACGCCATTGCTGGTGAAGTTGACCACAGTATATGGTCCATTCCACTTGGACTACAACTTTCCTGGCATGAAGCGGAGGCGAGAATTGAAGACAAGCACCAGATCCCCTTTGTAGAATTGTCGCCTCTTCTGGCCTTGATCATGGAATCTCTTGGCTCGGAGCTTGTAGTTCATGGAGTTCTCGTAGGCCTCCTCACGGAATTCATCCATCTCATTTAAGTAGGCAGCTCGGCTCTCAGCAGCAGCCTTCCAATTCATGTTTAGCTCCTTCACAGCTCTCCATGACTTGTGCTCAAGCTCCATAGGAAGATGACAGGACTTACCAAAGACCAACTGGAATGGGGACATCCCAATCGGCATCTTGAAAGCAGTACGGTAGGCCCACAGTGCATCATCGAGCTTGAATGCCCAATCCTTCTTCATCTTGACAGTTTTCTCAAGGATCCCCTTGATCTCCCTATTGGACAACTCGGCGAGGCCATTCCCTTGAGGATGGTATGGAGTAGTAACCCTGTGTTTGACACCATAGCGAGCAAGAAGAGCAGAAATAGTACGGTTACAAAAATGAGACCCACCATCACTCACCAAGGCTCTAGGAGTGCCGTATCGAGTCACCACGTTCTTCTGGAGGAAATTCACCACAACTTTGGAGTCATTGGTGGTCGTCGGAATGGCTTCCACCCACCTAGAAACATAATCAACAGCCAAAAGAATGTAAGTGTACCCTCCTGAAGGTCGGAAAGGTCCCATGAAGTCAATCCCCCACACATCGAAGATCTCGACCTCAATCACTGGGGTCTGGGGCATCTCATCCTTCTTTGAAATATTGCCCATCCTCTGGCACCTGTCACAGTTGAAGACAAACGACTTGCAATCGCCATGGATGGTCGGCCAGTAGAACCCACTAGAGAGGACCTTGAAGGCGGTCCTGTTGGCAGCAAAGTGGCCACCACTGGGAGAAGAGTGACAAGCCTCGATGATCTTGAAGAATTCAGACTGAGGCACACACTGGCGGATGATAGTATCGGCACATCGGCGCCATAGGTACGGGTCTTCCCAATAGTAGAACCGGACCTCCTTCAGAAATCTCTTCCTTTCTTGCGGGGTAGACTCCGGAGGGGGAACTCCACTCACCAGGTAATTGGCATAATCAGCATACCAGGGAGTCTTGTTGCAGTAGTACTCCTTGAGATCCCTATCCTTGCATGCAAAGACCTGTTCATCAGGGAAAGTCTCTTGGATCCTCATCTTCTGGTCAACCCCCTCGACTGGATGCTCCAACCTGGAGAGATGGTCGGCAATCACATTCTCACAGCCCTTTCGGTCCTTGATCTCCACATCAAACTCCTGAAGCAACAGGATCCATCTGATCAATCTTGGCTTGGCAAACAAAAATTTAATAGCAGCGTGGTCAGTATAAACAACAGTTTTCGACCCTATCAAGTAGGGCCGAAATTTATCAATGCATAAACTACTGCTAGCATCTCCTTCTCCGTAGTGGTGTAATTGCATTGGGCAGGGTTCATGGTCTTGCTGGCATAGTGAATGATATGGAAGAGTTTCCCCTTCAGCTGTCCTAGAACCGCTCCAACTGCAAAGTCACTAGCATCACACATGAGCACGAAGGGCTCATCCCAATCCGGAGAAGTGAGGACTGGAGCAGTCACCAATGCCTTCTTCAACTGCTCGAAGGCCTTTAGACACTCTGCATCAAAAACAAAAGATACGTCTTTCTCAAGCAGATTACAAAGAGGTCGAGAGATTTTAGAGAAATCCTGTATAAATCTGCGGTAGAACCCGGCATGGCCTAGGAAACTCCGGACTCCCTTCACATTGAGTGGTGGTGGCATCTTCTCGATTGCAGTGATCTTGGTCTTGTCCACTTCCAGACCTTTAGAGGAGACCCGGTGTCCAAGTACGATCCCTTCTTTCACCATGAAATGGCACTTCTCCCAATTTAGGCATAGGTTTGTCTCAACACACCTCTCCATCACTGTAGCTAGATTCTGCAAGCAAACATCAAAAGAGCTACCAAAGACAGAAAAGTCATCCATGAAAACCTCCATAATATGCTCAATAAGATCATGAAAAATGGACATCATACACCTCTGAAAAGTAGCAGGTGCATTGCACAAACCGAAAGGCATCCTCCGATAAGCAAAGACTCCATATGGGCATGTGAAAGCTGTCTTATGCTGATCTTCTGGGGCCACTGCAATTTAGTTATAACCAGAATAACCATCTAGGAAACAGTAATAGGGATAACCTGACAGTCTGTCAAGCATCTGATCAATGAAGGGCAGAGGAAAGTGATCCTTGCATGTGGCGGCATTCAGAGCTCGGTAGTCGATGCAAAACCGCCATCCTGTGACTGGTCTCGTCGCCACCTCTTCGCCATCCTCATTCTTCACAATCTGCATTCCCCCCTTCTTGGCCACAACTTGAGTCGGACTCACCCATTGGCTGTCGGAGATGGGATAGATCATCCCATTGTCTGGAAGCTTCAGTACTTCCTTCTTCACGACTTCTTGCATTGTAGGGTTGAGTCTCCTTTGGGCTTGTCTCTTTGGCTTAGTCTCTTCCTCCAAGTTGATCCTGTGCTGGCATATTGTTGGACTGATTCCTTTGATATCTGCCAGTGTTCATCCAATAGCCGACTTGTGGTCTCTCAAAACTCGTAGCAGCTTCTCCAACTCTGTAGAATTAAGAAAAGATGAAACAATCACAGGGTAAGTATTGTCAGGACCCAAGTAAGCATATTGTAGATGAGAAGGAAGAGGTTTCAGCTCCAAAACAGGTGGTTCGGGCCCTTTTTCAGTCTCAGGTACGGCTGTTTCGGTCGATACAGCCTCTCTGTCGATCGAAACAGAGGCTACTTCCTTCTTCTTCTTTCTCCTGGTCTGCCTGTCGACTGGGTGAATTTTTGAATTTGTGTCGATCGACACTCTCCCTGTCGATCGACAGGGAGGCAATTTCCCACCATTCAACACACAAGCTCTGTCGAGCAAAACAGAGGCATCAGCTCGATTTTTTTTTGCTCCTTTGACAAACTGGATTGGCAGAGGCTCCCTTTGGTTCTCCTTTGCCCTCGGTAACTCCTCTTTCACATCTAGCTCCACAATAAAATCCAGAAGCTCGTCACAGGCTTCATCGAGCTCTGAAAAAGAAAACAAGGAGTGGTGAAGACATTGCTCTAGATAATCAGTTTCAGAATTCAAAGAAAGTAAAGGAGAAGAGATCACCGGATCAAAACTGTCAATCATATGGCATTCTTCTTTGTAACTCCCATCATCGTGTTTTTCCATGGACTTGAAAATGTCGAAGGTCACAGACTCATTGTCGACTCAAAATGTCAGTTTCCCTTCTCGAATATCGATCAGGGCTCCTCCGATCCTCAGAAACGGTCTCCCCAGAATCAGCGGGATGTTGTGATCCTCCTCCATGTCCAAAACAACGAAGTCAGCCGGGAGTATGAAATCTTTGACTTTCACTAGGACATCCTCCACAATTCCTCTCGGATAAGAGATCGATCTATCAGCCATCTGAAGAGTGATGGTAGTCGGCTTGATATCTCCAATCTCCAGTCTCTTGAAAATGGACAACGGCATCAGATTGATGCTTGCTCTAGAATCGCAAAGCACCCTGCCGAACGTCTCTCCACCTATGACACAAGAAATAGTGAATGAACCCGGATCCTCTCTTTTCAGAGGCAGCTTCTTCTGAATAATAGCATTGCATTCCTCAAACAGGTTCACTGTCTCGTGCTGTAGCATAGGTCTCTTCCGCTCGACCATATCCTTGAGGAATTTGATGTACCCCGGCATCTCCTGCAGAGCTTCCACAAGAGGAATATTGATGTGCACCTTCTTCATGTTCTCTAAAAATCGTGCATACCTCTCATTCACCTTCTTCTTGGCAAATCGCTGCGGATACGGCATAGGGGGCAACTTTTCTCCTTGACCTAGCAGCTGTGTCGATCGACAGGGATTCTGTCGATCGACAGAACCTCCTGAATCGATTTCTGGTTCTGAACCTCTATTTCGATCGATAGAATTTCTGTCGATCGAAACAGAGGCTTCTGCCTCGGTTTCCTGCTCCTTTTCACACCCTTCTTCGGCCTCAGATTCGGCCCCTTTGTGTTCAGGTCCCTTGTAAGACTTGCCACCCCTCAAAGTAATGGCATTGACCTGATTTCTCTGATTCTTCGGGTTTGCCTGAGTGTTGCTCGGTAATTGCCCTTGTTTGTGTTATGAGCCAAGGGATGCGGCAATCTAGCTGACCTGTGTCTCAATGATCTGAGCATGTTTCTCCACTCTGTCAACTTTGGAGTTGATACCTTCTACTTCTTTCTCCAAATTTCCAACTCTCTTATCGGACCCTTGCATGAACTTGGCTAGGATTTTCTCGAGGCTCAGCTTCTTCTTTGGCTCAACAATTTCTCCATTCTCCACATTGAATCCAGCAGGAGGTTGCTCGGCAGCTTCAGGATTTGAATATGAGAAACCTGGGTGATTCCTTGCTCGGTTGGGATTGTAGCCTGATTGTAGTTCTGATTGTAGCCCTGATTTTGTGAATATCCCCCTCGGTTGTTATTCTGATAACAACCTCTTTGGACAAAGTTGACATCGGCGGCATCAGTCTCACCAGAAGAGGACGGAATTGGATCGACAGCAGCAATGGTTCATCCAGATTCCATCTTGGCAAAATCCTCTCTCAACTTCTTGATCTCGCCCATTAGGTCTACCTCGGGTTTTGCTACATTCTCCACAGCTTTGACTGGCTCCTTGCGACTGCTAGACCATCTTTGACTGTTGGTTGCCATCTTTTGAAAGAAGGCCATGGATTTTTTTGGGACCCTTTGTCATCACAGAATCTCCCAATGTGGAGTCCACCAGCTCGACAGTCTTTTCATTCAATCCTTCATAAAAACTCTCCACTTGATCTGCCAAACAAAGATTGTGACCAGGACACAACCGCAGCAACTCCTTGTACCTCTCCCAGGCCTCATAGAAATTCTCATCATGCCTCTGAGCAAACCTAGTAATATCCTTCTTCCTTTGCCTGATGACACTTGGGGGAAAGAAATTCATCAAGAATGCGTTCCTCAGTTCCTTCCAAGTGCTGATGTTGGTCTTATCCAACGCAGTAAACCATGACTGGGCCTTGTCACGCAGAGAAAAGGCAAAGAGCCTCATTCGCATGGCACTCTTGCTGACTCCATTGATCTTCACGGTGTTGCAGAGCATGATGAATTTGTCAAGATGAGCATAGGGGTCCTCAGTAGCTCGGCCCCCATATTGACTCTGCTGAACCATCTGCACTAACCCAGTCTTCAGCTCAAAGTTATTGGCATTGATGCCAATGCTGAAATCAGTCTCCTGGAACTTAGGTCTGTATCTCTTCTGGATAGCATCCTCATCCTCGTCATCATCAATCCCTAGATCATCATCCTCATCTTCATCATCTGAGGATTCATCAGGTGGATCGTTGTTCTTCTTTTTGGCTCTTTCCTGCTCCAGCATTACCATACGCTCCCGCATAGCGTGCATCTCCCTCAAAAGCTCAGTTGTTTGCTCGGGAGTGAGGTTGGGAATGTTCTCTTGATGATCATCGGCCATCTTAACAGTTTCACTGCTGGAAGCGGCTTCCTCTCGGTGTCTCCGGCTATTGTTTCTTCTGCACGTAGCCTCAATCTCAAGGTCGATAGGAATCGGTGCCTTACCACTCCTCCTTGTGTGCATTAACTACCTGAAAATCAATCACGGGAAAAGTGAGTACACACAGAACGGCAATAAAACTGAATTAAATTAACTAACACATGAACTGAACGAGAATACAGTAAAAATCTGAAAAATAGCTTCTCTGTCGGTCGACAGAAATCGTGTCGATCGACAGAGATTCTGTTGGTCGAGTTTTTCTCTGTCGGTCGAAACAGAGGGTAAAATTTAAGGGAAAAACTGGCAAAAATTTTAAAGGAAATTAATAAGGAAATTTTGCAACACTGAAAGGGAAATTAAAATTAAAATTACAACTTAAATCAACAACCCTAAACAGATTCAATAACAAGATAATTCTTAACAATCCCCGGCAACGGCGCCAAAACTTGATCACTAATTTTTATAATGATTTTTTATAGTATAGTGACAAGTTAAAATTATCGTCCCACAGAGATTGTAAAAGCGAACATCTCATATACTGAATCATTTGCTTTCGGTTTGTTGTCTAAGTAGACAGAAATTTGAAAGGGTTTTGAAATTTAAAATTAACTTTTGCAAGAAATTTAAAGTAAAGCAGGGAATTAAAATCGGGTTTTAAAACACTAGAGAAAAGATCAGATTCCAGGGCAAGTTCATGTCAAGGATAGCATGCAAGGGAATTTCATCGATCAATTACAAATTCCAGGGTTTGGCAATTCATAAAGTAGATTATCAATTTCCTATATCTTTCGGTCTCTAGAAAAATTGACAACTCCCAAAGAACATCAGATTTATTCCTATGAATTAAATTCCTCTTTTCAGACATAATAAAAATCCATATTATCAATTCTGAGATCCATTAATCAATTTTCACTTTTCAGTCTCAAATTAATTAATTGTGAAAACCTAATCAAATGGCCAATTTAATCAGATTAAGAAAAAGCACAAGAATTGATAAACCAATTAAAAATATTGATCGATTTAATCACCTAAACATGCATCCAAGACAATCACATAAACCCTAGAATCTGAATAAGGATTTACCTACACATATTCATGTTAAACAGAAATATGGAAAGATAAAACCTGCAACACAACTTCATAGAGAAAACAAGCCTTGTAATTTCATCCAATCTTCAAAGGTTCGATCACAATCCTCACCAGAATTCGAAAATAATTCAAGGGCAAGAAAAACACTAGGGTTCTAGTCTCAAAAGTGGCATGATAATGAAAATTTGCCTAATAAAACAATATATACTAAGTTTAATTGTCCCAACATGGAAATAACTTAAAAGCATTAAATTCCTTCAGAACGACCCAAATTTCGATCGACAAAAATATTGTCAATCGAAATGGGATCTTTGAAATCGGACGCTCGAAGCTCTGTCGACTGGTTGCCTCAGACATCCCTGTCGATCGACTCGATCGACACAATTTCTGTCGATCGACAGGAATTCTTCTTCTGTCGATCAGCTTGATTTTCAACGCGCTCTCCTTTTGCAACATACCTCTGTTTCGATCAACACACTTTCTGTCGATAGAAACAGAGGCTTCGGCCAGAAGCTCCAAATTCCAGACTTAGCCAATTTTCACTCCAAAAACCTGCATTTTCAAGCATAACACACAACTCAGGCATAAAAACACTACGATGCTCATAATTCAGAGTAAACACACTATAATCTAATTAAAACAACCTAAAAATCCATAGATACGTGAACGAAATAGCGCACTTATCAAAACCCAAATCCACAAATCTTTGTATTAAATTCATAGGAGCATGCTAGGGTTTTGAGAATTTTAATTATGAGCAATATCCATAAATCGATCATGTTCAGTTTGGTTTTGGTGATTCGGTTCACGGGAAAACCCTACAATTGGTATCATAGCGAGGTTTCTGATTTATGGCTCTGTTGTTCATAATTAAATTCGATATGCATGTATGAATTTATTATTTTGTGAATGTTTGGTTTTTGTTCCTCGTGGCAACCCGTTGATTCAGCCCGCGGTGGTTTATCCGTGTAGGCCTGAATTGTTTTTGTAAAATCACGAGAAAATCCGTGATTAGTGTAGATTTGAAAATTGTAATAGAATTGTTGTTCTGTAATTTTCAAATTTATGTAATTGCACGGGTTGAGGACGAAGAACGAAGACGGAGCCGACGACGGCGCGCGGCCTGCGTGCGGCACGCGGGGCACCCGCGTGGTGCTGGGCGCGGCGCTGGCTGGTGGCTGGCCTCGCAGTGGCGGCGATCGGCGGCGGCTTTGGCTGTCGTCGGCTGCTGCTGTCCCGTTGTGGTGGCTCGTGTTTTGGTGGTTTGCACAATCCTGTGTAAACCCTAGGGTTTGCATTAGGGTTAGGGCAAATCATCAGATCACAAAGGCCTAAAAATCCAAAAGATTTGGTGTATCCAGATTTGAAGGCCCTTGAAGATTTGGAAGATTTGAAAAGATTTGGATTTATCCAAATTAATTCAAAATTCAAATTTGTAGTAGATAGATATTATTTTCTATTTTGTGGGGCCACGAGGAATTTTTGTTTGCCTTAATTGTTCTCGTACGATATGTGATTTATTTATGTGCGCAATTTAAGCATGTGTAGATAATAGGAAAAACATGTTTTACTGCTAGTAAACGTCTACGAGTGTAGCTAGCTAGTTCCCGGAGGTGCATGGGTACGGTTGTTGGGATCTCTAGACAAACAATTTAAATCATGTGACTAGTGGGAGGGCTTTGCGTAAACGTCTACGAGTGTAGCTTGCGTAGACCTCTTTCACAAGTATTCTAGGATTGATTTAAATTATAGATAACAAAAGCTTTAAGGGCTGTGCGGTATGGTTACGTGCCATGCTAAACTATCTCTTTTGGCCCGAGTTAAATTTGTGATTAATTGCTTAGAAGCATGAACTCTCTACCCAAATCCTTTGAGTGTTTGAGACTGATTGTTGTCATGGACAAGAAGGAGTATACTCTTAACGAGTTGCTCAATGACTTGATGGCAACGGAATCGGTTATGAATCCTTAGAAGGTTGCCTTAGCTACTTCTGGTAATCACTCTGCTGTATCGAAAGGTATGAAGCCGAAAAGAGCGATTAAGAAGAAGGCTGGGAAGGTAACTGGGAAGGACATGGGAGCTGTTAATAAGCCTATGGGGAAATTTCGAGGGACAAGTGTTTTCAGGTGTGGTAAGAAAGGACGTAGGAGGAAAGATTGTCAGGCCCACAAGGCCAGACAGGGTATGCCATTTGCATGTATAACTGAAGCATGATTAGAGTGTGGCGTTGCTCTTCCAAAGAGCTGTTAGCGCTGACTTGTTGATCATGTTGTTGTACTTTGCAGGGGACCGTGTCGACAAGGCTGGTGAGTGATGACAAGAAGATACCAAACTAGATGAAGGCAACGTTTTATGACGGAGCTTCATGGAGTTTTCTTTTCCTTATGTTTTGATGAATTAAAGTACATTTGAGAATTTATTTGTGGGCCGTGGTTTATCGGCAGGACAAATTTCATCAACTTTTATGGATATTTGTTATTTATGATTTTATCATTGGTAATAACAATGTTATCCAAAATGGTATGTTGATTTACAATCTCTATGTTGCTTTGATCAAATGTCCTTAAATATTGTATGTAATTCATCCGTAATAGATAATCCTAGAAAGAGAAAACTTACTTCTTCTGATGAGGATCTTACATATCTCTGGCACTTGAGACTGGGTCACATCAGCTTGAAGCGGATACAAAGACTTGCAGATGACGGTACATTGGACTTATTCCGGGTTGTACCTTACCAAGTCTGCGAATCCTGCATCGAGGGCAAGATGTCAACTAGGCCTTTCAAGGCTAGTCAGTCTCGAGCAGAGGAAGTGTTGGAATTGATCCATTCTGACTTATGTGGACCGATGTCCACGCAGGCTCGTGGAGGGTACGAGTACTTCGTCACTTTCATTAACGACTACTCAAGGTACGGATACGTTTACCTGCTTCGCTACAAGTCTGAATGCTTTGAGATATTCAAAGATTTCAAGGCTGAAGTAGAAAAGAAGGTCGGGAAAACTATCAAGTCGTTGCGATCTGACCACGGTGGCGAATACCTCGGCAACGAGTTCCTGCATTATTTGTCAGAAAATGGGATTACATCCCAGTGGACTGCACCGGGTACTCCCCAGCAAAACGGTGTAGCTGAAAGAAGAAATAAGACTCTTCTACAGATGGTAAGATCAATGATGAGTTATGCAAACATACCAATTTCGTTTTGGGGTTACACATTGGAAACAGCAGCTTACGTGCTTAATGTGGTGCCTTCTAAAATAGTTCCTAAGACGCCTTCTGAGCTCTTCCTTGGTCGCAAACCTAGTTTGTGCAAGTTTAGAGTATGGGGCTGTCCGGCACACGTACTATCGAAGGAACCTGATAAGTTAGAAAGCAGGTCAAAAGTAATGATGTTCATCGGGTATCCCAGGCAAATGAAAGGTGGTTACTTTTACTGTCCTGAGAGTCAACGTGTCGTTGTTAGCACCAACGCTAGATTCTTAGAGGACGAGTATGTGAGTAATCACAGGTCAAGGAGTGATATCGTTCATCAAGAAATTGAGAACGAGAATGCAATTCCAAGGGAAGGGGAATGTGTAGATGTGGGTGCTCCTGTGAGAGGTACTGCACCACAGACACGTTCTTCAGTGCAAGGTGCAGGACCACAAGTCACTGCACCCACTACTGACACGACACCGATGCCTCCTCACAGTGGGAGAGTTATTTTCCAGCCGGAAAGATACATGTTTGTGGGTGAGTCTTCGGACTTGAGCCTGGAAGACGGACATGAGGACTCTGACACACTGACTTACGAAGAGGCAGTGCAGGACAAGGATGTTGCCAAATGGCATGTCGCCATGGATTGTGAAATTGAATCCATAACTGCTATGGATGTATACCAGAAAACTGATTTGCCGGATGGCTTTAGGGCCATAGGGTGCATATGGGTATACAAAAGAAAGAAAGGGGCGGATGGAAAGATCACGGCTTTTAAAGCCAGGCTGGTGGCAAAGGGTTATAGTCAGAAAGAAGGCATTGACTATGACGAAACCTTTTCACCCGTAACCATGCTCAAATCCATCCGGATACTCCTTGCCATAGCTGCGCATATGGACCTCGAGATCTGGCAGATGGATATCAAAACCGCTTTTCTAAATGGTTACCTTGAAGAAGGTAGAGACATCTATATGCAGCAACCCGAGGGTTACATAAGCAAAGGCAAAGAACATCTTGTCTTGTAGCTTAGGAAGTCCTTGTATGGACTTAAGTAAGCTTCAAAGTCGTGGAACTTACGTTTCAATGATGTGATTGAATCTTATGGATTTGCACAGTTAGAAAACAAAAGTTGTGTTTACCGACTTTGTGTCAGTGGGAGCGTGGTCTTCCTTGAACTATACGTTGATGACATACTCCTATTTGGAAACAACGAGGGAGTGATGTCTGAAAACAAAGTTTGGTTATCCGAACAGTTCCAAATGAAGGATCTGGGAGAAGCTGGCTATATTCTTGGGATTAAGGTCTTACGAGATCGTAAGAGAAGAATGTTGAGGTTATCCCAGGCATCCTATGTGGATACTGTGATAGCCCGGTTCAGCATGCAACTCGCCAAGAAAGGCTTGCTACCATTCAGACATGGCGTTCGTCTTTCTGGTGGCTAGTGTCCACAAACACAGCGGGAGAAAGACCAGATGAATCTTGTACCGTACGCTTCGGCTGTGGGTAGTCTCATGTATGCGATGCTGTGTACCAGGCCAGATATCTGTTATGCCGTTGGCATGGTAGCAAGATATCAGTCTAACCCTGGACAGGCGCACTGGACTGCTGTAAAGCACATCCTCAAGTATTTGAAAAGAACTAGGAATTTCTGCCTAGTTTATCAAAGTGAGGATTTGTGCCCTGTGGGTTATACAGACTCGGATTTCCAAGGGGACCAGGATGAGAAGAAATCGACCTCAGGATATGTGTTTACCCTGGATGGTGGAGCTGTATCTTCGAGGAGCTCAAAGCAGAAATGCATTGCTGATTCCACCATGGAGGCGGAATATGTCGCCACCTCCGATGCCTCGAAAGAGGGGGTGTGGTTCCGGAACTACCTTTTAGAGTTGGGCGTGATCCCGAGTTTGCCGAGGAGCATCACAATTTATTGTGATAACTCTGGTGCAGTGGCAAACTCAAAGGAACCGCGGTCTCACAGGGCAAGCAAACACATAGAGAGAAAGTACCATATCATACGAGAAATCGTATCGAGGGGCGATGTGCTAATTAAGAAGATTGACACTGCTGACAATCTTGCTGATCCGTTTACAAAGAGCTTGCCGCAGAAAGTTTACGAAAGACATATTCGTGAGCTGGGTCTGAGGTGGATGCCGACCACTGATAGTGGTTAAAGTGACAGCAGACTAGATAGACGGACTGTATACTCTGTAATAGCTTAGTTATGCTTTGAGTATAAGTGGGAGATTGATTGGTTTTGTATACTGAAAGCATTTATTACAATGAGTATACAACGGTTTATTTCTCCTATATGTTAACAATCTTACATGTATGATCAATGGTATCCTCGTGTCTCACCGATAGGGACGATCATACGGCGTGTTGTAGATCGCAGAAGACAGTATGATCACTTGACCTAGTGAGACATAAACCTG
Organism: Plectranthus barbatus; assembly: GCA_026898455.1. Classification (NCBI taxonomy): domain Eukaryota; kingdom Viridiplantae; phylum Streptophyta; class Magnoliopsida; order Lamiales; family Lamiaceae; genus Plectranthus; species Plectranthus barbatus. The sequence goes on along the minus strand of JAPKLW010000275.1, from coordinate 243,276 downwards.
ATCACAGCCGAGACAGCATATGAGGACACGTCTGTCCGGATGGATGCGACATTGTCGGAATAAGTAGTCTGTCTTGGTTACTTGACATGCCGGTACGCAGAGGTGGCGTATTGATGGACCGCAGTGAGATGTATTTGTCTGTCTGACATCAGCGAATACAAGATCTCGTTATATTGATTGAGTCCAAACCCTAACGAAGGTTCAGGGGTTTGCACGGGTTGACTGTTGCTTTGACTTGCCATGGTGAAGAGCCTAAGTAACGTGCTCGTATATTCGCATCTTAGGTAACAGCAATTCGTGTAGTACCGCCTGAGACTGGACTTAGGTAACCATATCCGAGTAATAGGATGGGGACATTCCCTGAGGAGCTCAATAACATTCATCGTGCCAAAGTCCTGCAGGCTAATTAAGTTCAGGCACGAGTGATAAGGTTTGAGTGGTACTACTCAGGAATTATAAGATATTTATTAATTGTAGTTAGAGCTTGTCAGAGGCTCCGATTAATTAATGGATGTCCGGTAACCTTAAATATGGGGATTCTCAATTAATGCAGCCCGTTCTCATAACGTGGTAATAAAGGGGTAGGTCAGTATTAATTCTGTAGTGAAAAAGAATTAATATTAATTAATTAATTGTGTCCTGGGTTGTGGACATGGGAATTAATTAATTTATAGGCCCACTTTATTATTTGCATTAGGTCCCAGGACTGGCCAAATTAAATATGCTGAATTGAGCCCAAAATGGCCCATTAGGGTTTTCAACCCTAGGTCTATAAATAGACAGCTCTCTCTCATAACTTGTAACACAGTTGAAAAACACTAAACCTAGAGAGAGAGGGAGGCGCCGATTTTGGGAGAAGAGCGAGGAGAATTTCGATTCTGGTCCTGCTTAGAATACAGATCTACGGACTCCTCACCAGTAGTAGATCTGAACAGCATTGGGACACAGCCCTGAAGATCTAATCTGGAGAACAGATTTTTCTTTTTCTTCTCTCTTTGTTTTCGAATTTATTCTTGGAAATAAGGTTTCTAATTTCTACTTCCGCAGATAAATTCGAATCCCGTGGTTGAATTGAGATTTGGAATTCAAACACGAAAGATCGGTTCAGACTCGATGGAGTTACGGTAAACCCAAATCCACAAATCTTTGTATTAAATTCATAGGAGCATGCTAGGGTTTTTTAAAATTTAATTATGAGCAATATCCATAAATCGATCCGGTTTAGTTTGGTTTTGGTGATTCGGTTCACGGGAAAACCCTACAATTGGTATCAGAGCGAGGTTTCTGATTTATGGCTCTCTTGTTCATAATTAAATTCGATATGCATTTATGAATTTATTGTTTTGTGGATGTTTGGTTTTTGTTCCTCGTGGCAACCCGTTGATTCAGCCCGCGGTGGTTTATCCGTGTAGGGCTGAATTGTTTTTGTAAAATCACGAGAAAATTCGTGATTAGTGTAGATTTGAAAATTGTAATAGAATAGTTGTTCTGTAATTTTCAAATTTATGTAATTGCACGGGTTGAGGACGAAGAACGAAGACGGAGCCGACGAAGGGCGGTGCACGGCGGCGGAAGGAGGCCGCGCGCGCGTGCACGGTAGACGACGGTGGCAGCGCGGCAGGCGCGCGGCCGGGGCGTGCGGCGCGCGCTCGGCACGTGCGAGCAGCACCCACGATGCACGGCCTGCGTGCGCGCGTGGTAGCACGGGTGCGACGGGGGTGGGCGCACGGGCGCAGCACGACAGCAGCGCGCGGGGCGCCCGCGAGTGCGAGCGCGCGGCACTGGCCGGTGGCCGGCCTGGCGGCGGCGGTGGTCGGCGGCGGCTTCGGCTGTCGTTGGCTACTGCTGTCCCATCGCGGTGGCTCGTGTTTTGGTGATTTGCACAATCCTGTGTAAACCCTAAGGTTTGCATTAGGGTTAGGGCAAATCATCAGATCACCAAGGCCTAAAAATCCAAAAGATTTAGTGTATCCAGATTTGAAGGCCCTTGAAGATTTGGAAGATTGAAAAGATTTGGATTTATCCAAATTAATTCAAAATTCAAATTTGTTATAGATAGATATTATTTTCTATTTTGTGGGGCCACGAGGAATTTTTGTTTGCCTTAATTGTCCTCGTATGATATGTGATTTATTTATGTGTGCAATTTAAGCATGTGTAAATAATAGGAAAAGCATGTTTTACTGCTTTTATTTTTTGCAGTTTTTCAAGCATTCTTATGTGATTAATTTCTTTTGTTGGATTATATTTTGGGAATTTTTGGGCTTGTTTAAATACCTGCAAAAATTTGAAAAATATAATGACAAAGAAATTATGTGTGCGCATAAAGAAACCTTTTAAAAGAAAAATACTAAGCAGATTTTTTAATTAAAATCAATAGACCTCCACAAAGCAGTCCTAGGCTGTAAGTGTATCTCTCGTTCTACTAAACGTCTACGAGTGTAGCTCGCTAGTTCTCGGAGGTGCACGAGTACGGTTGTTGGGATTTCTAGACAAACAATTTAAATCATGTGACTAGTGGGAAGGCTTTGCGTAAATGTCTACGAGTGTAGCTTGTGTAGACCTCTTTCACAAGTATTCTAGGATTGATTTAAATTATAGATAACAAAAGCTTTATGGGTTGTGCGGTATGGTTATGTGCCATGCTAAACTATCTCTTTTGGCCCGAGTTAAATTTGTGATTAATTGCTTAGAAGCATCTTAGAATATAATGCATGCTAGGGTTTTGAGAATTTTAATTATGAGCAATATCCATAAACTGATCCGGTTCAGTTTTGTTTTGGTGATTCGGTTTACGGGAAAACCCTACACATCTCGCATGGTTTCAGTCTTCTTATTCTCCGATGGACAACACGAGTAGAATGAAGATTCAAATCTAGCAGATCTCGCCATCAGCTCAGATTGATGCTCTTGTCCATTTCTCCTATCAGCACCATGCACTTCACAAATGTTTCTTGGGAAAGGATGGGTACCATCTGTGATGCCAGCATACTTTGCTGTCCTGGTTGCCAAGTAGGTACATTTGGGTTGCATCTACTCCATCCACAGACACATTCTTCATCTTACTTCTTCATCTCTGTTTCTTCATTTTCGTCCATGAAGAAGTGATTAGGAATTAGTTATTTGAGAACCCCTACCCAAAGGTATTCTCAAATCTTGTGACTAAAGATTATCCATTTTCGGACCCACCTGACAAGTTTTTATCTCACCAATGAGAAAACTGTCATGGCCTAACAGAATGGACCGCCTATCTCCGTTCGATTCAAATATGAGAAAACTCATTGTCCAAGGTGAACCAAGAATTGAGAGAATCTTCTTAGATGTGATCTCTGTGAAGATTACGACCCTTCCTCTCAATTTGGAGATTTCCAAGTCACGTTGCTCGAACCCATTCTGGAGTTATTTTGGTGAAATGGTAAAGATCGATATTTCTGATATCTTCGAGCAGGGTTTATGGAAAGATGGGAATGAAGGAAGAAGATAGATCTAGGGATTCGAGGTTTTGAGATATGAATTTCTAGAGGAAGATATCTTCTCTTAAATTGACGTAACCTCTCCTAGAGACTCGATCTTTTCATTACGTCGTCTGCCTAGGGAACCGATGGTTTTGCTATAGCTTTTCCACGTGGCGGCTATTTTCAGAACTAAATCTTCTCGAGCCTTTGAACAAAATCTTCGGTAATGATAGAGAATACGTATCGTCGCTTTGATCTTGATGATGATCTTGATTGATACGTTGGTTGATTATCCCGATATTTATTCCCATATCTGATCAATTTCCCAAGATTGATTCATATTTATATTGGTTCAGTAGTCTTCTTTCATTTTGCTGAGAGCTGGGACTCAGCAATCACTTGACTTAATCTGCTGAATTCAAGATTCCATTTTACTGATCATCTGAACTGCTGAGATCTGGGACTCAGCAATCTTGTAATATGCTAATATCAATATTCTTCGATGTATAATGATAGACTTACAGAGAGCTGGGACTCAGCAATCTTTAACAATTTGTCTTTCAAGAGCGTGAGCTGGGACACACTCTTATTCTGTAACTTCTAGAGAATACCAATGATAATACCTAAGAACAGAATGAGAGTTAGGACTCATTCTTCCAAAACTTCATCTAATTCCAACAATCCGTGCTTAAGACATCAAGTCATGGATTCAGAAATTAATCAGTAAAGGTTATGGTTGTGTATCAGGATCAGTGATTGCCAAATAGCTTACCAGCTATGAATAACTTATTGATATACAAGGAAAGAAATGCTCGAATGGTAACCTAGTATGTTTTCGAAGGTCTAGGTTAGTGAGTATGGTATGTTTCACAACAAGACTTTCTCACCGGTTGCAATTATTAAACACATTCGAATTCTTTTAAACCATAACAGCACATATGATTCTAAATATCTGGAAGATAGATGACGTCATCCGTATTTTATAAACTGGTACCTTGATATAAGGTGACGACATCTGTATGCAACAACCAGATAAGTTATGTGCAGTGAAAAGCATCATGTCTGGAAGCCAAGGAAGTTCAAGCATGAACTTAAAGGAGCTTCAAGGTCATGAAACAGACATTTCGATATTGTCTGTCGAGAATGAGAGTTTCATGTACCAATTATGTGTCAGCGGAAGCGTGGTTTTCCTTGCACGTTATGCAGATAACATGTTCACATTCGGAAATGGTGTGGAGTTATTGTCAGGCATAAAGGATGGTTATCCGAACAGTTTCAGAAGTAGGACTTATGAGATCTTGGAACATCTTTTGAATTAAAGTCTTGTGTTGTCACAAGAAAAGGATGTTCAGGTATCTCAAGTCGCTTAAATTGATTCTGTGGTGAGTCGTTCATAGCAAGAAAGATTGTTATCTTTCTATATTGTAAATGAACGAAGTTAGATATATGTACTGCTATAAGCATGTTAAACAGAAATTGTTGGGATTACATACTGAAAGCATATATGATTAAGTGTTTTGTACACTGGTCTTCATATATGTTGCAACAACAATGCTCGCTGTCTGATGAAACAAACATACGACGAACCATAATATCCTATTATCTCGCCTAAAGGGATGACCATATGGTGTGTAGGAGATCACAGAGGATCATATGAGTCGTTTGACCTAGCGAGATATAAACAGTATCACAGCTGAGACAGTCCCTGGATAGGCTGTCGGTCTAAGCTACGGCGCATCGGTTCACAAGTGGGCTTATCCTAGCTACTTGATATGTCGGTACATGGTTATGTAATGATGGGATCAACAGTGGGATGTGTCATTCTCATTGACATATGAATGAGCCAAATCCCTAACATACTTCTTATGATCTTAAACCTAACTGAAGGATAAGGGGCACACACAGATTGACCGCTCTTTGATTTACGATGGTGGCGAGTCTTACGTGTACTCTTATACCCGTATTTTGGGTGTTGGCAATTTGTATGTGGCCTGCTTAGTCTGGACGTTTACGTAAGCATATCCGTTTCAGGATGGTGACATTCCCTAAGGAGCTCACAAGGTTCATTATGCTAAACCGTGCAGGTTGAATTGTTTAATTCAGGCATAAGTGAAAAAGAGTGAGTGGTATTACTCAGGAAATAAGAGATTAATTAATTGTGGCTGATTTTCATAAGCCAAATTAATTAATGAATGTCCAAAACCTTAAATATGTGGATCATGTTAGTTTGGTGCAACCCGTTCCTAATAACGTGGTAATAAAGGGGCGAGTCAGCATTGTTACCGTGGTGAAGGTTAAAACAATGTTTTATTAATTAATTATGTTCTGGGTTGAACAAGGAAGGATTAATTAATAAAGAGGACCCATTTTATTATTTGCATCTGGTCTGGCCCATGAACTGCTCAAGCCCATTAGGGTTAGGGTTTCTCAAAACCCTAACACTATATAAAGGCCTTCTCTCTATCAGATCAAGTAGAGATTTTTCAGTATATTGAAAATAGAGAGAGAGAACGGCGGCAGCAATCTGTGGGAGGAATTGATCGATTCCTCCAGATCTCGGATTCAACTTGGTAGATAATCCTCACCAGATTTCCAAGGAGCAAGGGAACAGATCAGATCTGTAGGAACAACTGTTCATCGCCGGCGTTCAGATTCAGATCCAGATCTATTTCATCGTTATTGGCTCCGATCTAGATCTGTAGATCAAACGGTGAAATCAGGTATTCTCTAAATCCATCCTCTGCAATTAATATTGTAGGAGCATGCATAGGATCGCATGGTTTATTTAATTGAAATTTGTTCCTGGTACCCTAAGAACGATCCTTGGCAAGAAATTCTATTTTTTTAAATCTATAAAATTGAGATCCGGAGGAAGAACGAGAAACGAAGAACGAAGAACAGTGAAAGAGACATGAACTTGAGTTCAGCCATTCCTCAGATCTCAGCCGCCGGCGACGGTGACGGCGACCACGGCAGGTGGCGGCGGCGACATCGGTGGGTGGCGGCAACAGGGTTCTTCCCTGCGGCTGGGCTGCGCTTATCTCGCAGCTGCTGCTGCACTCCTTTCCCGGCGAGCTCTCAGTCTGGCGAGGGCGCTGGATCCGGTGGACGAGGCTGGCGGCGGCTAAGGTTCCGCCGCTGCCCTTCTTGCTCGTAGTATCTGCAAGCGACGGGGAAGACGACTGTGGCTGCGACAACGACTGGGCTCGACTGTGCGCGGCTGCAGGCGTGTGTTCTGGCGTGGGTTGCGCTGGTGGGAAGTGTGTCGTCAGTCGCGGGCAGTAGGCGAAGGCCGCGCGCGTTCTCTGCGTGCAGCGGTGCTGTGTTCCGGTGATGTGGATGCGGCTGCTTCTGGTTCGAACTACCAGCTGCTGTGACCGGCGATGGTGACAGGAGGTAGCTGGGTTGTGGGCACGGCCGACGGCGACTGCTGGGGTGCAAACTCCGGCCGCAGGCGGAGGCCGGAAAGGCGGCGCGGCGGGCTGCAAGGGGCTGGCGGCTGGTGCTGCAACTAGGGTTTCCAAAACCCTAGGGTTTCCAAGCCCGGGCCGGAAATCGGGCTTCTCAGCCCGGAGGCGGCCCGCATTCTGGAAATTAGGGTTTGGTTCTTGTTTTGGGCCAGAAACCCTAATTTGAAGCCCAAATGCTGTTTCACACTTCAAGTAAGTCTTCAAGTCCAACGGAGGCCCAATTTGAAGATCTGTATTGGAATTAAATCTTGTAATAGTTAGATTTAATTTATTTCAGTTGTAATCGCATCTGAGGGGCCACGAGAATTTATTTGTTTATTTATTTATTCTCGTAATGATGTGATTTATTATTTGCGCACTAGTAAATAATAGGAAGCATGATTATTTGCTTTAATTATTTACTGTTATAAGCATGTTGCAATTTAATTTTTGAGCATGTCTTATGTGATTTATTTTATGTTTTAAATTGTGTCTATAAATTCCAGAATTCATATTAATTTATGATGGAATTTTAGATATAACATAATTTATGGCAATATAAAATAATGTGTACGCATGAAACCTTTAGAATTAAAAATACTAAGCTGGATTTCGGTTCTTTTCTAACTAAAATCATTAGACCTCCACAAATACGACCTCTCACTAGAAGTGTGGCATCTTGAAGCATAAACGTCTACTCAAGTAGCTTGCGTTAAAGGTCCCTCACCAGTTCTGGTGCGATGAGGTTTCTAAATAAAACATTTAGTTTAAGATAAGAAGTGGGAGCCTCTGAGCAAACGTCTACTCAAGTAGCTTGCATTGAGACAACTTTCACTAATCTAAGATTAAACTAAATGAGATAACAAAGGATGTAAGAGGCATGCGGTATGGGATCTAGTACTATGCTAAATCGCCCTAAACATCCAGAGTTAGGCTTGTGGTTATTTTGGCTTAGATGTTGCCTGGAGCACAACTCATGAATGAGATCCCTGCTCCGGATAGGTTAACATGGTCTTGGGATCTCCAATATTAATTTCTTTTGCTTAAGATACATAGCATGTCAAGAAATTCAAGGATCATTTTGGTCTGGTTGAGCGTTTGCCGTAAATGTCTACTCAAGTAGCATGCGGTAAATTAGCTTGGGCAATTGGAGGAAGCAAATTGCATTGTTTTATCTAAAAGTTCTATGCATATTTGTTTCAAATGAACGTAGTATGTGCTTACTTTAATTCGCTTATTTGTTTTAAAATATGTCTATTATTGCATCGCTCATCAATTCAATCGTTCACAATTCCTTGACTGGTCCGAATTTTCCTGGATGGAAAAGTTACATTGTCAAGCTCTTGGATTCAATTGGACATTTGTTTGTTCTGCAAACTCCCAGTCCGAGTTCACCGACTGATACATCTTCCGATGAGGAGCGTGCACAGTATTACATGTGGATGTGGTCGAATGGCATGGCCAGACAATATATCTTGGCTGGTATGTCAGATGCACTGCGTCCTCGTTATCGTGATGTATGGCTTGCGCGTGACATTATGCGACGTCTTGACATAGCATATGGCGGACTCGATGGACATGTTAAATCCAGTCTTATCCAGCGTATTGTAAGACAAAAAATGGGTCAGAACTATTCAGTACGTGAACATGTGGAATCGCTCATCCAGCTCATAGATGAGTACACATTAATGGGTGGTCAAATTGACAATGATATCAAAATTGACTTGATACTCAACACGTTACCGAAGTCATTTGATGACTTCAGAATTTCTGTTGAGAAAAACAAGAGTGAGTATACTATTCACAGTCTGCTCAAGGATCTTGTATCAATAGAAGATTCTTCAGTCTTTTCTGTGAGTCACTCTGATTTGCTTCCGAGTCGAAAGAGTGATGTCAAAGAAAAGAGAAATGAAGGAAGCAGTGGGAGCAGTCTTGCATTATCAGTTCATTCCAGATCTCCTGCTAAAAGTTCTTCTAAATCACGTCATAATGACATGAAGAAGAAGAAGAAGAATGGTAAAGGAGAGAACAAAGGAAAGAAAGATAACAAGAAGGACAAATGTTTCAAGTGTGGCAAGAAGGGTCACTGGAAAGTAAATTGTCCAAGTTCGGTAACTAAGGGACAAGGTACGTCATCTTTTGCATTGCTAGTTGAAACATGTTTAGTATCAGTTTTCTACTCCTTAGTGGGTAGTGGTAACTGAGGTCACTATTCGTGTTCGCTACACTTTGCAGGGAATCAAGCTTAAAGCTTGAAGATGGCGGGATTACCATCTCCAAGATTGATGCTGGAAGTTGCTACTTCAGCTGATGGAGATTTTACTTTGAGTTTATGTTAAAAACTCTGTTTTAAATTAAGTTTCTGAAGAGATGTTGTTTTGCTTTGATAAACAATTTTCATCTATGGATTATCAGTTATTCAGATAGAGTTTTTCTATCATGATGAATAACAGTGTTTTCTATTATGGATGGTTGTCCCTTCATTACTTGATTGCATAAACTATCAGTGCTCTAAGGCATAATTTAAAGAATACCTATAGAAATAGGTTACATCAGTCTAAGTAGTTTTAAGTAATTCATGGAATTATGGATTCAATCTAGGTATTCCTAAGAATGGTACTTATGACAACTACTTAGAGGTATAAGATGGTAACCAGACCTTTCAATAGGCGATTGTATCTCTATAGGTTATTTCGTGTTTGCTCTGGTTTGCTGGTTTCAGTCTACTTCCGCACTTGCCTTAACAGGCATTGATACTGTAATCATTTAAGATTTGGATATGTTTATCTAGTTCACTACAAGTCTTAGTCTCTTTCTTTAATCAAGAGCGTTCAAGACTAAGGTAGAGAATAAGTTAAACAAGACCGTAAAAACATTATGGTTCATTCATAATGGTATATCTTAAGTGATGGGGTTTTACAGTATCTTGCAAAGCAAAGGGATTGCATCCCAGTTAACTACACCCATTATTCCTCGATTGGGATAGTGTAGGTAAAACAAAATAAGATTCTTTAAAAGTTTATAAGTTATGTCAGCTTTGCCAAATTTTTGTTTTTTGGAAGAGCGCCAAAAGTAGTTGTGTGTTTGCTTAATCTAGTGTCTTCTAAATCAGTTCCAAATACCCTGGCAGACCTTGACTCTGTCAAAGGGCAATGATGGGTAATTCGGCTATTAAGCTGATATAAGAAACTGATTGGTTGGAAGGTTTAAGCTAGTACTGCTTTGTGGGCTATTCCAGGTAAACGAAAAGGATGGTTGCTTTATATATCCTAGATACAATCAAGTTGTATAGGATGAAACCATGAATCCAAATATGAGATTGTTCTCTAAGGTTTTAGAGAAGACAATTCAAATCCATCAGGAAATACCCCGTGGCATATTGAGCATACCTTGGAAGGTATGGTACCAATTGCACGGTCACCTGTGTAAGGTGATAAACCACAAATTAATGCACCATTAACTGACAACGTAAAAGGAGCATCGTTGCAGTGGGAGGTTGCCTTAACAGGCTTAATAGTACTGGTTCGTGGAAACAGTCTCTGGACTTGTTCCCAGCTTAACGAACAACATCGTACTTATCCCTTAAAGCGCAACGAAGCTGTTAAGACAAAAGATGCAGTTTAATGACATCAAGTCATGGATTCAGAATGAATCAGTAAAGGTTATGGTTGTGTATCAGGATCAGTGATTGCCAAATAGCTTACCAGCTATAAATAACTGATTGATATACAAGGAAAGAAATGCTCGAATGGTAACCTAGTACGTTTTCGAAGGTCTAGGTTAGTGAGTAAGGTATGTTTCACAACAAGACTTTCTCACCGGTTGCAATTATTAAACCCATTTGAATTCTTTTAAGCCATAACAGCACATATGAATCTAAATATCTGGAAGATGGATGACGTCATCCGTATTTTATAAACGGGTACCTTGATATAAGGTGACGACATCTGTATGCAACAACCAGATAAGTTATGTGCAGTGAAAAGCATCATGTCTGGAAGCCAAGGAAGTTCAAGCATGAACTTAAAGGAGCTTCAAGGTTATGAAACAAACATTTCGATATTGGCTATCGAGAATGAGAGTTTCATGTACCAGTTATGTGTCAGCGGAAGCGTGGTTTTCCTTGCACATTATGCAGATAACATGTTCACATTCGGAAATGGTGTGGAGATATTGTCAAGCATAAAGGATGGTTATCCGAACAGTTTCAGAAGTAGGACTTATGAGATCTTGGAACATCTTTTGAATTAAAGTTTTGTGTTGTCACAAGAAAAGGATGTTCAGATATCTCAAGTCGCTTAAATTGATTCTGTGGTGAGTCGTTCATAGCAAGAAAGATTGTTATCTTTCTATATTGTAAATGAACGAAGTTAGATATCTGTACTGCTATAAGCATGTTAAACAGATATCAATTCAACTCAGGACAAGCACATTGGTTTGCAAATGTGCCATGTGAGTTGAATGGCATCGGATATCCAGGAGGATCATAAGGAAAGGAAATCGACCTCTAACTATGTGTTGGCCTTGGAGGAGGAGTTATAGGAGTCTAATACAGAAGTGTGTTGCGGATTCCAGTATGAAGACTGAGTTTTTGACAGCTTCATTAGCTTCGCAAGAAGCAGTATAACTCCGGTGTCATCCTCTAGAGGTGTGTGTTCTGAGTTTGCCTAATAAAATCACTTGGAATTGTGATTATCTTGGTGCAATGACAAACTCAAGGGAACCCAAGACTCACAAGGTGGTGAAACACATAGGATGTGTAGTATCACATCATACGAGAAATCATGACAAGAGGTGACGTGAATGCAGTGGGAGTGATTGACAGTATAGACACACTTAATACTTTGCTAAAGCAATGGTATTATGCTTTAAGTATAAGTGGGAGATTGTTGGGATTGCATACTGAAAACATATATGATTAAGTGTTTTGTACACTGGTCTTCATATATGTTGCAACAACAATGCTCGCTGTCTGATGAAACAAACATACGACGAACCATAATATCCTATTATCTCGCCTATAGGGATGACCATATGGTGTGTAGGAGATCACAGAGGATCATATGAGTCATTTGACCTAGCGAGATATAAACAGTATCACAGCTGAGACAGTCCCTGGATAGGCTGTCGGTCTAAGCTACGGCACATCGGTTCACAAGTGGGCTTATCCTAGCTACTTGATATGTCGGTACATGGTTATGTATTGATGGGATCAACAGTGGGATCTGCCATTCTCATTGACATATGAATGAGCCAGATCCCTAACATACTTCCTATGATCTTAAACCTAACTGAAGGATAAGGGGCACACACAGATTGACCGCACTTTGATTTACCATTGTGGCGAGTCTTACGTGTACTCTTATACCTGTATTTTGGGTGTTGGCAATTTGTGTGTGGCCTGCTTAGTCTGGACGTTTAGGTAAGCATATCCGTTTCAGGATGGTGACATTCCCTGAGGAGCTCACAAGGTTCATTATGCTAAACCCTGCAGGTTGAATTATTTAATTCAGGCATAAGTGAAAAAGAGTGAGTGGTATTACTCAGGAAATAAGAGATTAATTAATTGTGGCTGATTGTCATAAGCCAAATTAATTAATAAATGTCCAAAACCTTAAATATGTGGATCATGTTAGTTTGGTGCAACCCGTTCCTAATAACGTGGTAATAAAGGGGCGAGTCACCATTGTTACCGTGGTGAAGGTTAAAACAATGTTTTATTAATTAATTATGTTCTGGGTTGAACAAGGAAGGACTAATTAATAAAGAGGGCCCAATTTATTATTTGCATCTGGTCCCTGGTCTGGCCCATGAACTGCTCAAGCCCATTAGGGTTAGGGTTTCTCAAAACCCTAACACTATATAAAGGCCTTCTCTCTATCAGATCAAGTAGAGATTTTTCAGTATATTGAAAATAGAGAGAGAGAACGGTGGCAGCAATCTGTGGGAGGAATTGATTGATTCCTCCAGATCTCGGATTCAACTTGGTAGATAATCCTCACCAGATTTCCAAGGAGCAAGGGAACAGATCAGAAGATCAGATCTGTTGGAACAACTGTTCATCGTCGGCGTTCAGATTCAGATCCAGATCTATTTCATCGTTATTGGCTCTGATCTAGATCTGTAGATCAAACGGTGAAATCAGGTATTCTCTAAATCCATCCTCTGCAATTAATATTGTAGGAGCATGCATAGGATCGCATGGTTTATTTCATTAAAATTTTTTCCTGGTACCCTAAGAACGATCATTGGCAAGAAATTCATTAATGGCAACTCGTGTTGTCCATCGTAGACTCAAAACCTACAAAAATGATATCGTCCACATAGATTTGGACAATCAAGATATCCTCAACATCCTTGATCAAGAATAATGTTCTGTTGATCTTCCCTTTTCTGAAACCGTTCTTCAGCAAGAATTGTGATAGCGTCTCATACCACGCTTTTGGGGCTTGCTTTAATCCGTAGAGGGCTTTCCTTTGTCTGTACACCTTGTTTCCTTGCTCGAAACCTGGAGGTTGTTCCACGTAGACTTCTTCTTTCAATTCGATGTTAAGGAATGCACTCTTGACGTCCATTTGAAATACTGTGAACCCATGATGAGCAGCATAAGCTTGGAATAATCTAATTGCTTCCAACCGAGCTACTGGAGCAAATGTTTCATCGAAACTATTCCTTCACATTGCGTATATCCTTTAGCAACTAGTCTTGCCTTATTGCGAACGATAAGTCCATTTTTGTCTCTTTTATTCTTGAATACCCACTTAGTTCCTATTACTGATTGATGTGTTGGACAATCGACGAGATCCCATACGTGATTCCTTGTGAACTCTGATAGTTCCTCTTGCATTGCATTGATCCAGTCTGCTGACTTGAGTGCCTCTGCTACTTTGGTAGGCTCTTCTTGTGATATGAAGCAGGCAAGTAGTGCACTATGTCTGGTACGGATTGGATCAAAAATATCTCCTTGAATTGCTTGAGCTGGGTGATCTCTTAGTAGCCATTTGGATCTTTGAAGTTCTTCTACAGGAATGACTTGACTGCTGGAATGTATGATGGGTTCTTCAGATATCGGTACATCAATAAGCTGTAGAGTCTCCAAGTTTTATGCTACCCTTGTTAAGTTGTCTTCTGCTGAAGGATTGTCTTCTGGCACTTCGTCTGCAGGTCTTTGTACTACTGGTGTAAAAATTTTGTACCGTTGTCAGGTCTTATCCTTTTGACCGTGAGCTCCTTGTCATTTTGAATTCTGATTATTGGCTCCAGAAGGATAGTCTTCACTTCGTCCTTTCTTTTGAGTAACTTCACCCATGTGTACCTGGAATAGTCATCAATAACCACTAGGGTATAAAGTCTGTTACTTACAGTGGGTGGTGTTACAGGGCCGAATAAATCCATGTGCAGCAGCTCAAGGATTCTGTTTGAAGTGGCCTTTTCTAGATTTGAATTGAAGGACGCTTTGGCTTGCTTTCCTTGTTGACAAGCTCTGCATACTCCTTCATTCTTGAAGGTTTCTTGAGGATAAACCTGCAACGATGTTATTTCTAGCAATATAATTAATTGTCTTAAAGTTCAGATGCGTTAGCCTTTTGTGTTGCCAGTTTTTTTCTTCCTTGTTGAACGCTATGAAGCACAATGCTTGTTAACCACTTTCCCAATTAGCAATGTAGAGTCCTCCTTTTCTGATTCCTCTGAGCTTTACTTCTCCTGTGGTTCTATCTGCAACTTTGCAACCTGTATCAAAGAAAGAGACCATATATCCATTTTCACTTAGCTGATTGATGCTCAGTAGATTGTGCTTGAGACTATCGACGAGGGCAACATTGATTATCCGCATTCCATTTTGCTCGATGCACCCTCTTCCGATTACTCTGGACTAGGAATTATCACCAAATGAGACTGAGGCTCCTCCGAAATTGTGAAGTTCTGTGAAGATCTCTTCATCTCCTGTCATGTGACCTGAGCATCCGCTGTCTAGGATCCATTCTTTGAGTTTTCTTGATAATCTTCTTTTTGAACCCTATTCCTGCAAAACAAAGAAGTTATATTTTTGGTACCCGGTCAACTACGGGTCCTGCAGGATTAGTTCTCTGGATCATCCCCTTAGGAATCCAGATTTTCGTGATCTTGATGTTCCTTTTGTCATCACGTTTCACCTCCCTTCCGTTCCTGTTGGCATAATTTCTATAACTATCATATGAATGTGAGGTAGTGTGTTGAACCGTCACTGTCTTTTGAAAACATTTTGACATAGATTCTGGCCTCAAGTAGGTGTTCCTCTTACTCGGAGTGTTTGTTGGTTTCCTTGCAACCTTAGTAGATTGCTTGGCCTTTCTAGGATTTTTATAAACCGTCCTAGCAGGTGGAACAGTTTGCTGGGACACATACATTGACTTTGCTGATTTTTTTCTCAGCAGATCGAAAATTCAATCTTTGTCGAGCAGTCAGCTGAGGGATATTAGTCTGCCAGCCTTTTTGTTGTTCAATTGACTTAGCTTTCTCCCTCTTGTCATTCCTAGCAGTCTGCTGAATTTTCCCAGTGGCTGAGACAAAATTAATTTTCATTGACTTACTTGACTCAGCTACGCAGGACTTTTCACTATCGAAGCCTATTCCAGCAAAGTTCTTCGAACTTCTTTGGATATTTAAAATATCATCTAAATCTCTCGTGCTTTTCGAAAATTTGCATTTACCGACATTTAGCACAGAGTGACTATTTTTCAAACTCTCATTTTCCTGTCTCAGGATATGGTAGCTATTACTTAAGACGGAAAATTCGGTTTTCAACTTCAAAATTTCCTCATCTGCTGACCTAGATTTATCTATCTCACTGGTCAAACTTGAAAGTTGAGATTTCAGGGAGGAGTTTTCTTTGATTAAAATATCCTTTAATACATGGTCTTTTGAAAACTCTTTCAACAGATATTCGACAATAATCTCATCTGTTTCTGAACAACATGAATCAGCAGTGTCATGCATATTCTCCAAAATTGAAGCAATAGACATAGTTTTTGTTACCTGGTTTGCTGTGGTTGGCGGAGCAAATTCTCCTGTTTGCTCTTCATTGATATCTGCCATGAACACCATTAGAACATCCTCTTCATCTTCTGATGAGTAGCTTTCGTCGTCATAATCTGGGATGTCTGGTAGTTCTGTTCTTGTCCGCAACGCTTTGGTGACCACTTTGGATGCGCGTCTTTCAAACAGCTTTCTCAGTCGTTCCCTTTCTTCTGGATCTACCTTTGGACATTCAAACATCAGGTGATCCGGGGAATTACACTCATAGCATGTCCTTGGTGCTCTATTGTTGCTTTTGTTGTTCGATGAGTGAGTCTGCGGGGGATCTCCTTTCTTTTCTTTTGCTTTCAGCAGTAGCCTCTGAAGTCTCTTCATCTGTTCCTCCAACTCGCTCACGTAGCATTCATCTTCTTTGAAGTGAGATCCGCTAATGGAAGGAATCTCTTTTGCTGAACTGGACTGAACAGGGTCGATCGAGTGGAATAGCTTCTTGTCCTTCCACTTTTGTCCATCTTTTTTTAACGAAGAATGCTGCATCTTCCATTGGTTCTTCAGTGTTGACTGCAGCGCGAATAACTTCATATTTATTGATTTGGGCGATGTCCCATTCGTGAGCTTCCAATTGAGCAAATACATCTTTGGTGCTAATCTTTGACAGATCCTTATCCTTCAGACTGGACACTTTGATAAACCAATCCTCCTTGGGTAGTCTTGAGAGGATCTTCGAATTCATGTCAGGAAGTTCGTAAGTTCTTCCTAACTTCTTTAACTCAGCTACAATCTTGTTGAATCTTGCCTCCATGTCCTTGATGGTTTCACCTGGAATCAAACAGAAAGATCCATACATGTCTACCCATTGTTGTAGCTTGTTTCTTTTCATCTGATCTGATTCTTTGTCCAGCGTGCTGAGAAAATCCCACATTTCTTTGGCACTATTGTATTGCAATGCTTCAACCATTAGAGCTGGTGATAAGGCACCTAATATGAGATCCATGGCGATGTAATTTATTTGATCACGGGCTAGTTCTTCTTGAGTCCATTCTTCGAGTGGCTTTTCCACCATTTTGTCTTGTCTTTCTACGTTTTCTCCGACCTTTGTCTTCACCTTCTGAATTTTGATGGGTCCAACTTCAATCACTCGTCTCATTTCTGGATGCACGTTCATCAGTGTGATCATCACCTCTTTTTCCATGTAGAGTAGGAATTTGGAGTAAACTTGGGAAGCTTTGCGGTTTGCACCATTTCTTTGAACCTGAGCTAATCACAGAGACACATAAATGCAAGAAAAATCTGGATCTGGTCCTTGGCGATGCAAAAGCAGCTAGTCTGTAAAGACCAACCGCTCTGATACCACTTGTTGGTCCCTGATAAGATTTATAATATACGCAGTGGAAGTTCTTAATGTTTTATCTTGCACGTATCCTGCTAAGGTCTCGACTTAGCAAACATTTCTCTAAATATTTTAGCTCGTGTAACCGTTAGATTGATTGCAGTGTATACTACAACACTTGATGTGTTGAGTTTCAAATAATTAAATCAGTAAACACAAATAATGTAGCAAAGCAGTAAACGACACAAAGATTTTTATAGTGGTTCGAACAATTGTTCTACGTCCACTCTCCAGTCCTCTTGACTGAAAATTCACTAGAAGAATGAGTACAAGGTCAGGCCTGATCTCTAACGTTGAGCAGCTCCTCCGTCTGGTCAGCGCGCACCTTCAAGCACCTCGATCTCCAATCTTCAAAACGGTGTCGCTCCTTAGAGTGAGGACAAACCTCCCTTCTCTTCGGACGTCGACTATTGGGAGTTTTATAGTTCTTTCTGGAACCTTTCCTTGTGTTGGTGTTGCCCGTACGAATCACTCTTGCATTGCAATAGTGACTGCTAGATTCTTTCTGGAATAGAGAGAATCCTAAATATACCTTTTGAAGATAAACTTCGCAGGTCTTCGAGCTTCTGTTATGAAAGCTTATGAAAAGCTTCAATTAAGATTTGTGCTCGGATGTGTTCGTGTGTTAGAGAGAATAAGTTTAATCTCCTTTGTTATCTCTTGTATGTACGAAATCGCAAACCTTTGAATCAATTGTGGATGACACCTATTTATAGGTGAAGATTCAAACAGCTGTTTGAATCTTATCCGTTAGACTAAAAGGGAATGCTCGCCTATCTGCATGCATCCTTTTTCTGCGGGGGACAGAGACTCTTCAAGTCCCTTGTCTCTGATTGGCGTAGCATCTGTTTCTAGCCGTTGTATGTCAGAATGGATCTTTTGTAGGTCTGAACCCCTTTTTCTTCATGATGATTATTCCATCCTCGTGATTGGTTGGTTCTTCTCGTAGCTTGTAGTTTGTCTGGTGTTCGGCTTTGTAATCTTTCTCTTGATTGTTGAATGCTGATTTTCATCTGCTGACTGTTGTTATGCGTCAGATCTCTCCGTAGATTGCTAGAGTTCTTCTTCCAGCATTCTCGTCGCTTCCTTCGCATCTTTGGTCATTCTGATCTTCAGCAATCTTCAGTGATTGAGTGAGTTTGCTGATTCCTTCAGCAAACTTCATCTTTTTCTTTTTCTTAATCTATTACAACTCGAGTATAAATTCCTATACATGAATTTTTACAATTGACTCGATACTGAGTTGCTATAGCTTTGATCCACCAAAACATATCATAAAGTGATCATGAATTGGTTTACATTTGAGGGGTCTTACCATATTCCTAACAGACACAATCACATATGTAATGGTCCGTGGAAGAAATAAGTTATTACATTAATTAATAACTATCTCAGGTAGGTTTATTACATTATTAATGAAGTGTATATAAACCATTAGTTTAACAGTGTGTAATAACAAGGTGTGATGTATAGGTGGCATACGGTGGTGCCCTCGCGCACCGCCGCTAAGGCTGAGCGCCCGCATCTCAACCTCGGTCCCGATTCTTGGTTTTGGCAATTGGTCTTTGGGTCCTTGGGCTTGGCTTGGCCCACTCGTGTCTTATCTTTTTGGGCAAGTGAAAAGAGTTTGTTGGGTTCGTAGAGTGGACTTTTGAGCTTGTTGGACTTGTGTGTTGATGTGGTTGGTCCAGTTGATGTGGTGCACACGTTGGATGTAGGGAACCGCTATAGCTCCCGTTCAAAAGACATCATTACTCTGATGCGTGTGTCTTCCCCTGGAACCGTTGAGCAATGATGTTAGTGTCGTAACTGACACGCTCCCCATGTCTGGATTATGCCTATAAATAGACATACATAGGTGCATGTCTCTAGTTACCAGAGATAGCAACATTACTGCAACTTTCCAGAAAACTTACATCATTCTTCATAAGCCTTTGGCTTGCCCAATTTTCAACTCCCTTCAGTTCGACGGAGATTCTACGATCGCGGTGCTACCTCGTAGAAGACAAAGATGTTTTACTTTTGGGGAGGAGCTAGCGCTATCAAACTGAGCACACATTTGCATTTTCGTCTTGCGGGAAGAGGACTCCTCAACTTGACTTTATTTCATTTATTTTGTTTTTGTCACTTTTAATATTGTTGTTTTTGTTGCATTATTTATCATTAAAAGTTACATCACTTTGTTACATTTGTTGCATTAATAACTAACTATTAGTATTTTGTGCAAGTTTTCAGTTTTGAGTCTATGAAATACTGACCTCTTTTGATAGATCACTAAAATAAAGTTAAACTGTAATGATTATGCAATATGAAACAAACCTATTTTATCTCCTACCTCGAATTTTTACAGTGATAAAATGATTCATATATGATTACTTTTTCATGAGTTCCTATAATTGTGCAGCCTAACTTAGCAAAAAGTTTTTTTTTTAATAAAAAACAAATAAAAAAATGAACTTGCTGCTTTAGCAACGAATCTATTTTATCGATTTGATTCATAATGACTAGATTTCATGTTAAAATCTCTACACTTCACTAGAGTCGTGAATGAATAAAAAATTTTGTGAACTACTCAAATCTCTACTAATAAAAGTTCATTCGAACTTGTTTAGCAAAGTTGTTTATCAAACGAACCAAACTTGAGGTTTATAATATTCGACTTTAAGCTCGTGAGAAAGCTAGTTAGCTAAAACCAGTTAGAAATATAAAATTATTAACTTTATAAAATTAATATTATCATGATTTAAGAATAACAAAAATGATGATTCTTT
This sequence comes from Plectranthus barbatus, assembly GCA_026898455.1. Lineage (NCBI taxonomy): Eukaryota > Viridiplantae > Streptophyta > Magnoliopsida > Lamiales > Lamiaceae > Plectranthus > Plectranthus barbatus. The sequence continues at coordinate 223,196 of JAPKLW010000275.1, read as the reverse complement.
ATAGTTATAAGGAAAATCTGAATTTGAGTATAAATATGTTGGTCCCAGAAACTAAGAATATTTTATGTAACGGAAGTTTTTAACTAAGTAAGCCCCAAAACTGACGATTACTTTATCCATTTTGTTACTTTGAAAATAGGTTAACTTATAAGTCAAGAGATTACCATTTTCGGATATACTCCAACAACTTATCAAGTTATTAGGTTTTAAATAAGCAAGCAGAAATAATGATCTAAAAGTAAAACAAAGGATATTAAAGTGGTTCAGATGTCAAAAGATTCTACATCCACTCTTTGATCAGTTTTGAACGAAAATCCACTAAAAATCTTACAACACAGTATATGTTGGGGTCAGGCCCAAGCGGCCCTAACCAATTGAGACCAACTCGCACTCATAAAACGGATCAAGAAAGGATGCGGCCTATCAACTAGAGGCTCAGTCTGTCGCAACCTAAAAACCATGTCAAACCCCCCTCCAACATACATACCGACCCTCGGTTGGGTCAAAACCGACCTTAGGGTTAGGTTCGATGATGACCCGACCCCGGCGGTCCATCACCGACCCCGAGCGAGTGAATAACAAAGAAGCCATTGGAGAGGTATTACTTCAGCCCTAACCGACCCTGAGATTTTTGGGGTTGATTCCGAAATATTTGGGGTTATTTCCGACCTTAGCTAGAAATATATAGGCCCATATTTTGTGTAACGGGCCTCTCCCTTGTATCTATAAAAGTGAGGCCCCGGTTAGTTTCTTATTCATTCTTTTCACACTATATGTTAGCTAAAAAACGCTGTCAAAATACACTATCAATAAACACGTTATTTCTTCTTGTTAATTCGCATTCAATTCACCACAAACGACATCGGTTTGGTGTTCTTATCATTTAATTCTCATTGTTTCTGTGTTCTTCGCATTTATTTCTTGTATCTAACACATGTTTTTGACAAAATCTATTATTTATCTAATCCGAGTCTAAGGGCATCATTTCATTTAATTTCAAACCTCAACATTGGTGCCCATAGTGGGGCCCTTAGAATCAATTTTGTCGGAAAATGACAGGTATCCCTCCCGGTGAGAATGAGGCGAATTGAACACAATTGATCTCGCCGCCAATTGACATCACACCCCTTGCTCACTTGACCAGGATGTTGAATGAACAAGTGAGACAACCTCCACAGTGTACTACGTCAACAAGCAAGGAAAAACTTCGATCATCGACCCTAGGGTCGTAACTTGTGGCGCTCCGAAAGGGGTCTATGCAGAACGTCACATATCTCACTTGTTGATAAACATGCATAAGTGAAATAAGAGAAGATCAATAAGTTTGTGCAACAAAAATGAAGGACATACTTTGATGGATTGAGGAACAATACTCGTGGTTGATCCAAAACATTTATATAAATTTCATGCGGAAGCGATAAGCAAAAGTGTTCAACAAATATTTATCAAGATGATGGAGATGTGGCTCGCAACCTATAGCAAAATCATAATTCCACGACGTGGCTCAACCAATACATGATATGCCACGACATCAATTAAGTCAAAATCATAATTCCACATGTAGCAAAAGATGGAGTTCATGTATGAGGACATGACTCCTCACTCTGTACCAAGGTCAAATAAACAAGAATGAGGGTATATGATTTCATGAGATTCAAATAACAACACATTTGGATAATCACTTCAAAGCTTCAAAAGGCATCACCCACTCCACAGCTCCTCTATCTCCCGTCACCTGTTACCTACATGTAGGGAAAACACATGTAGGGCTAAGTACATGAATGTACCCAGTGAGTTGGTGCCAAAACACACAAGTATACATATATATAAGGTTACGCCAGTCATCACACAAGCATGCCACAAGGGTTTTATGGAAAAATAACTTGTGCATCTCAAAACATTTACCTCACCAGGCTAGCCCAACTCATTTGTAGTACTAACATCAACTATCATCAACATTTCATGAGTGAGACGAGAGTGGTCACTCGCCGTCCACCGGTAAGGGGAATCCGAGTCCTACCTTGCCAAGAGGGGAATCCGAGCCTCTGATACTAGTGCACTAGTTTGTGCGATCACAACAATTTATAAATAACAAGGGGAGAACACATGTTCAATCCCCGATTCATCAATCATGTCACAAGATAATCACACTGATACCAAAATATTTCACTAGCGAACAACTTTAAAAACAAAACAATTATTTTCACTTTTCAAGAACATTTTGTAAAATCTCACATGCATCATATAATAAATTAGTGTCCACCTTTCTTGCTTAACAAAACTTTAGAGGTGGTCTTTGGTTCCACTCGTAGACGGTCCTTTGCCACAATCGTCGACACCAGTTAAAATACTTAAGTTACTATGGGTTCGGCATATTCAAAATTTATGTAAGCGGCATATAGATGCTTATAGCATGATCAATTGTTATCAACTTATTCAGGTTTAATAATGATCCTAGTCCAAGTGACAATGCAAGTTATGCAACGCTATGCATGTATAAGTTCATCATTATTTAAAAAGCACAATTGACATACTTAATCAATTTTCAGCTCTGCACAGTGAGTAAACAAAAATCACAACTTCATGTTAACTAATATTAATGTGCTCATTTTATGGAATCAAAAAACATACACATTTGTCTGAACCACTATAAACTTTGTGTTATTTCTGTTGTTTACTGTCTTATTGCTTTCTTTGATTTAAAACCCAGAATCTCAAGTGTTGAAGTATCAACTGCAAGTACACTAAGAAATACTCGAGCTTAAAACGTAATTTTCTAAGTGCTTGCTGAATCAGAACCTCAGCAAGATAATTGCAAGGATCATTAAAATTTTCGTTGCACTATAACTACTCTGATCGGGGACCAACATAGATCGCTTGTTGGTGCTTTTTAGTACCTGACGATCACACGTCCCGACATTGTTTATTCAGTCAATACTGTGAGCCAATTTCAACAACAACCTACCGTTTATCACTTCCAAGCCGTAAAATGGATCCTCTTGTATGTTAAAGGCACTATTGGTTATGGTCTCACTTTCTCGCCCGGTTCTTCTTCCGTTCTTGCTTTCTCTGATGCAGATTGGGCTCGTTGCACCGACACTCGACGTTTCACATATGGCTACTCCATCTTCTTGGGGTCCAAATCTTATCTCTTGGAGCGCGAAAAAGCAACCGACCGTCTCTAGGTTGAGTTGTGAATCCGAATATAAGGCCCTTGCTAATTCGGCTTTGGAAGTCATGTGGATTTCTCAACATTTTATGTGAATTGCATGCTTCTCCTTCCTCGGCTCCCATCTTGCTAAGTGACAATCGAATTGCGCTTTTTCTCTCACAAAACCCTATTTCCCACAAACGTGCGAAATATATCGATATTGATTATCACTTTATTCGGGAGCTAGTTGAGTCTGGTCGGTTAATTACTAAATTTTTCCGTCCACTCCTCAGCTCGCTGATATCTTTACGAAGAGCCTTTCGCGTCCTCTCTTCGATTTTTTCCGATCTAAGCTCCGCGTGTCTATGCAGCCCACGTCTTCGCTTGCGGGGGTGTTGAAGATATTTTCGAATATTTCATATATCTTGTATATCTTGGTATTCCTTATATTTCTATATTATAGTTATCCTTGTATTCTATATATTTGTAATCTTTGTATTCATTCAAGAAAATACATCAAATCTTTTCTCTACACTCATTTTAACATAAAATATCAATGTTTGGGACATATTTTCCTAAAGAAAAAGTTGGAAAAAAATTCCATAGTAATAGTTAGAGATATATAAAAAGGTTTTTCCTAGAAAAAAATGTATAGTAATTTATATTATTTTGGATGTGAAAAGAAAAAGATTGAGATACTTTAATGTTAGATGTACACATTGAACGTGACATTATCTGAATCTGAAAATTATTTAATTGAATGGAAGATAATTGAGCATAAAAGTAGAGAGTATATGATAAACTTTCGTGCATCATCCCTCAAGAAAGATTTCATTCTATCCACATTTGGAAGCCAGATATTTATCAAATGTCATTCTCAATTGAATTTTTCCACTAATGAAGCGAATGCAATCATCATCCACAACATCTCATTAAACCCTCATTTTATCCACTACCGTGTTTCTTCTAGATTTTCTGGCCGACATGATGTAGATATTAATTGTCATGAGAATTAAATTGTAATTTTATATTGTAAGCGTATGATCATTAAAATGATACAATCATTCCAAATTTTTTTTTAAAAAAAATAAACATACATTAAAAAAAAAATAGAAATGCCATGGGGTCGGATACCCTCAAAACCCTTAAAATCAGTTAGGGATTTAATATTTGTATAATACTGTCAGTTTTGAATTGATCAAATTTTCACAATTTTGTTTTTTGACTTCGGTTAAAGATCATATACATATAAAAAAAAAAGGGAATATATATAACTAGCACTTTGAATAAGTGGGTATATTTTATAGTCACAAGGATAAAAAAATTAAGTTTTCTAGCCACTTTGTACTTTTGTCTTTTTCTCTCTTCCATTTTCGACTACAAAACAAAATAAACTTTATTAAAATTATTTCCATTTTCGGATATATTTATTATATAATTTATTTTCAACTACGAAGGTTGTTGTAAATGTATTACAACCTTTTACGAACAAATCTGATTTTCTATTGTACGAGGTAGCATTCCGAAATTTTTTTGAAGATAGTTGAGAGAGTTTTCAGAGCAAAGAATCGAAGGTATGTTGATTTCAACCATTTTTCCTTATTTTTGATTCGTTTTTTGCGTTATTATGATGATATGTGTTCAAAATCGACGTGTATATCTTAGTTTTTTAGAAAATATAGTGATTTTAAGACTGTTTTTCGTAAAAAATATGCAGAGAACTTTGGGAAAAACCCAGAAAATTGGAGATCTCGTGAGAAATTGGAGATCTCGACTTCAAACTCGAGATCTCAAATTTCTCACGAGATCTCGATTTTTTTTAAAATGAAATTCCGAGATCTCAATATGAATTTTAAGATCTCGAAAAGTCTGTTGGATCATGCTCTGGATTTTATTTAATATTTTCGTATCATTTATCGCAGATGTTGTATCAACGTTTCATCATACGTCATGGTGGTTCATGGGACAGATCCGAGTATATTGGCGGAGACATGCAATTGATATGTTTGAGGCGTGAGCGAATCTCCTACAATGCCATATTGTCCAAGATTCACGAGATCATGCACTTTGATCTCCTCACTACTAGCTACTGCTTGTTTTACATGAGCAGTATATCTGGGGACTCGAGGCATGTGAAGGCTGGACTGAAGACCGATGAAGATATATTGCGGATGCTATATGAAAATAACATTGATCCAGTTATATATGTGGTCACCAAATTGATGCAAAATCAGTCCGGATTTCAGGCACCTCAGTCACAATCACAGCGATCAACACGAATGGGTGGTTCTAACATCTCATTAGCTGATGATTTCGTAGATGAGTATGAGGCGGAATCTATTGATGATGATGATGATTATTGGATTATGCCTGCAGATTGGGCCCCGACTGAGCTATGCATTGCAGCGACATTTAGCAGTAAGGATGAACTTGACCTTGCTGTAGGACTGCATCACTTACATCACCGGTTGGAATACTCCACGGAGAGGTCCAGCACTACTCGGCTCAACTTCAGTTGCAAGCATGGGAATGGTTGTCCTTTTATGCTACGTGCAAGACAATCTGGAACTGTTTGGAGAGTATTCAAGTGTGATTTGATGCACAGCTGCCAGACGGATATTGATCATGTTGCTCCCCGCAGATTGCCCGCAAGAGTATTGGGTAAGTATTTCTCTAGTAAGTTGGCGGCGGAGGGCGCTATTCTAAAGCCGAAGGAGATAATGTCTGAATTGTTGATTCAATTTGGCATCAAGATTGATTACAATTTTGCCCTGCGGGCAAGAAACATAGTCATTGCAATGGTATTCGGCGAGTGGGAGAAGTCTTATGCGATGCTGTCGGGCTACTTACACATGCTACAGTCTCGTAACCCAGGCACGATGTATGATATATCTACTTCTTCGGAGAGTTTGTTCAAGCACAAGTTTCTGGCGCTTGCTCCTTGCATCCATGCATTTCACAGCTTCATGCGCCCAGTGATCGTTGTAGATGGCATACATCTGAAGGGCAAGAATAAGGGAATGTTGTTTGTTGCGGTGATGAAAAACGACAATGAACAATTATTTTCCCTTGCTATCGGGATTGGACCCATAGAGGATGATGAGTCGTGGATGTGGTTCATTCATCGCTTGCATGCTTGCTTTGGAGATCGCGAAGGACTGATCATTGTCAATGATCAGCACAAGAGCATAAAAAATGCAGTGGAGTTAGCATTTCCGAATGCTACACATGCTATTTGCTACTACCACTTGGCAAATAACATGTCGAGGTACGGTCCTTAGGTTGGTGCTGTTTTACGAGATGCAGCCTACTGTTATAGGCACGATGCATTTCAAAAGTACATGTCTACTTTGGAGATTCTGAGCAAAGACGGTGCTTACAAGAGGCTTCAGGATATAAGAGTCCACCGTTGGTCGAGATCTCACTGCCTTGGAACCTGATTCAGCTTCATGACGTCCAACGCAGCCGAATCCCTCAACTCTCGTTTGTAATGGGCAAGACGATTGCCCATATGCGCACTTCTTGAGACTTACAGAGCTATGGTGGAGAGATGGTTTCACGAGCGACGGGCTGCTGCACGTTCTAGAGATCATGCTCTGACACGCATAGCTATGACGAAGTTAGCAGAGTCGGTCGAATATGGGCGACATCTTGTAGTCAGAGGCACCACCACGGCACACATATACAAGGTGGAAGGGAAACAGAGGAGCTACAATGTCGACTTAGAGCACAGAACGTGTGAGTGTCGTCAGTTCAATCTCGATCTGATTCCATGTTGTCATGTGGCTGCCGCCCTCGGGTAATATGTTTATTCAAACTTTCATTATTGCACATATCTTGTAGTTAATAGCTTAAAGATTATTATAACATGTGTGTCTTTTTTTTTATTGTCAGATATATTTCGCAACTGATATCAGAGTACGTGCCACACTACTACAAACAATTCACTCTGCTACAGACATATCATCACACCATTATGACTGCGCCGCATCCATTGGATTGGGTACTCCCATCGGAGGTAACATCTTTTGTTATGAGACCACCGATAGTAGTTCGACAGGCTGGCTGTCCGAGGATGAGTAGAGCACGTTCTGGTGCTGAGAGTTCGATCACGCTTGGGCATCTCAATAGCATCCTTGATTAGAGGTAAATGCCCAGTGATCCTTACACGAGGAGGAATGACCGTGTTCCAGTACCCGGTAGCATCAAGGAGACGGGAAAGTAATCTAAGCAGTGGCTGTAGCTCCTGGTCCCGCTTTTGATAGAGCACTGGGTCAGATGGATCGTTCAATGCATGTGGATCTAGGAGCCGATCTGCCAGTAGCGGCAGAAGGCGATCTGCTAGTGGGTGCACGAGCCGATTAGCTAATGGCTTGGCTACGCGATCTACAAATCGTACAATGTCATCCTCATCGGGCAGCTCAAACCATGAATGTCGTCCAGTCTGAAAAGATAATAAAAATATTAAATAAAATATTAACAAAAAAAATTATAAAATAGTATGTTAACAAAAAAACTGAACACATGTACCTTTAGATGCTCTGCGGATGAGGAACGCCGCGAGCGCTTCGTAGCCGACTGCCGAGGAGGAATCTCAGTATGCTCGAAAGAAGAACGGACTGGAATCTCAAAACAACTCCCCATATCGAACACTGGCGATGGCTGGCAGTGTAGCTGCGGTGATGGTTGGCGGTGTGGCTGCGGTAATGGCTGTCTCTTAGGTGATGGCTGCCGATGTGGCGGCGACTGCTGCTGCTGTGGAACCTTCCTAGAAGAAGACCTCGAGGTACTGGTAGAAGGCCGCTGAGAGGCTGATGGTCGGGGATTCAAGCCCCTATAAGGTCTAAATCTGCGAAGCAGCGGCTTCTCAACATTCTTCAAACTGAGCCTACTCTCAGAAACAGCCTCGACGTTAGTCGGCTGCAATGTAGTATTGCAATCATGCTGAAAATAGACATAAATCAAATAAAATATATAATATTAAATTTTATTATAATTATTCAAAACTGTAAACAATAATTACCTCCTGTGTGAAAAAATCAGTGAAGTCAACATCCCGAACATAATGAGGTCTCCACATCAAGCATCGAGGCATAGTCCCCTCAAGCATACTTCGTATCGCACATAAGTTTGCTAGATCAGGGATCACCTTGTACGCCCATGCCTACGAAATAATATAAATAATTAATAATTTTTGTCTTGTCTTTTATAAATTAAAAATAAAAATTACGAACAATTACCTCTAACACTCAAACAGGGCCGTATATATGCACCAAAGGCACCTTATCTGCCTTTGAAGATGTGATCACGACAGACATTTGATGCAGCAAGACACTAAAGGACCACGAGCCCCAAGGGAATGCCCTCAACTCGTGAGGCTTCTCCACCATTGTATACACCCAGAGGTCTATATGTCGCTACCCATCCAAGCAAAACAACATGCGGTAAAAAATAGAATCTGAGCGATCTTCACGTAATCATCAAAGGAATCGCTCAGAACCAGGTCCATGTTCATAAAATCAATGTGCAATTGATCTACACTCAGCAAGTTTTGGTAGTGAGAATACAAACATCCATCCTCCGACAAATCATGCAATACAGTAGGGTCAAAATTTGAATCGCCAAACCGCAGCCCGGTCATCAAACAGAACTCCTCTGCACCTAACCGTATATTGGTTTCACCAACACGAAACCACAGCTCATTGTCAGCTCCCTGCACATCAATCTCGTGTGTGATAAGAGCTCAAGTAGCTCGTATCGTTCTCTTCTTCCACCGGAAAGAGAGAAATGCACCGAAGGGACCTTCCCCAAATAGCTCCAACATCATCACCGAAGCTTGATAATCTGACCCTAATGTCCTCAAGAATGTCCTAGTCGTAACAATTCATCGACCGCGGGACTGTCCCCTGCAAACGGGGTCTGATCCACTGCCAAATCTGCAATTAAATAAAATAAAATATTTAAATAAAAGGAGAATTAAAAGAATTCAAATCAGAAATTTAAAAAAAGAAAATTGAGATCTCGACTTCATCTCAATTTTGATATCGAGATCTCGATATGTATTTCATATCGACCTAATTTGCGGTAGATATCGAGATCTCGCTTGAAATCGAGATCTCGATATCTGCCGAGGGCTTTTCTTCTCCGTCCAGTTCAACAATTTACAAATGAAAGCATCAATGAACACATGAAATCGACAGAATATAATCAATCTATAACAACGAATAATCAACTATAATCAACTAAAAATCATATTTCAACACGTATAATCAACTAAAATCAAATAAAAATGTAAGTTTAAAACTTAAAAAAATAGTAAAAAAATCAACGAATTGGGTGGGAGAATGGTACCTGGTTCGCTTTGGGTTGTTCCTCAAACATCGTGTAGACGCAATGTAGGTTTTTTTTCGGTTGGAGCGTGCAAAATCCGGCGGTTTGTAGCTTCAAATCGGCGACAATGGCTACTGCGGTGGTGTTGGTCGACGGAGAAGAGAGAGAAATGGGGGAAATGGGGTAGGTGGTGGGGTAAATGATAATAAATCCAAAAACAATTAATGTAACAATATTTTAAAAATCAATTTCTCTCTCCAATCATTGGCAAAGTGGCTAAAAAACTTGTATTTTTAAACATGTGGCTAAATAACATATTAAATTATCAAAAGTGACTATATATGTCCCTTCGCTTGGGGTGTAGTGGTTAAAGCACCTTGCCTGTGACTGAGAGGTCACATGTTCGAGCTTCCAGGGGGACACCTGGGTGTGTGAGTGGATTTGTATTTAAGATTATTGTAAACTTATTATAAAAAAAAGGTGACTATATAAATTTTGCTCTCTAAAAAAAATACTTCTTTACCTTTCAAATATGGGACTTGGATTTGTCAAACCCAGCATGAAAGTGGGGACGCAATGTGCTGAAGTTTTTATTTAATAAAAATGCATTATTTCCGGTTCGGAATTATGACGAATATGAAGCATGATGAATATAATTAATTTATTATGAAACAGATATTTAACCGTACTTTAAATTCCAAGGGCTCGTAGAATCTTACTTAATGTGATTAAGCAAACACCTTCTTAATTAATAATATATTTGATGCATATCAATAATATAGATGGTCTAATTAAAGATTCCAGTTTTGCGATAAAATGCTCCAGTAAATTAGCACAATTCGTTATCACAAGCAGTGCAAGATTCCTCAGATTGGATTGCGAGTGACTTAAATATTTTGTCCCTGTTTAAATCATAAGTTCAAATTTTAATAGAAATATGTGAATATGGTGGGATTAAATAAATGCAGTTTAATTTTTCTTTTTAAACTATGCAAACGTCGCTTAAGCTATATAGTATTCTCTTACAAATTTCATGGCTATATATATTTTATGTGATGAAGCAGTTTCCAACAACTTCTATTTCTACATACTTACATCCATTTTTCATAAACTAGCTACTACCGAACAACTATCCGAAATGGACGAAAAAAAAAGAGAGAGAATTAATTCTCGTTCTCAAACACGCATCAATATATATATAGTTATTGGTATATCGATATAATTAGTTAAACAATATTTAAGAATAGAGGATTCTGATTAGCAAAAAGTCGATGGGGGTGAATCTATTGAGTTTGTAGGAGAAACCTTGGGAGGCCAATTTTGTGTCCAAAAATCTTGACATCTTCTTGGACCTGTTTCCTATATTCCCCAAAGCTAAACTTTTTATAAACACGAGGCTCTTTGCCACTTGCTATAATGGTGTCGTATGATGGACAAACGAAGTACGCTGTCGAGAACCTTTCTTTTAATGGGTTAGCCACAACTCTATGCTCTACGCTTTTATAAACATTATTGCTCCATGCCTGCAAATTAATTCCCAAAATCCTACTTAGATAATTTCATACTTCAAACACAAATAAACAATGATTGAGATTAGGGATACCTGAAACAGATCCCCGATGTTGATGACAAGGGCTTGATGATTAGGTTTGACAGCAAACCACTTGCCATCTTTGACTAGTTGGAGGCCGCCGATGTTGTCTTGGTGCAGCACTGTAATGAAGTCGCTGTCAGTGTGTGGCATTATTCCAAACATGTGTGGAAATATTGGGCATGGTGGGTATCTGTTCAATCGGAGATAGCATGTGCTTGCCACACACTTTTCTTTGAAGAAATCCGATTTCTCCCCTAATTCCGACGCCAGTATCTCCACCAGCTTCTGCGACAGCTCCGACACCGTCCACGCGAATTGCTCCATTATTGAACTGCAAATTATAATTTTTAAATTTCATCAAATTTAATGATCATTCATGTAAGGGACCGGAACATAATAGCAGAATTAATGCATGCAGAGATGACATGTACGGTCAAGTCTTTTACTTTAATTAGTGCCAATGGTATGCTACTTTGGTAATTTGACAGTTGACACTCCCACTTTTTCATTTTAGAAACACAACCAACTGGCTGAAAATGAAGTATCATGTAAAATTTCACAAGAGAAATAAAGGGCCTTTTTCACATTTCATTTCGTATATATAAATAATTGAGAAATAGTATCATATTCTTGGCCCAAATTAATTATTTGCAATAACTTTAGTGTATGTACTATTTCAAAATAAAACATTAACATAAAAGAAATGTCAAATCAATCAATCGATTAGATTGAATTTAAACATATCAGATTTCCATATTAGTCCCTCTCAAACCAAACAAAATATTCCTCCCCTCACAAAATAATTAATTAATACTAGCTCCTAAAAGATAAATATAGGATTATTATTATCAATAATAATAAGACAGTAATAAAATTACCTGAGACTGTTGTTATTGATGTCACGTGAGCCCAAAACGTCGCTCAACGACACATGAAAGGCTTCCGACCAAGACAGCTGCTTCAAGCAGGTGGCGGACGGCGTCCCCCACCGGTAACTCCCCTCGGAGAAGTTGGAGTCCGTCTTCTCGCAGAAGGGCTTCTGGAACAGCTTCATTTGCTCCTCCCTCATTTTCTCCAACACCTCTCGAGAGATCCCATGATTTATAACTTGGAAGAAACCCCATTCCCGCGATGCTCGAGCTATCTTCTTCTTGCATGCCTGCCTCGACAATTCGCCCAGGTTCAGCTCGTTCAGATCGATGAGGGGCAGCTCGCATTCCTCCACCGCGCTCAGCTCCGGCGTCTCGGTTAAGCTGTCGAACAGATTCTTGTATGTCTTCTCGAATGGTGGCTCCGGCGACTCTTCCATTCTTACTGACTGAAGAAACAACTGTTCATTAGCATCTCTCTCTCTCTCTTTCTATGTCTACCTTGTGTAGTTGAAGAAAACAGAGAGCCAACGCTACGGAGACTAATGTTGTTGAGGAAAATGACGGAAAGAAAAAGATGAAAGAAATGAATATTTAGCATAAGTTTCTTGTTTTTGTCATCGATGAAAAAGTTGTATTTATCTCTCTCCATTTAAACGCCATTGCTGAGTTTGAAGACAAGGGTCATGCTTGTCCTTTATAATATGGGGTAGGTACGCAGTTTGAATCTGTGCTGTAAAACTCGAAGCTTCCAATAAAGAATTTGACCCATCACTCTATGCAACTTAGTTCCACAACAATATCGATCCATGTAAAAGAATAAACGAGAAGGAAACAAAATCGATTGGCAGTTAGAATTCTCCATTAAAAAAAAAAAAAAAAACTTCAATTTTCATTGTGGGGTTTCAACATTGACTTCGATGATCAATTAATCTTGATTTATTTCAACAAAAAACCAATCAAGTCGTTCGAATCATGGGCTCCATCGAGAATATTAATTATTTATGGATTAAACTATTAGACAATCTTTGACTATGTTATGTTGCTGTCCCCCACAATAAGCATGATTTGTGTTTAATTATATTGTGAGATACTAAAAGAGAAGGAACAAAAAAACACAGAGACGCAAGCTGCTGCACATGTAGCATGTCGATTGCAAAAGCATGTTCTAGTGCCTAGTGGTGTGTTTGTTTCTTGCAATTTCTACGACACCGCATGTTTCTATTCATAGAGGCCACGTTTCTGATAAAACTAATACCATTACAATCTCTACTTACTTGGTTCAGATGCTCTGAATCCTTTGCACACACCACCATTCCAGAATTCTTACACAACTTCGTTTCTGCATTTAAAGCCTTTGAGTCAGTCCCTTGCATGGCGAATAGGCTATGTATGTATGTATATACTATATACACAAGCATATGAATATGGGTGTTTTGTATTTAAATCCCTCCACCATGATTAAATAAAGTATAACGTGACATATTATGCTCACATGCATGATTTTTCTCTCCTATGTAGGGTTAAAAAAAAACATTCGGCAAGGAATAAAAAATGTAGCATGGCGCTGAGCAAAAAACGAGCTACTTTCTTTTATTTATGTTAAAGAAATGTAGCCAAATTCTGGATGTTGAAAAAGAAAATACTTTGAAAAAGAAAAAATAAAAAAGAACTCACTTAGTGATGGGATGTGGAAGAAGGAGCCGCTTTGTGATGTGTCGAAGAGAGTATGATGCGTGTGGAATTGGTGTCCAGGATGGTTGGAGTAGATAGATATTTATAGATGAAAAATAGGGCCATCAATTATTGTCATTGTTGAATTTGCCTTTTTCAACTGGGGAGAGAGAGAGAGAGAGAGAGAGAGAGGTAAACAATGGAAGGGGAGAGTCTATGTTAAAAGAGCTGAACACGCGGCTCATATTGCAATCACTAATCAGAATATCAAGGATTGTATTCCCTATTCTAAGCTGTAAATTAACTTTTACTAGAAATTAAAAAATATTTTTGAAGATGAATATGCAAACTTCTTTCAAATATTCAATACGAATTTCAGTTTAGACCTCTATGTAATAAATTTTAATCTTTTTTTACAAATATATTTAAGATTCAAGTATCATCGGAAGTAACTATTGTTCAAAATAAAAACTTGCCCGAATGGATAGCTTAGAATATTAGGTGTCGGATTTTTAACAATCTTAAATTAATATTGTAATTCAATAATATTTTTTTATTTAGAACCCTATTTCTATATTGTACATACTCATACATGCATGCATGTAGTGTACTGTACTCTTTCCATTGCTTCACAAGTCTTTGTGAAATACTCCGGTGACAAGAAAAAAGAAGACGATAAAATTTGGAAGATATTGTAGGTTAACAGTACTCCTTATGTCCAAGTAGATGAGAAATTTAGGATGAAATTCTGTAAAATCCCAATCTAATATTTTAACTCGATTAAAAAAAGTATTTATAATAATTATAAATGTTGTTAAATTCTCATTTGAATACTGTGTATGGATTGGTGCTGATTAGATCGTGATTTTTACCCAAGAAATGAATGACGAATAAAATTGTTAAACTCAATGAGGAAGAAGCTGGAAATATCAAATCAGCAGCATCTATATATATATATAGTGGAATAAGCTTTTTCACTTGAAAACGACTATAGAGACAAGTAATATATCAAGGCCTAATTATTAAGAAGTAGTTCAATTGTCTCGTGTCACGCCAGCCCCATTACAATCACCAAACCCTAGAATTAAATCACATTCCTCCTAATCCCATTTTCTTTCCCTCCATAAATGCAAATCTTAACAAAAAAGAAAAAAAATAACCCAAATATTGAAGTTTTACATATATGTGAAGAAAATATATAGTTTAAAATTATTACATATTCATATTAAAAACAGAAGATTAGAATGATATATAAAGCGTACAATGATTGGAGTGATATATACATATATCTTTTGGTCATGTCGCAAAGTCCTAGTACAGAAATAAAAGGTGAGGATTGTTTGGTGCATATTGAACCAAGTCTTACCAGTCACGAATACAATATCCCACTTACCATTCATTTGGCTGTCGTTCATCCAAGTCTTGCCCCTCTCTCTCTCCCTCTCCCTTCTCTCAGATAGAGAGAGAGAAGGAGAGAGAGACAAACAGTGCACATGATCGAAATTAGGCTGGACCCAACTGTAATAACGGCAATGGCCTCCAAGTCCATGTCGGCATTCCCTCACACAATACCTATACCTATAATAATACTCCCTCCGTCCCAGGACAGTCGCAACGTTTTCCTTTTTGGTCCGTCCCAGAACACTTGCAACGTTTCCTTTTTTGGAAAGTTTTTATTAATTAATTATCCACTAAACCTACTCTACTCCTACCCCACTATCTCTCATACCCACTATCTCTCCTAATCATTAACCTACTAATCCTACTTCACTAACTTTTCTAATCACTTTTTCTTAACCTCCGTGCCCGGTCAAACGTCTCAAGAGACCTGGGACGGAGGGAGTAATACTACTCTCCACATGCTTTAGTCCCATTTTCCACGTCGGTTTTTTAAGGGCCTCCATGTGCTTTGCCCACACGCCATACGACACTCCCTCACTTCCAACAGAAATTATTTTCTACCCTTTTCTTTTTTCAAATTAATACATTCACACCTTCTACACAATTCCGTTTATTATATCCATCAATTAATCAAATATTGATCCAATACGATAATTAATATATCTGAGTATAGTAAAATTAATATTTTATTAGTGTGTAAAAATTTTTCTATTTTAGAAAATATGACTAATATAATATTTTATAAAATACGGTTTTTTAGGAGTATATTATTATTTCTTGATTATTATTTGGTTCTCTTTTCCTATATTAACTTGGTTTCTAGCTAGGTCGAATATATAAGCAATGCTTATTCATGTACTCAAAGACAAACGAAAAATATTAGAGAATGTTCACACCAAATTTGAACATTAGAATTCATCGAATGCAAATAATTAACATTTAGTATCATGTCCTCAAAAAATGTTAGTATATATAAAGACCTTAATTAGAGTAAGAGATTATGAAATCGGTCACTCTTCTTCCATTCATTCCCTATTAAAATAAATAAATATTTACAGTCAAATAATTTGAAATGTATGACTTTTTTTAATATGAAAAAGACATTTAGATATACATTATATTATCAATCAGTCGGGTCGGATCATGTCGATAGTTTAAAATATTTGTTTTAGAAAAAAATGTTATTTTAATCATAATATACAAATTCGATGTTCCAAAAGTTCTATATTTATATAGAATCATATTTTAAAATTATCAAAAAAAAAAAAAAAACTGCCGTTGGAAGACTAAGTAAATGCAGATATTTTAGGTATGACGGCACACGCGCCTTCTACGCGGTTCATAATCATCAATTCAGTCTTCAGTGATAATTGTTGGTGAACGTATGTATTGGTTGACAGTCTTATTAAGTCGGCAAAGATTAGATGACCAATTGAAAAAAACAACTTTAAACAATAGGTTGTGGATTAAATAATAAAAGTGAGTTTGTGGTAAATAGGTTTAAATTAATTATAAAGTAATTAATTATTATGATAATTATATTTTATTTTTTAATTGTTAATGTATTTTATCTTCACAATTAAAATTATTAATTTAAGGGTTTGAAATTCATTCTAATGTATCATAAATTTTAATTTTAATATTGCAACACGTTCACATAAACAGTAATGTTTCTAAACCAAATATCATATGATAATTAGAGCTGTAAATGAACCAACTTATATTTGAGCTATTTGGATTTTGATTTTATAAAAATTCGTTCGAGCTTATTTAGTTAATTTAGTTTATTAAAAGAATTAAACTCAGCATCATAGTATTTAGTTCGTGAGCAAATCCGTTAGCTAAGATCAGTAATAAATATAAAATAATTAATTTTATAAAAGTAATATTTTCATGATTTAAGAGTAGCTATAATAATAAACCTTTCTAGTAATGAAAAAAAAATTAAATTTGAGCATGAATATGATATTATTTTTGAATAAATAACTTTTTCTTTTATAATAATATATTAAAAGTTCATTTAGACTTAACTAAGACTCAATAAAGTTAAAAAAATGTTGGTCCCAGAATCAAAGTAATGAAATATACAACGGAAGTATTAAACTCTTGCACTTGGTTCTGAAAATTGACTTGACTCAATTTTCAGCTTAATAAAAGTCAGTTTAGCTCAGAAATTATTCAGTAAGTTTCGGGTTATACACTTCAACACTTAGAACAGTATTGAAGGTTTCAAAGTAAGTCTGAAAACTGAGACTTCAGAAACTTAAATAGAGCGAATAAATGAGACAGGATATTTATAGTGGTTCGGAATCAAAGTCCTACATCCACTCTTCCGAGCTTAGTCGGGAATCTACTAAGTTACAGTATACAAGTATTCTCACGATCTATAGACAGCCCGTTGGAAACCTCCATCCTTCGGTCTGCTGTTGTCACTCACCCAAAAACTCCTTGTAAGCTGATCCTTATTCAGGTTGAAGTGCGGACGCACCCCGCAGGCTTTTTCGTGGATGTTGGATGTTTTCTCGTTCTTCCCAGAACTCAGTAAGTTTGACAACGCCCGTGATAATCAATATCCCAGAGTAGGATATTGAGTGCTATGAATATAACTTTGGAAAGTTATATTCACCAAATAGATAGCTTCAGCCTCGTGTTTTCAATAGTATCACGGAAATGAATAACTTAAGTTAGAAACTTATGTCTCGTGTAGACAACACGAAATTTCAAAGAGTTTTTAATAGAAAATTGAGCAGAGTGTCGGCTTAGCTTTTCACGTGATTTTGGTGTCTTCTTCGTTCGATTTGTCGAGCTATTTATAGGCAGGTGTGGTCGACATTTTGAATTTCTATCTGTTAGACTTGAACTTCCAACCGTTAGAGACAAAGATTGGATTGTCCAATCACAACCATTCTCCCTGCTCTACTCTGACGTCTGTTTTGCTTTTGGCAATGTACTTTCTACCTGTTCTTGTCAGACTAAGTTTCAGTCCGAGGAATCTAAGTTTGAGTATCCTCGTACTGACTTTTTGACTTCACTTTGAAATGATTCAAGTCTGACTTCGAACACTTATGTTCCATGTGCTCTTGAATGCTAAAACTGAAAAACTGACATTCCAAAGTCAATTTCAGTTTTCTTATCTTACTTCGGAAAACTTAGTTTCCAGAAACTAAGTTTCAAGCACGAAGACTTGTCTTCAGAACTTTTAAGTTTCTTTGGCTCTTCACTTCAAGTATAGAAACTTGGTTCTGAACCATATTGAGCTTTTGTAATCTTGAGATCCACCATAAAAAACTCAGTTTCTGATTTTTCCGCTTGGTCTTCAGCATCTAAGTTTCTATCTATTACAACTCGATCAATCCTATACAAGGATTACATTCAAAGACTCTAGAAACTTAATACTAAAGTAAGTTTTGACATATCAAAACATCAAATTAGTAGTGAAACTGAAAGTCAGTTTCTAACAATTTCCCCCTTTTGATATTGTCCAAACTACTTACCTAAGTCATAAAAGAAAAGAAAGTATGGTGAACTGAGTTTACATTGATATTACTTAGTACACGAGTCCATATTTTGACCTACTCTATTTTATCTTCCCCCTGAATTAGAGAGATACTTCTCAATTAATCAACATAGAGCAAAAAAGTAAGTTTGCTAATCACACTAGAGGATGTGAGTTCAGCCAGGTTAAAATACTTAGAGGGGGGGGGGGAGACAATGAGTAAATGCCTATAATTCAGTTTCCAACATTTCATTTTATGTAGAAATTACAAGTACAGATCAAACATCAGGAACTGAAAAACAAAAATTAAGTACACAAGCTCAGTACTACGAGGTTCATGGAGGAGGTTGATCAGATGAAGAAGGTTTAGATCCAGATAGTTTTGTAACAAGCTCTACAAGCATTTGATGCTGATCCTGCCTCCTCTTCTCCTAAGCTCTTCTCTTCTTAGTGATCACTGATATTTCTATCAGATTAATTGCAAATATAGTGGTCAAATAAATTTATACTCGAATGTCGAACCCACAGAGAAAAGATATGCGAAATAGTCCTATGTACTAAAACACAATTTCAGATTAATTGTTTGAGTACTTCCAAATCAGGTTTTGTTTATTAAACTAGGCAGAGAAAATAAAATATAAACTTAAATGAAACACAAATCCTAGGGAAGAAATCTTATTATGGATAACATGTAGGAATCAATTAATTTAACAGGTGGAATACTGCAACAATGCTATATTTCCTTGTTTGGCAAATATAACCTAGATTACTAATTAGTGACTATCTCCGCTCGGTCTCAAAGTACACCAAATTAGTCAATCCGATAAGCAAATCAGTTCAATTCCTACAGTCTAGTACATCTGTTTGGATAGTGTAGATTGTATCATGCATTCCTAATCCCACTATTAATATTCACCTCTCGGTCCTTCTATCAATAGCTAGACATCTAAATTAATCGTCACCTCTCGGTCCTTGAATTAATCTAGAATTATGAAATAAACACAGGAATCTGAACCTAATTAATTAATCCTAAACATGCATTCAAAATAATATTCAAACCGTAGAAATAAAAGAAATAATTAAACTGAAATAAACTTGCATTAAAAATAAAAACATAAATTCAAAGGTGCCTAAAATAAAATAAAATCCTAACTACAGAAATTGAGGTTGAGAAGGATATATGAATTAAAATTCATATAGGGAGTGAAATCCACTGAATAAACTAATCTAGGGGGGTATTTATAGTGTTTGTATGGGCTTTAGAAGGCTGAATCCTAGAGGAAATAGGATTAGATTTGATGTATATCTATATTTCCAAGTCCTACAATGAGTATATCTTCAATCTTGAGTCTTCAGGGCTTTCAATATGATATATCTCTTCAATTTTGACCAAATCTCGCCCAAGATACGTGAAATCCGCCCAGAATCTCGCCAAAAACGTCTCCGTCGATCGACGCGGGTGTTGCGTCGATCGACGCGCGTGTGTCCACTCGCCAGTCGACGTCGATCTGCGCGATCTCACGGTTTTGGCCATAACTTCCTCTCCCGAACTCCGATTGATCTGATTCCTGTTGCGTTGGAAAGTTAATTCAAAGCTCTATCAATTCCCATGCGCCAATAGCCCGAATTATTTGTGTGGAAAAATCCTTCACTACTACTCTTGCACGTCACTGCTTTCGAAACGGAATTTCGGTGAATTCGACCTCAAACCTGCAAAAATACACCACTACAAGCGCAATACCCTCCTAGAGTGATTCATGCAATAAAAATAACTAAAACAAAAGAAAATTCAACGAAAAACAAAGATAAATCAAACCAATAACGAGTGAAAATATGAACTCATCACTTAGCCTCTCCGCCTCCTCGGCTTCTCTCCTCCTCTTTTTTTACCTCTTCCATGAGCTTCCTTTCCTCCCTCTCTCTCTCTCTCTCTTCCTTTTGCTTCCTCTCCTCGTTTTCATTTTGCCTCTCCTCTTCCCTTTTTTGACAATATCTCGAAAGGTCGAGACAGTGGATTTTATGAAAGAGAGAGATTCTGAAGTTTCAGCTTCCTTGCGATCTTTCTCATCTAATTGGGTTTTGATCACCTCAAGTTGATACTGAAAATATGCTTGCATCTGAACCAGCATGGCAGTAGGTGTAGGATTGGAAATAGTTTGAGTAGCAGAACCAGACATCTCAATTTCAATCACAGTGGGCACAAAGGACACCACTTTCAATGGCCTGGTTCTCTCCTCCTCCTGCTTTGCTAGCTCCTCCTCTTCCTTCCTTCTCAGCTCAGCCTTATGTTGCTTCTTCAATTTCTCAGCTTCCCTGGCCTAAATCATCCTCCGGATCTTCTTGATCATAATCGAATTTGTTGTCCTTGCAAGATTGTCACAGCTTGAGCTGACAATATTCTCAATCAATCCACTTGCTCGCTCTGTAGTGGATTTCAAAGTCAGTGCAGCAGACAAAGCGAAAGCTTGCTCCAATTCCTTGTTCTCTTCCTCAGCGGCCTGCAGCTCTTCCTTAACCTGCACCAACTCAGCTTCCACCCTCCGGTGTTGCTCAATAAGTTTACTCACCTTATCACTCCTCTCAACAATGATTTTCTGATATGGTTCCAGATTTTGATCTAGAACTCACATCTCCTCTGACTCAACATGGGAAGGAGACTCAGTATGGGTAGTAGGTACCTGGGTAATTAGGGGAGCAGATATTGGAGCATCAGACACGATTAGATAGTCAATTGGGGGGCAGTCTGTAAGCATCCAGTTTTGCATTGTGTGCATCAAAGGTTTCAGCTCGGTAAGTTCGGATGACCAGCATTCTCATCTTGACTTCCCCATCATTTATTTGTCTGGTCTCAGCCTGGGCACTCCACTCTTTCGCACATATCTCCTCAGAGCGCCAGTAAGTCAGTCCCAATTTGGCTTGCATAATAGGCAAATCTTTTGTGTTAAGATCGTGCATAGCCAGATCGAACCTCCTCCACCTTCAGAATTTGCCTCTCAGCACCTCACATGCCTCTGAATCCTCGGCCAGAATTCCAGAATAGAGCAGATGGATTTCTTCAGATATTATGCTCTCTATCCTTTATGAGATCTTCACGATCCATGGAATTAGCTTGGCATAATCAATGTCAGCAAGGGTTATTGGTGGGCACCAATATCGCAGTCGTTCAGAAGAAACTTCAGGGTGAGGTAACCCACTTAAAGGAATTTTATAATCGCTGAACTGAGGTCTTGAACACTTTCTCGATCGCCCTAGAATCCCATGGGTGGTACCTCCACACCTCGTGCATATCCCTTGCAAAGTCAAATTCTTCATGTGTTATGGGACTCCTCAGTTTTTCGTCATCGTCAGATGGGATCAAGCAGTCATCAGATGAAATCTCCAGGTCAGTATCACCTCCCTGATCACCATGGTATGACTCAGCACAAACATGTTCAAGCTGAAGCTGAGTTGAGTAAGTCTCAGCTTGGGATGGGGTCTCCCCTTGCACAACCCCCTTTCCCTTCTCCTTGTCCTTTTCTTCCGTCAGTTTATTCGGGGTGGTAGCCCGCACTCTCTCCTCATTTTCTTTCAGAATTTTCTCCTGCTTGGCTACAACACTTTCAATAATCAAGTTGGCCATTTGAGCTTCAAGACTTGCCGGTTGTACTGGGTCGGTCGCCCGCTTCTCAGTTATAAATTCTTTCTCATTCTCTCATTCACTCTCCTTCACCAACTATTTTGGGTCGGTTGCCCTTGCCTCAGCTTGAACCTCTTACGCCTGGTTTTTACAAGGTCGGTCGCCCTCTCAATCAGCTCAGTCTCCACCATCACCTCCACAATAGGTTGATTGGGCTGCTCTGATTGTTTTTTTGGATGTTGATCAGCACCATGCCTCCATGTATAACTCAAAAAAGGCGCGGTCCTCAGGAGTATCAGATATAAATAGAATTTGTACGTCCTGAATAATCTCAACTTCTAACTCCTTGAATATCTGCTTGCGTCTGACAGAAGTATCCATAGTTGGATCATACTCGTCGCCCTTGCGCTTCCTACTTTCTTCAATCTTTTCTTTCCCTTTGGCATTGGCAGCCTCAACCTCACCCTTCTTCCGCATCTCCTACTCTATCCTGGCTTTCTTATTGCCTCTCTCCACAACCTCCCTTTCACCCTCTTTCTTCTTTCGTTTTAAGGGCCTGGAAGTTGAGTCCTTGTCTTCTTATGGATTGGAATGGGGATGATAATTCCTTTAAATCTCCCCTGAGTAGGAATCGACGGCTTCTTGGGCTTCTCAATTTTGTACTTCTTTCTCAACCTCTTGTGCTGAGGTTTAGTCGGATCCTCCCCAAGATTAGTCAGTGGGGGAAGGTCCTCCATGGTCTTCTGTAGGTTCTCCACCCTCTCCAAGTCAGTTTCGGTGACCTCCTCGTCACCACCACCACCTTCCTTATCAGCACTGTCACTTTCTTCTTCTCCACCTTCTTCATCATTTCAACCCTCCTCATCCGTGCTAGAATCTTTCACATTGGCCTTTGGTGGGATGAAGTCAGTAGAAACCAATGACTCACCATCATCTACCACCTCCAGCAAGAAAATTATTTTCAATCCGAAACTAACATTTGTGGCAAACTGTCCCTTACTCTCGATCGTAGACTTCCTCCCTACATAGTCCAACAACCTTTAAAAAAGAAACTCTGCCCAGTTCCCATGAACTTCATCATCGATAGCCATGAGCAGAGAGTACTTTTACTTGCTCATGTCAAAGAAGGAGCCCACCACGCATTGAAGCATGCGGATAGCAATGTCTGCCAAGAACTTGTAAAAAAGATCAAGTTTGTTGGTCTTAAGATTTATCTTCCATCCTTCAGGCACATCTTCCCACTTCCATTGATTCCAATGCTCGTCCATATGCTCCATCATCCTCTGATTGCCACCGCCTTGCAAATAAATATGGATTGAGGTACCATCATTTCTCAGTTTGAACACATCGCTAAGAAGTTTGGCATTCACTCCGATCATCGTGCCAGCCACGGAGGTGTTGAAAGCTTTGGCATCATGGTCCACCACCACATTCTTGCATAACTCAACAACCATATAGGGGTGGAATCTTCTTGGACGAACTACCAGAAAGTACAAAATCTTTTCCCTATTCAATTTTTTGGGCAGTCGTCTATCAGGGTATGCTTTCTCTACATCTTCAGCAGCTTCTCCTTGATCACATGCGTTGCCCTTCTCTGTTCTGGAGAAAGCTTCTACGGATCGTCCTTGAATAATTTTAGAACTTGAGAGTAAGGACAATACTCATATACCACCTCCGTCTCATCACGGCCGAATGTAGATGCAAGATGTTCTGGGTTTTTCTCTGGGGTCTGATTTCTAGATTTCTTCGGCATTACTTGCAAATGATGAGCAATAAATCAAGGAATGTATGTTGGATGGCTTTGAATGCTAGAGAGAATCTGGGTTGGTGGAAGTAGAATATCAAGTGAAAATGGCAAAAGATCGAAAAATGTAACCACTGGTTTTAGGTTTTCTATATATAGAGTTCAAAAACTCAGATTGGACGGTCTGAGTGAGTCAACAAAGAATGAATCGATGGCTAGGGAGCAATGACGATTGGACTGGGTTAACTGATCTGACGTTGGAAACGGGGTGGTTGTCCACATGGCACGACCGGATTGCACGACGACTGTTGAGAATTTAATGCATTGTATAAGATAAGTCATCTTTTGAATTTAAACCGTCCCGCCTCTCAAACTGAAACTGAGTAGAAGTAAGTTTCAGGTTCTAAGCCAAGAGTCTGAACTCAGTTTAATTCCGCTACTATCTTTCAAAGAAATCTAAGTACTGAAAACCAAAACTTGGTATTGAAAGTCAATTTCTCAATTTCTCCGCCAACATAATTTTCTTCAAAAAATTGGCTAAGTAGAGAAACACCAAACTGAAACTGAGAAATAGGCTAAAATTGACAACTGAGAGTTGGAACTTAGTCTTAGTCCGCTTCACTTCGTCTTCAGCGTAGATTTCTCTGGTTTTGAAATAGGTGATTTTAGACTATCTTCTAAGCAAAAAACTGAGAGCTGAGATTCAATTTTAGTCAGCATCTTCTTCACTTAGAATAAGAAATCCAAATTTTCAAAACTGAGAGCTGGGACTTAGTTATATTCCGCAACTACTCCTCTTCGATCGAGATCTCATCAAACTCTAACAAACCAAGTTTGATGCAAAGCTATTTAAATTGAGTCTCAGGAAGTGGTTTAGTGAAGATATCCACCAATTGATCTTTAGTCCGTATGTATTCGACATACACATTTTTCTTCTCAACGTGATCTCTAATAAAGTGGTGTCTGATGTTGATATGCTTGGTCCTGGAATGATGAATATGGTTCTTTGTGATGCACATAGCACTGCTATTATCACAATAGATCGTCACACATCCAGTTTCAACTTCATAATCAAGTAATTGATGCTTGATCCACAGGAATTGAGCTCAACAACTTACAGCGGCTACATACTCAACTTCGGTGGTTGATGTAGCTATTGAGTGCTGCTTTTTGCTGAACTAACTAATCAGCTTGTGACGTAGGAACTGACATGTTCCACTAGTGCTCTTCCTATCAATTCGACATCCTCTAAAATCTGAATCTGAGTAAGCATTAAGAGTCAATTGTCAGTTTTGGGATACCAGATACCTAATTACTCAGTTCCTTTCAGGTATTTCACTATCCTTTTAGCAGCATCCATGTGCGATTTCTTTGGATTAGCTTGAAACCTCGCATATACTCCAATTGAGTATGAGATATCCGGCCTACTTGCGGTCAAATATAATAAAGTTCCTATAATTCCTTTGTAACTCGTTGGATTGACTGCTTCACCTTCTTCATCAAGGTCGATCAGAGCACTGGGGCTCATTGGAATCCTCAAGGGGTTTGTCTTCTCAGGGTAAAACTTATTGATCAAGTCCTTGGTATACTTCTTTTGATAAATGAGGATTCCAGCTTCGGGCTGAATCACTTGAAGATCGAGAAAGTATGTCAGCTTGCCCATCATACTCATCTAGAAACTGCTCTGCATAAGTTGGGCAAATTTCTTTCATAGCTTCAAGTTCTTGCATCCAAAGATTAAATCATCGATATATATTTAAACCAAAAAGATGTCAGCTCCATCCTTGATTCTGAACAAGGTTGTGTCGATCTTCCCTTTCTGGAAACCATTCTTGAGAAGAAACTGAGACAGAGTCTCATACCAAGCTCTGGGTGCTTGCTTCAACCCATAGAGAGCCTTTCTCAACTTATAAACTTGGTTTCCCTCTTCGAAGCCTGGGGGCTATTCAACACAGACTTCTTATGGCTTCGAGTCTGGCTACTAGAGCAAAAGTCTCATCAAAGTCGATCCCTTCACATTGAGCATACCCTTTGCTACGAGTCTTGCTTTGTTTCTTACTATACTTCCAGTTTCATCTCTCTTGTTCTTGAAGACCCACTTCATTCCAGTAACAGATTGATGGGTTGGTCTGTCCTCCAAGTATCATACTTCATTGCGTTTGAACTTAGCAAGCTCTCTTGCATGGCATTGATTCAATCCATGGACTTAAGAGCATCTCCTATCTTGGTGGGTTCTGATTGTTGAGAAATAAAACAAGTCAGCAAAACACTTCCTTGCCTTGTGCGGATTGGGTTGGCAATGTTGTCCAGCATAGCATCCTCTGGATGGTGTCTTAACCTTTTGGGCCTTAGGAGGTGAGTGACTTTGACAGGTTGAATAAATGCTCCAGGAAAGTCAGTTCCATCAGTTCCTCACACTGGAACTGAGGTTAAGGTTGATTTCACCATGGCTAGGTCGTATTTTTAAACTTGATCTTCTACTTATGGATTGAATTCTTCTTCTCCAGTGGTAGCCTCGACAATTTCCAGTCTTTGATCTTCTAGATTCACCTCTTCAGGATGGGCATCTTCATCTCCAGGAAAGTCAGCTTCTGCGTAGTCAGTTTCAGCTTAAGTGCCTGACTCAATTTCAGCTTGGCCTGAAGTTCCCCCTTGATTAGTACTTGCATTAAGAGTTAGTGAATATATGGTCTCAGCAAGGACAATAGCATCACAGGCCTGGTCCTCTGGATTACTTGAATATTTGTTCATAGATCTAGCTTGAGAAACTATATCAACATCTTCTTTATCAGAACTCAGTTTCTCATTAGCACCCTTGTGATGGGTTTTGTATACTGAAAGCATTTATTATAATGAGTATACAACGGTTTATTTCTCCTATCTGTCAAACAATCTTACATGTATGTAACAATGGTATCCTCTTGTCTCACCGATAGGGACGATCATACGGCGTGTAGTAGATCACAGAAGACAGTATGATCACTTGACCTAGTGAGCATAAACCTGATCACAACCGAGACAGCGTATGAGGATACGTCTGTCCGGATGGCTGCAGCATCATCGGAATAAGTAGTCTGTCTTGGTTACTTGTCATGCTGGTACGCAAGGGTGTCGTATTGATTGACCGCAATGAGATGTATTCGACTGTCTGACATCAGCAAATACAAGATCTCATTATTGATTGAGTCCAAACCCTAATGAAGGTTCAGGGGTTTGCACGGGTTGATTGTTACTTTGACTTGCCATGGTGGAGAGCCTGAGTAACGTGCTCGTATATCCGCATCTTGGGTAACAGCAGTTCGTGTAGTACCGCCTAAGACTGGGTATAGGTAACCATATCCGAGTAGTAGGATGGGGACATTCCCTGAGGAGCTCAATGACATTCATCATGCCAAAGTCCTACAGGCTGATTAAGTTCAGGCACGAGTGATAAGGATTGAGTGGTACTACTCAGGAATAATAACATATTAATTAATTGTAGATAGAGCTTGTCAGAAGCTCCGATTAATTAATGAATGTCCGGTAACCTTAAATATGAGGATTCTCAATTAATGCAGCCCGTTCTCATAACGTCGTAATAAAGCGGTAGGTCAGTATTAATTCTGTGGTGAAAAATAATTAATATTAATTAATTAATTGTGTCCTGGGTTGTGGACATGGGAATTAATTAATTTATAGTCCCACTTTATTATTTGCATTAGGTCCCAGGTCTGGCCCAATTGAACATGCTGAAAAAAAGGCCTAGTAGCTCATTAGGGATAAAACCCTAGGTCTATAATTAGACCCCTCTCTCTCTGAAAAACTAGCCACCTCGATCAATTTTCAAATCAGTCAAAACCCTAGGGAGAGAGAGAGCTGGCCGGCGCCTGTAGTGGGGAGAAGAGAGATTTTTCTGCTCCGGCCTACATCAAAGATCTGTGGAATCCTCAGCAGTAGCAGATCTGAACATCATTGTGATACAGATCTGAAGATCTGATCTGGAGAACATGATCTTTGTTTTCTTTGTTTTTCTTTTCAATTAAATCTTGAAATTAGTGTTCTAATTTCATATTCTGCAGATTTAATTAAATCGCGTGGTTGGTTCAAGTTTGGAATTCAAACGCGAAAGATCGGTACAAAATCGACGGAGTTCAGGTAAACTCGATAATCCACGAATCACATTAAATTCATAGGAGCATGCTAGGTTTTTTTTGAATTTAGATTATATGCAATATCCATAAATCGATGTGGTTCACATGGGTTTTTGTGATTCGGTTCATTGAAAATCCCTACACCTTGATCTCACGAGCATCAAGTTCCAGTTCCTTCAAGGTCCTGCGCACTTCCACAAGTCCCGTAGTCTTGTTGAGTACCATATATCCTTTGTATGAAGGGTGTTCATAACCAAGGAACACGCCTTCATCCGCCTTGGGACTAAAGGTATTCAATTTCGATTTTTCGTTATTATGGATGTAACATGGAAAACCAAATGCACGAAAATAAGCTATAGAAGGCTTACGACTATTGTAGACCTCGTAGGGAGTTTTATGATGACGACTGTTGATGGAACTTCTAGTCTGAGTATAGCAGGCCGTCATCAAGGCTTCTCCCCAATATTCTTCAGTCAAGCTTGCTTCGGCAAGCATGGTCCTTAGTGCTTATTTGAGTATAAGATTTCATCTCTTAGCAAGGCCATTTTGTTAAGGAGTCCTTGGAGCTGACTTCTCAGGAGCAAGCCCAGCATCAACACAGAAATCCATTCAAGGTCTGTTGCAAAACTCAGTACCGTTGTCAGATCGAATCCTCTTCACAGTCAATCCCTTGTTGTTTTGCACATGTAAGATGAGTTCTGACAGCTAGAGGTTGACTTCATCTTTGGTCTTCATGAGCCTTACCCGAGTATACCTTGAGTAGTCATCGACTACCACAAGTGTAAATCTTTTTCCTCCTACGGTGGGTGGCTTGACTGGTCCAAATAGGTCCATGTGCAGCAGTTCCAAGATCTTATCCATGCTTGTTGTGATGGGGTGGTTTTTGAATGACGCTTTGGTTTGCTTCCCCATCTTGCATGCTCGACATACACCTTCTTTCTTGAACCCAGTTTGTGGAAGACCTTCCACCAATTTGTGCTTGGCCAGGTGTCTAAATGATTGGAAGTTCCGGTGGCTTAACCTTTTGTGCCACAACCAATTGGTTCTTTCTTACGATAAGCTTGTTGCGACAAGACAAGTGTCAGCTTGGCCGCTCTCCCAATTCACAATAAATAAGCACCCACCTTCGGCAAAGGTCACCGCGTATCCACTCTAGTTAAGCTGACTTATAGTCAACAAGTTGTAGTTACGGTTGATGACCAGGGATACATTCTTGATGGTGATTCCATTGTATTCCAAGCATTCCTTGCCTATGACTGTCCCCTTGAAATCGTCTCCAATGACAACAGGGGGTCCTCTCGCCATTTCTAGTTGTAAGAGTAAGTCCTTCTCTCAGGTCATGTAAGCTGAACACCCACTATCCAAAATCCATGCTCTCTTGTTCTTCTTGAGCTGGCTCTGGTGACCTTGTACCTGCAAAATAGAGAAAGTTAGATACTAAGTACTCGAGCTTCTGCGGGTTCTGCAGGGTTAGTCTTTGGAATCCATCCTTTACAAATCCAAACTTGTTTCACCTTAAGCTTAGGTGAAAGCTTCTCCACCTTTTTCTTTCTTCTTTATTAATGAATGATGTTTGGATGCATATGAGAAGGAATGGTGGGTGTGTGCAAATTCTTACGAGAAACTTAGTTTCTCGAAACTGAGTTCCCTGGAACTGAGTTCTTGAAAACTTAGTTTCTTGAAACTAAGTTTCTGTTCGAATATCAGAAACCAAGTCAAGAGTGTGTTGTCTTCTTAGCCCTTGAATAAGAGAAACGATTGGGTTCAGACCTCGAGTAGTTGTCCCTCCTACTCGGTTAAGTCCTCCTTTCATAAGAATTATGATTGTAGGACCTCAAATTTTTGGAATCCGGACACAAAACGGACTTCTTGCGAAACTCAATTTTGGTTGTTAAAGTGGGTTTCATAGCATTAGGAACAAATTGCTTCACCCACTTCTTAGGTATAGAAGGCTTCATTTCAGGTGTAATCAATTTTGAAACTGAATTACTTTTAAGCTTGGGAATTGAACTCGGTTTGGAAACTAACTTTTGTCCCTTGCTCTGATTGGCCAGAACGGAGTTTTTGTCAATACTGACTACTCCTTCACCTAGCAACTTAACTTCTAAATTGGAATTCTTTTTTATAGTGGTGATAAGTGACCTTTTCAGTATCAGAGGTTGATGCATGATTGCTCAAAACATTTTCCAAAAAACCTAGCCCTGACTTGTTAGATAGATCTCTTTGAATGCTTAGGGCTTCTAAAACCTTGCCAGTGCTTGTGTAAAGTGAAAAAATAATTTTTTGATCACTAGCAATTTTCAGTTTTAAAGATTCGCATTCCTCAAAAATATTTTTAAAATTTTCAAGTAAATTGGAATGCTCTTCTTTAAGCCTAGTTAGCTCCTCATTGAGTGACCTTGATTCTTCGATCTCCACGGTCAGTTTTGAAACTTCAAGTTTTAGTGAAACATTTTCACCAACTAAAACATTTTTTAATTTATAGGATTTTGAAAATTCTTTTGCAAGAGACTCTAGAGAGACATCCTCTGAATCTGAGAAGTGCATTCAAATTCCTCTTCCATACATGCATGAGAACTAGAAACTGAGTTCGAGATAGTTACCAAGTTTTGCATCTCATTTTTTGATTCTTCTTCTTCTTTTTCTTCTTCTTCTTCTTCAACATCCGATGTATCCTCACCAAGCTTAGCCAGAAGCACTAAGAATGCTTCCTGCTCAGCTTCATCGTTGGAGGTGTAGTAGCCATAATCGTTGTCTGAAATATCTGGCACTTCAGTCCTGGACAATATGGTATTGGCTACGACATTGGATGCTTTTGTCTCGAAAATCCTTTTCAGCCGCTCCCTTTCCTCCTTAGAAACCAATAGGCATTCATACTTGAGATGATTAGGAGAGTTGCACTCGAAGCATGCCTTTGGAGGTCTCTCGCTGAGCTTTTGTTCACCTTGTGAACCTTCAGACTTAGCCTTAGCCTTCTCCAGAAACTTAGTCAACTTCCACATCTTTTCTTCAAGCTCAGCAAATGAGCTCTTAATAACTGTAAAATACAGTAGCAAATAATATTTTTACAACCTAAGGTGGTCGATCCCACAGGGACTGTGCAATGAAAAATCCAAAGTACTAGCTATAATTTCTAGGACATAGAAGTTTGAGGAATTCAGAAAAGGGATTTTGTTTTGGAATTTAAAGATGACAATGCGATAAAATAAAGGTTTTAAAAATAATTAAAGAAAGCACAGATCCTAGGGCAGATAATCTATTCATCAACATGCAAATATCAATCAACTCAGCAATGGGGAAAACATAGATTTTTGTGGATTAAATTCCTTGGTTGGGCAATTAAATCCTAGATTATTAATTAGTGACTATCTCCTCTCGGTCTCAAGAACACCAAATTAAACAATCTCATAATTATCTAATTATTCCTATGTAGGTTTCTTCTTGGTTGGACATAAAACAAACATATTTAATTATCTCATCCTGTTAATAATTTTCATCTCTCGATCCATCAATTATTAACTATAAACCTAGATTTCAATTCAACTCTTGGTCCTTCTTTTAATCTAGATTATAAAATTAAATCAGAGAATTAATCCATGCTTAGAGAGTTGATATCAATTAACATGCATTAGAAAAGAAATCATAACCCTAGAACCTGTTTAGGGTTCCAGCCACAAAACATGACTAGAATTAAAACAAACATGTTATAAATTAACTTACAAATAAAGAGGAACATTTAATGTCTTGTAAAAAACTCCAAAGCTCAATTATTCTAAGTGCAATAATGCTGAAAAGATAGATAAATTTCGTCATAATGAGGTCCTATTTATAGAGGAGTGAAAAAGACCTAACTAGGTATTGGGCTAACACAGCAAAAACTACCAAAACAGGCCAAAACTTGCTTTTCGGACTTCTATGTCGATCGACAGAGTGTCTGTCAATCGACACGAACAACAAGTCAAAATCCGGGATGAATTTGTGTCAATTTTGCAACTTTGTTCTCCCTGTCGATCGACAGGGAGAAATTCGATCGACAGAGATGCATGTGTCGATCCCCTTGTGCGCAGTCTCACGGTTTTGGCCATAGCTTGTGCTCCCGAACTCCAATTGACCCGATTCCAGTTGCATTGGAAAGATAACTCAAAGATATTTCTATTTCCATGCTCCATTAGGTCAGATTCCACGTGTGGAAGAATTCGTGACTGCTCCTTTAAACATCAACTGCTTTCGGTACGAGTTTCCAATGAATTCGGCCTAAAACCTGCAAAATCTTACCATGACAAGCATAACACCCTCTAAAATAGTCTCATGCACATAGATAAGTAAAAATATAATAAAATGCACTTGAAACATTGGAGAAAAATATAGATAAGTGAGTATAAATATGAGTTTATCAGCTCTCTTCCTCTTTCTTCTGAAAGTAGGAAGGTGTTGGGGCAGACTTTGATGTAGAGGTTTGACCAGCCGCTCTGTCAGCTTCATATAGCTTCTGGGGCCTCCTCTTGAAGCCTCTCTTCGCGAAGAAGTTAACTTCTTCTTCGGGTTGTGTGCTGACACTTCGAACAGCTTCATTCATGTTCCCCATTTATATATCCCACTCATGGGCTTGAAGTTGGACGAACACATCCTTTGTTGACATCTTTGACAAATCTTTCACTTTTGGGCTCGTGGTTTTTACGAACCAATCTACCTTTGGCATCTTGGAGAGGATCTTTTAGTTTAGATATGCAAAAGTATACTCTCTCCCCAAGTTTTTAAGCTCACATATAATAGCATTGAATCTTGCTTCCATAGATTTTATATTTTCATCGAGAATCATTTGAAAAGATTCATATTTATCTACACAATTTAGAAGTTTATTTCTTTTCATTTGATCGGTCTCTTGGCAAAGAGTGCCAAGGAAATCCTAAACCAGTTTGGCGTTGTCTTACTCAAGAGCTTCGACAACCAAGGCTTTCGATAGGGATTGAAGTAATAACTCCATGGCCACTGCATCTAGATGGAAATGTGCTTTATCATCAGTGGTCCACTCAGCATACGGCTTGTCCACAATTTTTGGGCCATCTCCTCCTCCAAGCTGAGTGTTGATCTTCGTGATCTTGATAGGTCCATTGTTTATAACATCCGCCATTTCTGGATGGATGTTCCTTAACATGATCAAGGACCTCTTCCTCCAAATGTTGTAGGTCTCCGGGTAGTACTTTGGAAGCTTGGCAACGTGAGCCATCTAAACAACCTGAGCTTAAACAACAAACACAAAAACAAGTGCAAGGAAAAGAGATTTGGTCCGAAGCGACTCAACACAACCGGTTAGCCTATAAAGACAACCTTGGCACGTGATACCACTTGTTGGTCTCGAAATCAGAGTAATGAAATATGCAGGAGAACTATTAAACTCTTGCACTTGGTTCTGAAAACTGAGTGGAAAACTGACTTGACTCAATTTTCAGCTTAATAAAAGTCAGTTTAGCTCAGAAGTTGTTGAGTAAGATTCGGGTTATACACTTCAATACTTAGAAAAGTATTGAAGGTTTCAAAGTAAGTTTGAAAGCTGAGAATGCAAAAACTTAAATAAAGCGAAGAAATGAGACATAATATTTATAGTAGTTCGGAATTAAAGTCCTAGATCCACTCTTCTGAACATAATCGGGAATCTACTAAGTTTCAGTATACAAGCCTTCTCACGATCTATAGACAGCCCGTGGAAACCTTCGTCCTTCGGTCTGATGTCATCACTCGCCTAGAAACTCATTGTAAGCTGATCCTTCTTCAGGTTGAAGTAATGACGTACCAAGCAACCTTCTTCTTAGATGTTGGATGTTTTCTCGTTCTTCGCAGAACTCAATAAGTTTGGCAACGTCCGTATAATCAATATCATAGAGTATGATACTGACTGCTATGAATATATCTTTTGATAGTTATATTCACCAAATAGATAGCTTTAGCTTAAAGCTTCAACCTCGTGCTTTCAACAATAGCACGTAAATGAATAACTTAAGTTAGAAACTTAAGTCTTGTGTAGAGAACACGAGATTTCAGAGAGTTCTGAGTAGAAAGTTGAGCAGAGTGTCGGCTTAGTTTTTCACGTTATTTAGGTTGCTTCTTTGTTTAATCTGTCGAGCTATTTATAGATAGGTGTGGTCGACATTTTGAATTTCTGTCCGTTAGACTTGGATATCCAGCCGTTAGAGACAAAGATTGGATTGTCCAATCACAAACATTCTCCCTGCTTTGCTCTATTGTCTACTTTTGCTTTTGGCAGTGTACTTTCTACCTGCTCTTGTCAGACTAAGTTTCCATCCGAGGAATCTAAGTTTGAGTATCCTCGTACTGACTTTTCGACTTCACTTTGAAATGATTCTAACTTTGAACACTTGTGTTTCATGTGCTCTTGAATGCTGAAACTGAAAAACTGACATTCCAAAGTCAATTTTAGTTTTCTTATCTTACTTCGGAAAACATAATTTCCAGAAGCTAAGTTTCTGGCCTTACTAAGTTGTAAGCACGAACACTTGTCTTTAGAACTTCAAGTTTCTTTGGCTCTTCCCTTCAAATATAAGAACTTGGTTCTGCACAATATTGAGCTTTTGTTATCTTGAGATCCACCATCTGAAACTCAGTTTCTGATTTCTCCGCTCGGTCTTCAGCATCTAAGTTTCTAGTCTATTACAACTCGATCAATCTTATACAAGGATTACATTCAAAGACACTAGAAACTTAATACTGAAGTAAATTTTGATATATCAAATTAGGATTGAAACTGAAACTCAATTTTTAACAAATAATTTTAAAATATTCAATGAAAAAATTCGAAGCTAAAGTTCGACTCGTTTAAATTAAAGGCCTTGTAATGATATATATGTTGTCACATTAATTAGGTTCTCTTTTTCTAAAAATAGAAGACATTAGTTAGATTTTCTTCCAACTACTTTCTCAAAGTATTTTTTTAGATAAATATACCCCTTCGTCCTTTTATAATTGTCTGATTTCTTTTCGGCACAAAATTCAAGAGTTGTGAGCGTTGCATGAGTTGAGAGGAATTAAAATTTTATTGTTGAGTGTAAAAAAAAATTCTTTTTTAAAAATGAGACTATTTAAGTTGGACAAATAAAAAAAGAAAGTGAGACAATTTGGGCGGGATGGAGAGAATATTAATTCAAAATTTATATCTCCAAATATTTATATTTATATCTATCTATATATTAAAGTAAAGTAGTCTACTTAACTGTTCCTGCCAAAACTTTCTATATTTTTTTAGTAATTTTTTAAAGTATATTTAATTTTTATTCAATAATATAATTTCTATTTAAATTTAAATTTATTTAATCTTAATCACTATAGTTTTATATTATAAAATATATGTATAAAGCAAACAATAATAAAACTCAATAAATTATATTTATCACTTTTCCTCTAAAACATTACATTTTCACTAATTTATTTTATTTACTATGTTTAAATAATAATAATTTAATTTATTTATGAACTAATAAATTTTTAAAAACTTTACCTAAAAATATATAATAGTATTATTATATTATAAATTAATTATTTGTTCAATTCACACAATGTACGGGTTAGCTTAAAGCTAATAATATATTAAAAGAAATTCAGATTTTTTGTCGAAATTTTTGAAAAATGTGTACAGAATAAATTAAAAATATTGAATAAATTTATAACTTTTTTGTATTATTATTAAGGGCAATCTCATTTATTATTAAATCTTTTTTATTATAGTCATCCGCACAATGTTTTAAATAATTCTGTTTTCTTATTAGTAGAAATAATATTAAGTTTATTTAGATCGAAATATAAACATAAAATAATTATGTTTGCAACTTTAAATATGAAAAAAATTAAATTACAACCACTAAAATTCTAATTTTAAAATAATTTAAATTCTTGATGTCATGACATGACGTTTTCACCTATTGGACGGCCACTTTTTCAAAGGTGAATCTAAGCAATTACGGCATGACACATCAGTTAGATTCTATTTGTGAATTAATTAATACAATATAAAAAACAATTTAATTTCTCATTAATTACTCCATTTAGAGTTCAGTCTTTCTTATATTTACCACATAAGACATCCTACATGTCCTATAAAATATTGAACTCATAACTTTTTAATTATTGATAAAGTGTTTTTATCACTACTACTTCTAATTTCAAGTCACGTGACACATTTTTAGTGACTATAATTTATCATCTCGAAATCCCAAATTGAAACTATAGTTACTTATTATTAGATTTTCGAACAAAAATATACGCAATTCCTTCATCTGGGGAGGTTTTTTAAAAAAAAATTTCAAGTGGTTTTACGATTATTTTCTTAGGGAAATGAAAAAATTCTACTCAGATAAAGTCAATGGAAATAATATTAAAGTAACATGCGTCGTTTTCATGCTAAGCACTTATAATTGGATCGATTGAAATTAACATCATGATTAGTGAGATATCCAGAGTCACATCCAAAAGAATTGCCGACTTCACCTTCCTTTGGATTTATCTAAAAGAATATAAATTATGTGGGCAGAAAAAAAAAAAAAACTTAAGAAATTTTGCTCATCACTCATAAAATATTTAATTGTGTATTTAATTTTGTTGTCAAGTACTCCCTCCGTCCCCTTGTATTAGTCGTATATTCCTTTTCGGTCTGAACTTTTTATTAGTTTCATTTCCAAAAATAACAAACTTTTTCATATTCACCAATAAAATATTAATTTTTCTATACTAATAGATATTGGTTATTGTGCATTCTCCTTCGTCCCTTATATGACGGGACGGAGGGAAAACATAATTTTGCTAAGGAGAGCAGAAATCGCGGAAGACGGGGATGATTGGTTGGTTATTTCTGGATTATTTATTTATTTAGAAGACGAATAATTTGAAGGAAATTTTATATAATTTTACACATGGTTAGCATTGAGGTTAGGCTAAAACGACCCACACTACACAAACTAGGGGTGTTCGCGGTTTGGCCGAAACCGTTCAAACCGGCCGAACCGGATTTATTTGGCCGGTTTGGCCGGTTATAATTTCATTTTTCAAACTGGCAGTTTGAAAATTTTGAAACCGGTCAAAACCGGTTCGGTTCCAGTTTGGTGGCCTAAACCGGCCGTATATTTTTATATATATATATATGTATATATACATGGTTATATATATATATTTGTTTAGATATTGTACAAGTTGTGTATTATAGATTAGTTGGAATGGTGAGGCATTAATATTTATGATGGCGCGGGTTTGATCCTCCTCTTGTTTTTTTACTGCCATTTTTTTAAAAATCTAAATCTAAAACTTTATTTACATACATTTTATAGAAAAATCAATAAACCCTAACGTTTTTTTCCCCAAACTCTCGACTCTCCCGTCTCCACCCTCGTACATTTTATAGAAAAATCAATAAACCCTAACGTTTTTTTTCCCAAACTCTCGACTCTCCCGTCTCCACCCTCGCTAGCTCGCTGCTCCACCTCTCCCGTCTCCACCTCTCGTCGGTTGCCTTCTGCCGACGACGCTGACTTCTGCCCGGCGACGTTGCCTTCTGCCCGGCGTCGCTGCTTTCCCCAGCCGCAGCTTTAAGCTTTCCCCAGCCGCTGCTCTCGACTCTCCCGTCTCCACCCTCGCTGGCTCGCTGCCCCACCTCTCGCCGGCTGCCTTCTCCCGGCGACGCTGCCTTCCGACCGGCGACGTTGCCTTTCGCCCGGCGTCGTTGCTTTCCCCTGCTTTGCACCACTCGAACCGTTTTTATTTCAAACCGCAAAAACCGGCCGGACCAAACCGTTTTTATATGGTTTGGCCGGTTTGGTTTGGCTAAATTATTCGACCGGTTTGGTTTGAAAAAATCTCAAACTGTACCTATTGGTTTGGCCGAGATTTTTCTCCGAAACCGGCCGAACCGGACCGCGAACACCCCTATTGTCTACAGCTACCTGTAGTTTATTACGTTTCATTTGATCCGTCTCCTGAGAAGACTCGC
>JAPKLW010000275.1:133306-184803 GCA_026898455.1 Plectranthus barbatus | reverse complement strand
TTATTAAAAAATTAAATAAATTTCAATATATATAATGTGGTTGGGTGGTTGAGTGGTCATGGATAAATTTGACAAAATATTGTGGTTGGGTTGGAGTGATGTGGAAGTGAGAGAAACTAATAATATATAATAAAGGTTGGGTGGTTGGGTGGTTGGGCCGGTTGCTGATAAACATAGTCTTAAAGCTATAAAAAGGAGATCCCAATTAGTTTTAGGTGGGCTTTTTACGACTATTTCTCACTAGCCAAAATATTATTCGATTTCAATTCCATTTTTACGGAAACCAGCTGAAAAACTGTTAATCGAAGAGGGCGCTATTTAGATCCCCTATAATAGGCTCCACAATAATAAATCTCTTTTATTAGATCTTATTCTTTTATTTTTTACTTTATTAAGTAATAAAGTTGCTCAATTGTTCCCTCAACCCCAAAAGGCTCAATCTCAATTATATCAATTCTACTTAATTCATTTTTGCATCTCTTATCGCTTGCATTTTATTCATTTATTTATCGTTATCTATTCCCACTAACAATTCTGAGAGCTCTTATTTTCTCTAAAATACGAACTTAACACTTAGGACTCACACTTTTTGACACGACATCATAACCCGACATAAATCCACATGATAACAATAATATTTAAACACGACATGATCGTTAAGCTCTAATACTAACAGGATAATGATCCAACACACGTGAATTGTCATACCTAACTTAAGAGTTGATAATTCATGTCACGACACGATAAGCCGATATGAATATGCACGATTATAATGAGTTTAAACACGATACATGTTGGTCCTGACTTTTCAGAGTAAGCTTAATCGCACATCAGAATGATTGTTAATGGGAAACTTGCACTTATCCAAATTGAGTGTCAGTCTCAGTTTGGTTTGTCAAATCTTAGTATGCGATTTAAGTCCGTATAGTCTTAAAGTCAGTTTCAGTTTTATACTACAACACTTGAGTGTTGAGTTTTAAGATAAGTAAGCTGATAAGCTGAAAGGGATAAAAACACAAAGGATTATGGTGGTTCGGACTCTAAAGGTCCTACGTGCACTCTACAGACAGAGGTCTGAAAATCCACTAAGTGTTAGATTACACAAGGTGCTCCTATGATCTATTGCTTGCTGAAGGATGCCTCCTCCTTCAGTCCACAAGCTCACTTGACTGGTCCTTTGCTTGTCCTTCACTTCGCAGCTACTCGGAGTATGAGCACACTACGTAGCCTCCTCGCCGCTGGAATGGGGTGTTTATAGTTTTCCCAAAACTATCAGCTTGCGGAAGAATGCCCGTAAGAGTCAAAGTACCAGCTGTAGTTGACTGTTGTAATCTTTCTTGGAGAGAAATATTACCAAAGAAGTAACTTAAGAAAAATTATTCTGAGTGTCTTGTTCACAACAGTGACACACGGAAAGCTTGAATGCCTCGAATGCTTGAGTTGCGAATTTAACAGAGTTTTGGCTTTTTGAAAATCGCAAGTTCGGTATATCGTTTGGTTGAAGTCCTTTGCAATTTATAGGCGGAGGTCTTGAGATTTGAATCTTCATAGCCATTAGAGACAGATTAGATGTCATCCAATCGAAAGTCTCTGTTCACTGTAGTGATCGGCAGGTAGGTAGGAGCATTTCTAGAAGGTACAATACTTTTCCTGCTTTTTTCTGACCACAATTGTTCACATTTTGTCAGAACGATAGTATGTCAGTTTGAGGAAGCTTGGACTGGTTAGTCCGAGGAATTAAACTTGAAGTCTTGAGCTTGCATACTTTAAGGAACCTCCAATCCTTAAAGTCTGTACTTGTCAGTACCATTCCTCTGGACATTCTTCTTGTCTCTTATTCGTGGGGATCGGAACTAAGGTTCCATGCTTGTATCGTCATGTTGGCGGACGTCACAAGTCTGATCGATTATCCCTAGACTGGTAAGTTCGAGCTGGCGAGTTCCAGACTTGTCAGTCCCAGACCGGTGACATCCAAGACGGATGATGTCCCATACTGGTTTGTCAGTCCCAGACTGATGGAACCCATACTGATACTAACTTTCTAGTCTCTCCTAGTCTTTCGCGTATCCAGACTGATTCATCAGTCTGTCTTCAATTCAACTCCAACTTACAACTCGATACTAAAGTCCTTACAAGACTTTACATTTTGAACGCAAAACTAGAACTTAATCTAGAGACTTAATAAGATGGTTTTTTCACTTTGACCCACCAAAACAAAATAAGATAAGGAAATTTCTAAAAAATTTCCTAACAATTTCCCCCTTTTGGTGTGGTCAAAGCCATCTAAGCACTATGCTATCTGAGTTGATCACGAGGAGCGACTGACTTTCTGAGTTTTTACAAAAGTTATCTATCAAACCATAAGCTCAACGAAAGTCCCCCTCAGACACAACCTACTCTACTTAAGAATCTTCACCCTTAAATTGGGAGAGAAATTGCACGATTAAAAAATTTATATGCATCAGGAGTTGATCGTTGTTTACTGGTTCAGCTTCGATGATGGAGAGGGAAGTGGAAGCATCAGTCTGATCTCTAGATGTGGAGGCTTCAGCTCGATCTTCAGCAGTGATAGCAACTGGCCAGTTTTCCTCCAATTCTCCTCGAACAATTGGCACATATGAGGTGAAGGGCACAATTAAGAGCTCTCTCCTCCTTTCATCCTGAGCTTGGAGAGCTCGTACTGCCTCATCTTCTCTTTCATCCGCATTAGTCCCCATGGACTTGAAGGATCAGGAAGTCTCGACATCGGGAATGTGTACGATGGGCTTGATCCCTAATATTATTTCACTAGCGACTTAGCAAAGCTAATAATATAGCGGCAAATAAAATTATCGAACCCAGAAGAGTATAGCAACAAATAAACCCTAAATACTAATTCGATCGTTTTTGGAAAACTGATTAGGAAAGTAGAAAACAAGGTTTTTGTTTATGAATTCTTAA
This sequence comes from Plectranthus barbatus, assembly GCA_026898455.1. Taxonomy (NCBI): domain Eukaryota; kingdom Viridiplantae; phylum Streptophyta; class Magnoliopsida; order Lamiales; family Lamiaceae; genus Plectranthus; species Plectranthus barbatus. The sequence continues at coordinate 181,863 of JAPKLW010000275.1, read as the reverse complement.
ACTGCAATAATACGGAATAAAATAGTAAACTGTGAAAGATTTCTGAAAATCAAAGATGATAAACATAGATCCTAGGGTTTTCTACTTATTATGCCATACATGTAATCATGAATCAATTAATTGCCAAATCCCATTCTTCTTCGTAGTGGAACATCGGAAAGATATTATGAATTTCTGGTGAGGACAACTCACAAAGTTGATTCATTAATTCACTTTACCTTTTTCAGTCTCAAGAAAATATAATTAACTCCAATCAGATCTATAGATTTATTCCTACAATTGCTTCTTTCTTCTTAGACAAGAAAATCAGATTGTATTATGAAAACCAAATTCCATTGAAATTTATCACCTTTTGAGTCTCTAAATTTCAACTAAATTAATCCTATCTATGGCCAGTAAATCAAGATCATAACAAGTCTTAGTTTTCATAAACTACGAATCAGATTGGCAATTAATTCAATTCAATCATACACAAGCATAATATTCGAAACCCTAGAATCTACAGAGAATTTAGCTATGCAAAGACATAATCATAATTTACATAAAAAGATAAAACCCGAAATAGTCTTGCATAAATAAAAACTCGAATCCAAAATAATCCTGAGTTGTTGCCACAATGTGATCCAAATATGAAATTAAACTCAAAACTCTAAATTGCTGCTTTTGTCTTCTTCTCTAATGAAATCCCAAATCTAACACACTAATTTTCGACCAAGAGAGGGCTTTTTATAGTTGTCTTGGGTGTATCTTGCCAGACTTAGGGTTTAAGATACAAATCTATCTCAGAAATAAGAAAAATCCGCCAAAGGATGTCAGAGTCGACCGACGTGGCCTCACATCGGTCGACATGAAAATTTTGGATTGACCCTTACGTCAATCGTGTGACACATCGCACGCCAATTTCTCGACGCCCTCGACTTCAATCAACGCGGGTCTGCGTCCATCAAAGTCGAGGCTTCCTCCTCAGACTTCATCTCTTCCTTAGTCATTTTCTTCATCCAAAAACCTGCAAAACATACCATCACGAGCATCTAATGTGCAAAAACCCTATCATGCATGCGAAAATGAATAAACTACCCTAAAAACACTCAAAATATGAAAGAAACTCATTGATAAGTTAGTGAAAATACGGACTTATCAACTCCCCCAAACTTGAACTATTGATCGTCCTCGATCAATCTATAGACATGAATTCAAATCAAGTGCAGATACGAGCGTGCAATGCCTAAAAAATCTCTTACTCTCCAAATATCACTCATTCACATAGATCACACAGTCAAGACATCATTTAAATCATCAGATTGTTTGAAGAGAAACCTCACCGGAAAGTGTTTGCACTCATCACTTGATTGTTTAATAGGGTTTGATTTCTTTCTTTTCTCACCTCAAAGTTATAGCTCAACTTACCATAGGTTTGATGAATTTCTCATCTCTCCACCGCTGTATAGTGTAGCTTTTCGGGGAATCAAATAGGTCTTTGTTTGGTTGTAATGTGGCTGACCTAGAAGGTAGGGCATTTTTGGCTAAGTGACTCAAAATATGACAATGAAAACTCAGAAACCCCAACATACCACAACCACATAATTCTTCTCTGGTGCACTCACATATTCTTTCTTTCTTTCCTCACAAAAATTTTTCAAGGCCCCTTAGAACTTATCATAGACCTTTGTGAACTCACTACCATATCAGCATATATATTTTTGTTTTTCTACTTATGTTCACCTTTCTATTTTACCCACGGGAACCCTTATCTTAACATATGGAACTCATCATTGATCACTATTTTTTTAATGATACTTTATAGAGTAGTGACAAGTTTAAATTATCGATCCCACGGAGATTGTAAAAGTGAACATCTCATGTACTGAAACATTTATTTTCGGTTTGTTGTCTAAGTAAATAGAAATTTGAAGGGGTTTTGAAATTTAAAACTAATTTTGCAAGAAAATTAAATTAAAGCAGAGAATTAAAATTGGGTTTTAAAACACTAGAGAAAAGATCAGATTCCAGGGCAAGTTCATGTCAAGGATAACATGCAAGGAAATTTCATCGATCAATTTAAAATAAAGATTTAGGTGGAACATCAGGAAAATTACGAATTCCAGGGTTTGGCAATTCATAAAGTAGATTGTCAATTTTCTATGTCCTTTCGGTCTCTAGGAAAATTAACAACTCCCAAGAACATGAGATTTATTCCTATGGATTAAATTCCTCTTCTCAGACATAATTTAAAATCCACATTATCAATTCTTAAATCCATTAATCAATTTTCATTTCAGTCGCAAATTAATTAATTATGAAAACCTAATCAAATGGCCAATTTAATCAGATTAAGAAAAGGCACAAGAATTGATAATCCAATTAAAAATATTGATTGATTTAATCACCTAAACATGCATCCAAGACAATCACATAAACCCTAGAATCTGAATAAAGGATTACCTACACATATTCATGTTAAACAAAAATATGGAAAGATAAAACCTGCAACAAATCTTCATAGAGAAAACAAGCCTTGATATTGCATCCAATCTTCAAAAGGTTCGATCACAATCCTCACCACAATTCAAAAGCAATTCAAGAGCAAGAAAAACTCTAGGGTTTAGGTCTTAAAAGTGGCATAAGTCTTAAAAATCGCCTAATCAAAACAATATATACTAGGTTTTATTGTCCCAGCATGGAAATTACTTAAAAGCATTAAATTCCGCCAGCTTGACCCGAATTTTGATCGACACAATTTCTGTCGATCGAAATAGGTCCTCAACATCGAACACTTGAGCGGCCCTGTCGACTGCCTGCCTCCGGGGTTCCTGTCGATCGACATAATTTCTATCGATCGACAAAACCATCTCTCCTATTGATCGGCTTGAATTTTCAACGAGCTCTCACGTTCCAACCTTCCTCTATTTCGATCGACACAGTTTATGTCGATCGAAACAAAGCACACGACCAAAATCTCTCTTTTTTAGACTTAGTCAATTTTTACTCCCAAAACCTGCATTTTCGAGCATAACAAACAACTTAGGTACAAAAGTAATGCGATGCTCAGAATTTAAAGTAAACATATCATAATATTATCAAAACAACCTAAAAATCCATTGATAAGTGAACGAAATAGCGCACTTATCAACTCCCCCAAACTTGAACTATTGATCGTCCTCGATCAAACACCAAAAGAAACTTAAATTCATGCAAACATAGATCAATGCCTCACAAGATTCATCACAATGTGAGTACACTCTCACCCAAAAGATAATGCAATCAAAATCCAATCCAAATTATCAACAGTTTCGGGAAGAACCTCACAGATAGGAAGAATTTCATCAATCACTCATCACTCAAGTGTTTAGGGCATGTGTTTCACTCAATTCAAAGTAATACAGTTTTCTTAACCATAAGTTTGGAAAATTTCTCATCTCTCCACTACTTAGAAAGTAAGATAACTCGGTGAATTAAAAAGTTATTTTATTTGGTTGTAATGAGGCTTTCCAAGAAGGTAGGTCGTTTTAGGCTGAGTGACTAGCACACTTATGATTTTTACAACTTCCCAACTGTCAACCCACATCACATCAATTTCTCAACTTCTCTTTTCTATACTTGTATTATTTTCTTTTTCTCATTACAGATTCACCTTGCAAACTATTTCACCAACAATTTCTTTTCAACACTTTTCTCTTTTTTTTTCAAGTTAGCTCAAATCCATGAGTAATCATATTTTTAACAACTCACAGCTCATAATTAAACTACCCTTCTCTTTTTTTTTTCAATTCAATCCACAATCGGCTCACTAGAACACTACTTAAATCAAACAAAGACTTTTCAGGCTCAAAGTGGCTACAAGTGGTCATGTGTAGGGTTAGTGTTTGGGATAAGGCTAAGAAAAGAGATGCCTAAAATCATTTTCACCAAGTCTTACATCAATACAGTCTCGAGAGAGAAATAAGCCAAATTCTAGATTCCAACTGCAAACTCGATCACACATGAAAGGAATATTAAGGCACAAATCTCATTTGGTTCTTTTGTTCTTCCCTAACAGTATCCAATCCAAACAAGATAATTCAAGCAAAATCCAAAATCAGAGAGCAACTCATCATGCTGTATTCTCCTATCATCGGCTACTCATCATGCAATCCTAATTGTCTCAATCTTAGTGCAGACCAATCATCAATCAAACAAGTTCATAATTAGGGAAGAAAGAGTACATAATCTCAAGTTACACTTAACGGATTCTGAACCTAAGAACAAATACATGGGAAAATAACGAATACATCGAAAATGACTAACTAAAGCAAATGCAACTGAAAGGAAATAAAGTACAGGGAAATAACTGGAATACATGGAAATAAACTGCAGTACATCAAATCAGAAATAAAGCAAGTAAATGATAATGGATTCCGTTCCCACAAGTCATCCTCCCCCCAAACTTATTCAACACGAAGGGAAGAATAAGTTTGAAAGTCAGCTTGTAGGAAGGGAATCTAGACCTCACTCCCGTGGTGGACTCTGATCTCGCTCCACCCTCCGGATCCGGCGAGTGTAGAGTAAGGCTGGCTCAAAAACAGAGAAGTGCTCATCCATCCTCGATAAGCTCATTTTTCTACTCTCTTATTGCATTGTTTTTCTTTTCTTTTATGCATTTTAGTTTGTTTTCTTGAATAAACTGAGCATGAGTATATATTAGAGGGTGTTATGCTTGCCATGGTAAGATTTCGCAGGTTTTAGGCCAAATCCAATGGAGAACCCGTACCGAAAGCAGCAGATGTTCAAAGAAATAGTCTCTACTTCCTCCACCGTTATAATCTGAGCTAATGGAGCATGGCATTTGAAATATCTTTGAGTTATATTTTCAACACAACTGGAATCGGATCAATCGGAGTTCGGATGCGAAAGTTATGGCCAAAACCGTGAGACTGCGCAGAAGGGTCGGAAGTGGCGGAAACGTCTCTGTTTTGACCGAAATGAAGCCATCTTGGCCGGGCCGAATCCTCCATCTCGGCCGTGGCAAGGGCCATCTCGGCCAATACAGACTGTTTTGGCGAGATTTTGCGAGATTTTCACATATTTTGGGCGAGAATTGCTTGGGGAACAAGATATACATCAATTTGGAAGCAATAAATCATACCTTTTGAAGATATGCATCCAAAGCCTCAACCCTACTACTATATAAACTCTTCAATAGCTCAGAATTATTAGCCCCCTTTTAGTCTTAAAAAAACACCTTCTTTTAGTTTTTATCTTCTTCCCCCTTTACAGTTTTTACATCTTTATTTTCTGTTTTCTTTAGAATTCCTCTTTACTTTTTGTTGAACCTTTACTTTTTAATGCAATCTTTATTTTTCCCTGCAATGTTTATCTTTAATATGTTAGGCTAGAACCCTAAACAGGTTCTAGGGTTTCTCCATCTGTGATGCTTGTTTAGATTTATTTATTCAAACCCTTTTATTGGTTTAAACTCTTTGATTTTATTTCAAATCTATTTTCAATTGAAGGATCGAGAGATGAAAATTGGAATAGGTTTTAGTTATTGATTGAAGGACCGAAAGGTGAAAATCGATAATAGGAAGTAAGAGTTTAATACTTTTGATTATCTGTCCGACCAAGAAGATTTCAATTGTAGGAAAATCTAGATCTTTATGAAATTGATTAATTGGTGTATTTTGAGACCGAGAGGAGATAGATCACTAATTAGTAATTTAGGTTTTAATTGCCCGACCAAAGAATTAATTCCACATTAATAGATTTTCCACCAAAATTATCTTTTATGGGTTTGAATATTTGTTTCTTGCATGTTGATCAGATTGGTAGATTTCCCTAGAATCTGTGCTTTTTATTATTTGAATTTCCCTCTTTAATTATTTCTTTTGAAAAACCAAAAACCTCAAATTTGATTTGCCCAAACAAAAGTTCTGAGAACCATGTTCAGTATAGGATTGTCCATCATTGCACTATCTCTGTGGGATCGACCAACCATTGGGTTGTCTTATAAATTTATTTGCCCATTGCTATAATTTGTATGCAGATTTAGCATCGATCAAATTGGCGCCGTTGCCGGGGATAGTCAGACGGCGAGTCGTTGCTGGATTGTTTGAAGAACTTCTGGATTGGGTTGTATTTTCTTAATTTTTAATAATTTTCGAGTCAGTTCTGTTTTTCGTGTGAGTGTGTGTTCGAGTCGCGTCTGTCTCGGCCGAGGTGAGTCCCACCACGGTCGAGACGAGTTACCCATCTCGACCGTGATATCATTTGCCATGGTCGAGACGTATTTCTCCATCCCGGCCGAGATAAAGTCCAAAACGGCCGGGACAGCCTGATCTTTTCCTCGTTTTCTGTGCAGGTGCATGAACACACGGAGCAAAGAGAAGACACTCGAGCCCGTTATACCAGAGATCGAAGCAGCCTGCAGAAACATTAGAAAGAGAGGAAAAAGTCTGAACTTTGAGATGGAAGTGAATCAAGAAGCCCCTCTGCAGAACATGACACCAGAGGAGCAGAGGCAGTTTGTGAATGAGGTGCAACAACTGAGGGCGCAACTTCTTGCAGCCCAAGCTACCCAAGCCGAGCAAGTTGCAAGATTGGCGGAACTGAATGAAAGGCAGGTCATGGTGCCACAGAGGTCTATTCTAGACCGATTTTTACCACAGCAGGAGGAAGCAGGATTCAGGGTTGGCATCAACGCCAACAATTTTGAGCTGCGCACAGGGCTGATACAGATGGTGCAGCAGAACCAGTTTGGGGGGAGAGCCGTAGAGGATCCGTATGCCCACCTCAACCAATTCATGGAGGTGTGCGACACGATAAAGCAGAATGGAGTCCCCCAAGACGTCATCAGGATGAGACTGTTCTCATTCTCACTCAGAGACGAGGCGCGGTCTTGGTATGCTGGGCTTGATAAAAGCCAAATTGGGACATGGGAGGAGCTGCGAGCAGCATTCCTCACCAACTACTTCCCACCGAGCCTGTTGCTGAAAAGGAAAGCTACCATCACCACATTCAAGCAGCTCTATGATGAGTCACTGCATGAAGCCTGGAAGAGGTACAAGGAGCTCCTGCGACTCTGCCCTGGACATGGAATTGATCTCGAGATGCAGGTCTGCCACTTCTACGAAGGTCTGAATCCTCACATGAAGGAATTGGTGGATGCATCTGCTGGCGGGATCTTGATGAAGAAAAGTGGAGCAGAAAGTATAAGGCTTCTGGCAGACATGGCACTGAACAACCATCAGTGGCCTACTGAGAGACAGATGCCAGTCAAAGCCGTGGAAGCCAAGCCAGAGTTTGATGTGGTTGCTGAAGTGAAAAAGCTCCGGGAAGAGATTGAGAAGTTGGGAACTTCTAAAGTTGCAGCTGTTGCAGAGCCGAGCATGGCTATTGTTCCGGTGGAAGCTGACTACATCAACCGGGGAGCTAGCAGTTCGTCTGGAGCTGCAAATTCGGAGGTAAATTACATAGGGGGTGGTTATCACAATAACTACTGAGGTAATCAGGGATACAACTATAACCATGGGTGATCTCACCCTGTTTTTTCTTATGCTAACCCCACTGCTGCAAAACACCCTCCTCCTGGTTTTGATGTAGGTACTGGAGGCGAGATCGTGGAGAAAAAGAAGTCTGTGCTAGAGGAGACACTGGAAAAATTTATAAAGAGCTCAGACAACAGATTCGGCAAGGTGGAAAATGAAGTGAAAGGGATGGCCAATCACATGCAACTGATGACAAAGCACCTGCAGATGATGGACACCCAGTTGAGTCAGATTACCGTTACCTTGGGAAATCAGCATAAGCCGGGGCAACTGCCGAGCACAACAGAGATAAATCCAGCAAAGGCAAAGCCAGTAAATGCCATCTCGCTTCGATCTGGAAGGAGATATGAAGGCCCGAGTAACCCGGAAGGAGGATAAAGTGAAACAGAGGTGGAGAATCACGAGCAGAACATCTCTGTCTCGGCCGAGATGACCCCCATCCCGGTCGAGACAGACGGACGCAGGACGGCTGGGGCAGAAGCTAGCCCAGCCGAGACAGAAGATGCCAGCCCGGCCGAGACAAGCCAGACACGGTCGGGGCAGATGGAGAGCGGGACGGCCGAGATAGATGCATCCTGGTCGAAACAGAAGGCAAAGCAGAGCGAGAAGGAAAGAGAGAAAGAGAAAAGAACTGAGCCGATTGCTCCCATGCCCTTTCCACAGAGATTCGCGAAAAAGAGGGAAGATTCTAAATTCAAAAATTTTGTTGAAAATCTTAAAAAAATGAACATTAACATTCCTCTTATTGAAGCTCTCAGGGAAATACCCGGTTACATGAAGTACCTCAGAAGACTAATGAGCGAGAAGAAGCAGTTCATGGAGAACGAGACTGTGAGGATACATGAGGAGTGCAGTCTACTGTTGCAGAAGCAGATCCCCATCAAGAGATCGGATCCAGGCTGTTTCTCGATACCTATCGAGATTGGAGGAAAGGAGTTCCAAAATGTTTTGTGCGATACAGGGGGCAAGCATCAACCTGATGCCCTTGTCCATCTACAAGAAGTTGGAGATAGGGGAGATGAGAGCCACTACGATAACCCTGCAGATGGCGGACCGATATGTGTCCAAGCCAAAAGGTATAGTAGAGGGTGTACTTATTAGAGGTTGTCATCTGATTTTTCCTGCATATTTCGTTGTCCATGAGATGAAGGAAGATGCCAACACCCCCATGATTTTGGGAAGAGAGTTCCTCGACACAGCTGGTGTCTTGATCGACTGCAAGAAGGGGGAGATCACACTGAGAGCGAATGAAGAGTCTGTAACCTTCTGCATAGATAAGAACAAGAGGAAAGGGGAGTGCAACCGGATCACTACTGCTGAAGAAGAAGAAGAAGAAGAAGAGCAAGAAGGAGACGAGACACCGGAGGAAGAAGAAGTCATTCGGTGGGAACGAGGAAACGAGTCAGTGAAATTGGCAATTAAGCTGCCTCCTTCCGAGTACACCACCATCATAAGAAATCGGAAAGTCTTCATGATAGACTCAAGGGGTCGACGAGTCTGGACTCGACCGCCTTGGTGAGCTGGAAGCTGAGTCGAGCCACGACGGTAAATAAGGCACTGAATGGGAGGTAACCCATTGTGTTTTCAATTTTCCCCTTTTTGTTTTATTATTTTCGAATTTTTATTACTGTTACTTCACATTTTTATTTTCCTTTTGAAAAAAAAAAATTTCTGTCCCGACCGAGGCAGAGTCTGCCACGGTCAAGACAGAGGACCGAGATGTGGGATACTTCGACCGAGACAGAGGTCGATAAGAAGGCTCCATCCCGACCGAGATAGAGCTCGCCACGGCCGAGATGGAGTGCCAACAGCCCAAAATCCACGTCGGTCAAAGTCTGAAGATGAAGGATAAAAATTTGGTGTCTGAGGCCAACAATTGAGGTACAGTTTCTAATTCTGAATCTGATTTCCAAACTTATTCTCTCTGACTTTCGAATAAGTTTGGGGGGATGAAGATTTAAGGGTTTAGAAACTCTTTTCTATCTTTTATTTGCTTTTTTTAAATTTCTGCATGGGAAATTTTTTTGAATAAGACGCGAGATTGTGGGAACTTGAGAATCTTTGAACCCTAGGACTTTGATGCGAGATGAGAATTGATTGACTTAGTTTGCGTTGATTGTGATAGTGGTTGAGTATGATTATGAATGTGAATACCACAGGATTACTTGTTTTGATACTTGCGTTGGCATGAGATAGATGATGATTTGATGTGTACTGTGGAAGAAAAATTGTCCTAAGTGTGAGTTTTTGAGCCTGAAATCCGATTGTGAGTGTGTCTGCAATTTTGAGTTTCTCTAGAACTTGCTCTGTTTCTCTTTCAAGACTGCTAGTGTGCACAGGTTTAGGAAGTGATTTTAGGCCATCTTTGTTTAACCTATTTTCCCATACACTGTCCTAATTAAATGTTATCCCTAGTCAGCCCTTTTGAGCCTATGATATTTTCTTTCTTTGTCTATGAGTTGGAAATAAATAGGGGAATCAACTCTTGTCCATGAGAGTGGGTTGGGATTTGTTTGAGAAAGGATAAGATATTATTATATGGGTAAAAGCAAAAGAAAAGGTTGGGCTCTAGAAAAAAAAAGAAAAAGAAAAAAAATGTGTTGTTGTGTTTAATCCTTATAAGCTCAAATGAATATTCAAAATTGTTTAAGAGCATAAAAGGATATGTGTGAAAAAGAAAAAAAAAGAGAAAAAAAAGAAGGTGGTTTGGATTGATTGAGAAAGTACAACTTGATTGATTTTAGTCACTTGGCCATATATTCCCTACCCATCACAAAAGCCTACATTACAACCTTGAATAAAGTCCTTTCCGATCTTAGACTTGTGTGCACATATTTGCAGTGGAGATTGAGATTATTTGCAAGCCTATGGTAGAACTTGATTTTCATGACTTGTGTGTGATCTCATAATTATCCTAAACACTTGAGTGAATGAGCGAAACACTTCCCATGTAAGTCTTCCATAGTTTACAGATTTTCTGATTCTTTCAAAGTGCTGATGTCTAGTGGATTTACGAGTTTGAATGTGATGAATCTTGTGAGGCATTGCACTACTCTTCTGCTTGAACTTTTGATTCTCTTTTGTTAATTGAGGACAATCAAGTGTTTAAGTTTGGGGAATTTGATAAGCTCGTTTTTCTACTCTCTTATTGCATTGTTTTTCTTTTCTTTTATGCATTTTAGTTTGTTTTCTTGAATAAACTGAGCATGAGTATATATTAGAGGGTGTTATGCTTGCCATGGTAAGATTTCGCAGGTTTTAGGCCAAATCCAATGGAGAACCCTTACCGAAAGCAGCAGATGTTCAAAGAAATAGTCACTACTTTTTTCACCGTTATAATCTGAGCTAATGGAGCATGTCATTTGAAATATCTTTGAGTTATATTTTCAACGCAACTGGAATCGGATCAATCGGAGTTCGGATGCGAAAGTTATGGCTAAAACCGTGAGACTGCGCAGAAGGGTTGGAAGTGGCGGAAACGTCTCTGTTTCGACCGAAATGAAGCCATCTTGGCCGGGCCGAATCCTCCATCTCGGCCGTGGCAAGGGCCATCTCGGCCGAGACAGACTGTTTTGGCGAGATTTTGCGAGATTTTCACATATTTTGGGCGAGAATTGCTTGGGGAACAAGATATACATCTATTTGGAAGCAATAAATCATACCTTTTGAAGATATGCATCCAAGGCCTCAACCCTACTACTGTATAAACTCTTCAATAGCTCAGAATTATTAGCCCCCTTTTAGTCTTAAAAAAACACCTTCTTTCAGTTTTTATCTTCTTCCCCCTTTACAGTTTTTACATCTTTATTTTCTGTTTTCTTTAGAATTCCTCTTTACTTTTTGTTGAACCTTTACTTTTTAATGCAATCTTTATTTTTCCCTGCAATGTTTATCTTTAATATGTTAGGCTAGAACCCTAAACAGGTTCTAGGGTTTCTCCATCTGTGATGCTTGTTTAGATTTATTTATTCAAACCCTTTTATTGGTTTAAACTCTTTGATTTTATTTCAAATCTATTTTCAATTGAAGGATCGAGAGATGAAAATTGTAATAGGTTTTAGTTATTGATTGAAGGACCGAAAGGTGAAAATCGATAATAGGAAGTAAGAGTTTAATACTTTTGATTATCTGTCCGACCAAGAAGATTTTAATTGTAGGAAAATCTAGATCTTTAGGAAATTGATTAATTGGTGTATTTTGAGACCGAGAGGAGATAGATCACTAATTAGTAATTTAGGTTTTAATTGCCCGACCAAGGAATTAATTCCACATTAATAGATTTTCCACCAAAATTATCTTTTATGGGTTTGAATATTTGTTTCTTGCATGTTGATCAGATTGGTAGATTTCCCTAGAATCTGTGCTTTTTATTATTTGAATTTCCCTCTTTATTTATTTCTTTTGAAAAACCAAAAACCTCAAATTTGATTTGCCCAAACAAAAGTTCTGAGAACCATGTTCAGTATATGATTGTCCATCGTTGCACTATCTCTGTGGGATCGACCAACCCTTGGGTTGTCTTATAAATTTATTTGCCCTTTGCTATAATTTGTATGCAGATTTAGCATCGATCAATCCTGCGGGTCAGATCCGCCATGGCAGCATTGTGAGCAGCGTTGTAGGCCTCCTGCTGTGTCTGGATGTCGGCAAGTAATGTATCCTAGACCAACTGATGATCACGGACCTCTCTGAGCTCGGTACGGAAGCTGGCGAAGTCTGCCCTCTAATCCTGCATGAACTGGAGGAAGGGGCTCCAGTTTGGAACTGCGGTGGATGAACTGGCGTCGGCATAAGAGGTAGAAGCTCCATCCCCGCCCCCGGTCAAAATGGCTGCTCGGAATCTAGTGGGCGGTGCTGAAGGATGGGTTGCTCATTTCCTCGTTGTGCAGCAGCCCATCGCCGCTCCTCAGCTAGTCTCTCGATCTCCTACTCGCGGGTGCGAACCCTCTAATCCGGCGGTGTACCGGCACGGTGTAACAATCGGGAGGTGGGTGGACCACATCGGGAACCTAGGGTCCTATCCTTATGAGCTGGTGTGGCCATGAACCAGTTGTCACGATACTCGGAGTCCGTGACATGGGTCAGCTCGAGAGCGGGAAGAAGAAACCGCTCGCCATTCAAAAACCGGAGGAAGAGCTCACCACGGCAGTCCACCAGAAAATGAAACTGCTCCAGTTGGTCGATCTTCAAAGTCCGGTCGCCACCCAGTGGGGTGAAGGCATCAACGGGAATCCCTACATGCCGGGCGATGGGAGTCACGAACCCTCCACACCAGAAATCACCCTGAGTAGCACCCGACTGTCTCTTTCAGTTCTCCATTAGGAAAGCAGCCAAGCTGAGATGGACGCTGTTCAACATAGCCCAAATGCAGAACACCTCGCTCCCACAGGCTTTCCCGTGCTCATTTCGGCCAAAGACAGAGACCCCAAAAACTTTCTGAATGTATCGTAGCACCGGGTTATCAATGGCAGTTGCTTTCATGTTTGCTTTGCTGAAGTTGTCCGGGTCGGCCTCAGCAGAAATGGAAGGCTAGAAAAGCCCAATCTGGAATTCGGGCGGCTCGTGGTAAAGTCCCCCCGGTTTGCAACCAAAATTCTTGTCCAACTACGATATGCAAAGCCGGTATGGCTGCCCCCGGAGCTGAAACTGGACACCATTTGGCTCGACGGGGCCTTGGCTGCGGGGCGGCTCAATGATATGAACTGTGGCGAAAAACTCCAGGACCAGTGGAGGGATAGTGGGCCACATCTGAGTAATGAAGTGCCCCCAGCCGCATCGGGCGAACAGTCGCTGAACATCGTCCCCTAAGCCCATCTTCATCAAATCATCTGCATCGGGGTACCGTGTTGGCTTCAAGTGGAAGAGCTTCATGTGCTGAAAGCGTCACTGGTGGTCGGCAAATGCAAATTCCGGCTCCCAACCAGGCTGCTCCTCTGGGACTAAGTCCTAGTCGTGCTCCTCTTCGGCCTCAGATGCCGTGTCATCATGCATCTCTTCATCCGTCCCCGGATTATACTCCTCGTCAGAAGATGACATCCTCAGCTCTCTATAATAGCAACAAACAGCAATCAGCACAAAGAAATAACGAAGAAAGTAGCAACTCCCCAAAACTTGCCTAGTGCAAGTAAATCCACCTAATTCAATCACAATGAAGCATGCCCATAGCCAAGTAACCACCCAATCATGCAATTCATACCAAACCCAAGTGCAGAACAACAATCAATAGCCACAAAAACCATAATATACACATGGGAACGGTACAAACCAAGCAACAGTAAAGGGGGAGTGTGTATGCATCAAAATCCAAAATTCAACCTTAATTGGGCATGCCCATTCCAAATTGACCCCCAATCATGCAATGAACACCAAAACCAAGTGCAAAACATAGATCAATAAGCAATTCGAGCACAATTTGCGATTTGGAAGGGTAGAAATCATGCAACAGTAAAGGGGGTTCAATTGTAGTCCTCAAATCCACAAAAATCCAAAAATCTCAAGAATGAAGTAACAAGGAACTCATATCGACTCTCCTACAACCTAGAACAAACCAATGCAACCCGATATATGCAACAAATTGAAGGAATAACAAAAATTCAAACCAAAGCATAAAAGGGAAAACTAGGGCACAAAAATGCAAATTTTCGCACAAAATCATGGAAATAGAACACCATAATTCCAAAGGAGAGATAGGAATAGAGTTTACCTTGTATGGAATGGAGTGGAAGGCAAAAATTTCGAACGGGGAGGGGGAGGCAAGCGTGCGTTTGTGTCGAGAGAGAGGATAGAATGAGGGAGAAAAGGGTTCAGTGTTTTTTTAAAGAAACAGATTCGCGCGTCTGTTTCGATCGACAGACGTGCTGTCGATCGACAGACGCGCTATTTTCAGATTTTTTTATTTAATTAAATAAATGAATACAAAATTTATATTTAAATTCTAACACACTTGTGTCAATCGACGGACAGGTTGTCGATCGACACAGACGACGACTCGACAGAATTTGAATTCAACATACATGTCGATCGACAAGAATCTTGTCGATCGACAGACTGAACAAATCGACAGAAATTGACAGTGGCACTCCTGTCGATCGACAGGAATGCTGTCGATCGAAACAGAGGCCAAATTTTTGAAACTAAATTTAAAAGCTGAAAATTTATCTAAGGCATGAAACAAATCCTAAAACACCCAAGACTCAAAAAATTGACTCTAAAACTGAAATAAAGCAGTAAAGCGGTGGGTTACCTCCCACCAAGTGCTTCATTTAATGTCGTTAGCTCGATGATACCTCAAATCACAGCAGGTTCAGATAATGCACTTCCACAGCTCCAATCTGCAGCGGGCTGTAGTAGCGCTTGACTCGATTTCCATTGACTCTGAAGATTGTGCCATCTTGACTAGATAACTCCACCACTCCATTGCTAGCAATGTTGACCACAGTATATGGTCCATTCCACTTGGACTGCAGCTTTCCTGGCATGAAGCGGAGGCGAGAATTAAAGACCAGGACCAGATCTCCTTTGTAGAATTATCGCCTCTTCAAGCCTTGATCATGGAATCTCTTGGCTCGGAGCTTGTAGATCATGGAATTCTCATAATCCTTCTCACAGAACTCGTCCATCTCATTCAAGTAGGCAGCTTGGCTTTCAGCAGTAGCTTTCCAGTTCAGATTCAGCTCCTTCATGGTTCTCTATGCCTTGTGCTCAAGCTCCACAGGAAGATGACAGGACTTACCAAAGACCAACTGGAATGGAGACATCCCAATCGGCGTCTTGAAAGCAGTACGGTAAGCCCACAGTGCATCATCGAGCTTGAATGCCCAATCCTTCTTCATCTTGACAGTCTTCTCAAGGATCCCTTTGATCTCCCTATTGGACAACTCATCGAGGCCATTCCCTTGAGGATGGTATGGAGTGGTAACCCTGTGCTTGACACCATATCGAGCAAGAAGAGCAGTTATAGTACGATTACAGAAATGGGAACCACCATCGCTTACCAAAGCCCTCGGGGTGCCATAGCGAGTCACCACATGCTTCTGAAGGAAGTTCACCACAACCTTGGCATCATTGGTTGTAGTAGGAATGGCTTCCACCCACCTGGAAACATAGTCAACAGCTAAAAGAATGTAAGTAAAACCTCCTAAAGGTGGGAAGGGTCCCATGAAGTCTATCCTCCACACATCGAATATCTCGACCTCAATCACTGGGGTCTGGGGCATCTCATCCTTCTTGGAAATGTTGCCCATCCTCTGACACCTATCACAGTTAGAAACAAAGGCCTTGCAATCGCCATGGATGGTCGACCAGTAGAACCCACTAGAGAGGACCTTAAAGGCGGTTCTGTTGGCAGCAAAGTGGCCACCGCTGGCAGAGGAGTGACAAGCCTCGATGATCTTGAAGAACTCAGGCTAAGGGACACACCGGCGGATAATGGTATCGGCACATCGGCACCACAGGTACGGATCCTCCCAATAGTAGAATCGGACCTCCTTCAGAAATCTCTTCCTTTCCTGTGGGGTAGACTCAGGAGGGGGAACTCCACTCACCAAGAAGTTGGCATAGTCAGCATACCCAAGGGGTCTTGTTGAAATAATACTCCTTGAGGTCCCTATCTCTGCATACAAAGACCTGTTCATCGGGGAAGGTTTCTTGGATCCTCAACTTCTGGTCGCCCCCCTCAACCGGATACTCCAACTTGGAGAGATGGTCGGCAATCACATTCTCACAGCCCTTCCGGTCCTTGATCTCCACATCGAACTCCTGAAGCAACAGGATCCATCGGATCAGTCTTGGCTTGACATCCTGCTTAGCAAACAAAAATTTAATTGCAGCATGGTCAGTATAAACAACAGTTTTTGACCCTATCAAGTAGGGCCGAAATTTATCAAATGCGTAAACAACAACAAGCATCTCATTCTCTGTGGTGGTGTAATTGCATTGGGCAGGGTTCATAGTCTTGCTGGCATAATGGATGACGTGGAAGAGCTTCCCTTTCAGCTGCCCTAGAACCGCTCCAACTGCAAAATCGCTAGCATCACACATGAGCACGAAGGGCTCATCCCAATCCGGAGAAGTGAGGACTGGAGCAGTCACCAATGCCTTCTTCAACTGCTCGAAGGCCTTTAAACACTCTGCATCAAAAACAAAGGAAACATATTTCTCAAGCAGATTACAAAGGCGTCTAGAGATTTTAGAAAAATCATGTATGAATCTACGGTAGAACCCAGCATGGCCTAGGAAACTCCGAACTCCCTTTACATTCAGTGGTGGCGGCATCTTCTCAATTGATGTGATCTTGGCCTTGTCCACTTCCAAACCTTCAGAGGACACCCGGTGTCCTAGTATAATTCCTTCCTTCACCATGAAGTGGCACTTCTCCCAATTTAGACACAGGTTTGTCTCAACACACCTCTCCATCACTGTAGCTAAATTCTGCAAGCAAACATCAAAAGAGCTACCAAAGACAGAAAAGTCATCCATGAAAACCTCCATAATGTGCTCAATAAGATCATGGAAAATAGACATCATACACCGCTGAATAGTAGCAGGTGCATTGCACAAACCAAAAGGCATTCTCCGGTAGGCAAATACTCCATATGGGCAAGTGAAAGCCGTCTTATGCTGATCTTCCGGGGCCACTGCAATTTGGTTATAACCAGAATAACCATCCAGGAAACAGTAGTAGGGATAACCTGACAGTCTGTCAAGCATCTGACCGATGAAGGGTAGAGGAAAGTGATCCTTGCATGTGGCAGCATTCAGAGCTCGGTAGTCGATGCAAAACCGCCATCCTGTGACTGGTCTCGTCACCACCTCTTTGCCATCCTCGTTCTTCACAATCTGCATTCCCCCTTTCTTGGCCACAACCTGTGTCAGACTCACCCATTGACTGTCGGAGATGGGATAGATCATCCCATTGTCTAGAAGCTTTACTACTTCCTTCTTCACGACTTCTTGCATTGTAGGGTTGAGTCGTCTTTGAGCTTGTCTCTTCGGCTTAGCCTCTTCTTCCAAATTGATCCTGTGCTGGCATATGGTTGGATGGTTCCTTTGATATCTGCCAGTGTCCATCCAATAGCTGACTTGTGGTCCCTCAAAACTCGTAGCAGCTTCTCCAACTCTGTAGAAGTAAGAAAAGATGAAACAATTATAGGATAAGTATTGTCAGGACCCAAATAAGCATATTGTAGATTAGAAGGAAGAGGTTTCAGCTCCAAAACAGGTGGTTCGGGCTATTTTTCAGCCTTTGGGACTGCTGTATCGGTCGACACAACATCTCTGTCGATCGAAATAGAGGCTACTTGCTTCTTCTTCTTCCTGCTCTGCCTGTCGACTGAGTGATTTTTGGCAGCTCTGTCGATCGACACACTCCCTGTCGATCGACAGGGAGGTGATTCTTCTCCTTCTTTCACAAATTGGATCGGCAGAGGCTCCCTTTTGTTCTCCTTTACCCTGGGTAACTCCTCCTTCACATCTAGCTCCACAATAAAGTCCAGAAGCTCGTCAGGCTTCATCAAGCTCTGAAAAGGAAAATAAAGAGTGGTGAAGACATTGTTCTAGATAATCAGTTTCAGAATGAATAGAAAGTAAAGGGGAAGAAATCACCGGATCAAAACTGTCTATCACATGGCATTCTTCTTGGTAGCTCCCATCATCGTGTTTTTGCATAGATTTGAAAATCTCAAAGGTCACAGACTCATTGTCGACTTGGAATGTCAGCTTCCCATCTCGAATATTGATCAGGGCTCCTTCGGTCTTCAGAAATGGTCTCCCCAGAATCAGCGGGATATTGTGATCCTCCTCCATGTCCAAAACAACGAAGTCAGCCGGGAGTATGAAATCTTTAACCTTCACCAAGACATCCTCCACAATTCCTCTAGGATAAGAGATTGATCTATCAGCCATCTGAAGAGTGATAGTAGTCGGCTTGATATTTCCAATCTCTAGTCTCTTGAAAATGGACAACGGCATCAGATTGATGCTTGCTCCAGAATCGCAAAGCACCTTGCTGAATGTCTCTCCATCTATAACACAAGAAATAGTGAATGAACCCGGATCCTCTCTTTTCTGAGGCAGCTTCTTCTGAATGATAGCACTGCATTCCTCAAATAGGTTCACCGTCTCGTGCTGCAGCATAGGTCTCTTCTGAGCGACCATATCCTTCAGGAATTTGATATACTCCAGCATCTCCTGCAGAGCTTCCACGAGAGGGATATTGATGTGCACCTTATTCATGTTCTCTAAAAACCGTGCATAACTCTCATTCACCTTCTTCTTGGCAAATTGCTGCGGAAACGACATCGAGGGCAACTTTTCTCCGGGACCCGGCGACTGTGTTGATCGACAGGGTGGCTGTCGTTCGACAGGACCTTCTGAAACGACTTCTGGTTTTGGTCTTCTATTTCGATCGACAGGATTGCTGTCGATCGAAACAGAGGCTTCTGCCACGGGTTCCTCCTCCTTTTCACTTCCTTCTTCGGCCTCAGATTCGGCCTCTTTCTGTTCGGGTCCCTTGTAAGACCTGCCACCCCTCAAAGTGATGGCATTGGCCTAATTTCTCTGATTCTTTGGGTTTGCCTGAGTATTGCTCGGTAGTTGCCCTTGTTTATGTTGTGATCCAAGGGATGCGGCAATCTAGCTGACCTGTGTCTCTATAATCTGAGCATGTTTCTCCACTCTATCTACTTTGGAGTTGATTCCTTCCACTTCTTTCTCCAAATTCCCAACTCTTTTATCGGACCCTTGCATGAACTTGGCTAGGATTTCCTCAAGGTTTAGCTTCTTCTTTGGCTCCTGAATTTCTCCATTCTCCACATTGAATCCAGTGGGAGGTTGCTTGGCAGCATCAAGATTTGAATATGAAAACCTGGGTGATTTCTTGCCCTGTTGGAATTGTAGCCTTGGTTGTACCCCTGATTGTAGCCCTAATTTTGTGAATATCCTCCTCTGTTATTATTCTGATAGCCACCTCTTTAGACAAAATTGATATCAGCGGCATCAGTCTCACAAGAAGAGGACGGAACTGGATCGACAGCAGCAACGGTTCGTACAGATTCCATCTTGGCAAAGTCCTCTCTCAGCTTCTTGATCTCTCCCAACAAATCCACTTCAGGTTTTGCTTCCTTCTCCACAGCTTTAACTGGTTCTTTGCGGCTGCTAGACCATCTTTGACTGTTAGTTGCCATCTTTTGAAAGAAGGCCATGACTCTCTTGGGACCCTTTGTCATCAAGGAGTCCCCCAATGTGGAATCCACCAGCTCAACAGTCCTTTCATTCAATCCTTCGTAGAACGTCTCAGCTGGATCTGCCAAAGATAACCCGTGGCCAGGGCACACTCTCAGCAACTCTTTGTATCTCTCCCAGGCCTCATAAAAGTTCTCATCATGTCTCTGAGAAAACCTATTGATATCCTTCTTCCTTTGCCTGATGACACTTGGGGGAAAGAAATTCACCAAGAATGCATTCCTCAGTTCCTTCCAAGTGCTGATGTTGGTTTTATCCAGACCAAAAAACCATGACTGGGCATTGTCTCGCAGAGAAAAGGCAAAGAGCCTCATCCGCATGACACTTTTGCTGACTCCATTGATCTTCACAGTGTTGCAGAGCATGATAAATTTGTCAAGATGAGCATAGGGGTCCTCCGTAGCTTGGCCCCCATATTGATTCTGCTGAACCATCTATACCAAACCAGTCTTCAGCTCAAAATTATTGGCATTGATGCCAATGCTGAAATCAGTCTCCTGGAACTTAGGTCTGTATCTCTTCTGGATAGCATCTTCATCCTCGTCAGCATCAAACCCTAGATCATCATCCTCATCTTCATCATCTGAAGACTCTCCGGTGGATTATTGTCCCGAGGATTCCTGTTGTTGGCTCTTTCCTGCTCCAACATAATCATGCGCTCCCGCATGGCTTGCATCTCTCTCAAAAGTTCTATTGTCTGCTCAGGAGTAAGGACGGGGATATTCTCTTGATTTTCATCAGCCATCTTGACGATTTCACTATTGGAAGCGGCTTCCTCTCGGTGACTCCTGCTGTTGTTTCTTCTGCACCTAGCCTCAATTTCAGGGTCGATTGGAATCGGTGTCTTACCACTCCTCCTTGTGTGCATTAACTACCTGAAAATAAATCAAGGGAAGAGTGAGTAAACACAGAACAAGAAGCAAACCGAAATAAATTAACTAACACACGAATTAAACAGAAATAACTAAAAAATGAGCTCTCTGTCGATCGACACTGCTGCAACGGCTCTGTCGATCAAAATGCAGGCTGTCGATCGAAACAGAGGGTAAAATTTAAAGGAAAAACTGGCGAAAATTTTAAATGAAAATAATAAGAAAATCCTGCAAAACTGAAAGGGAAATTAAAATTAACATTACAACTTAAATCAACAACCCTAAACAGATTCAATAACAAGATAATTCTAAACAATCCCCGGCAATGGCGCCAAAATTTGATCACTATTTTTTTTAATGATACTTTATAGAGTAGTGACAAGTTTAAATTATCGATCCCACGGAGATTGTAAAAGGGAACATCTCATTTACTGAAACATTTGTTTTCGGTTTGTTGTCTAAGTAAATAGAAATTTGAAGGGGTTAAAACTAATTTTGCAAGAAAATCAAATTAAAGCAGAGAATTAAAATTGGGTTTTAAAACACTAGAGAAAATATCAGATTCCAGGGCAAGTTCATGTCAAGGATAGCATGCAAGGAAATTTCATCGATCAATTTAAAATAAAGATTTAGGTGGAACATCAAGAAAATATTACAAATTCCAGGGTTTGGCAATTCATAAAGTAGATTGTCAATTTCCTATATCCTTTCGGTCTCTAGGAAAATTAACAACTCCAAAGAACATCAGATTTATTCCTATGGATTAAATTCCTCTTCTCAGACATAATTTAAAATGCATATTATCAATTCTTAAATCCATTAATCATTTTTCACTTTTCAGTCTCAAATTAATTAATTATGAAAACCTAATCAAATGGCCAATTTAATCAGATTAAGAAAAGGCACAAGAATTGATAAACCAATTAAAAATATTGATCGATTTAATCACCTAAACATGCATCCAAGACAACCACATAAACCCTAGAATCTGAATAAAGGATTACCTACACATATTCATGTTAAACAAAAATATGGAAAGATAAAACCTGCAACAAAACTTCATAGAGAAAACAAGCCTTGATATTGCATCCAATCTTCAAAAGGTTCGATCACAATCCTCACCACAATTCGAAAGCAATTCAAGAGCAAGAAAAACTCTAGGGTTTAGGTCTCAAAAGTGGCATAAGTCTTAAAAATCGCCTAATCAAAACAATATATACTAGGTTTTATTGTCCCAACATAGAAATAACTTAAAAACATTAAATTCCGCCAGCTTGACCCGAATTTCGATCGACACAGTTTTTGTCGATCAAAATAGGTCGTCAACATCGAACACTTGAGCGGCCCTGTCGACTGCCTGCCTCCGGGGTTCCTGTCGATCGACAGAACTGTCTCTCCTGTCGATCGGCTTGAATTTTCAACGAGCTCTCACGTTCCAACCTTCCTCTGTTTCGATCGACACAGTTTCTATCGATCAAAACAGAGCACACGGCCAAAATCTCTCTTTTTCAGACTTAGTCAATTTTTACTCCCAAAACCTGCATTTTTGAGCATAACAAACAACTTAGGTACAAAAGTAATGCGATGCTCACAAGAAAAGTTATCTGAACAGTTTCAGAAGTAGGACTTATGAGATCTTGGAACATCTTTTGAATTAAAGTCTTGTGTTGTCACAAGAAAAGGATGTTCAGGTATCTCAGGTCGCTTAAATTGATTCTGTGTTGTGTCGTTCATAGCAAGAAAGATTGTTATCTTTCAATATTGTAAATGAACGAAGTTAGATATCTGTACTGCTATAAGCATGTTAAACAGATATCAATTCAACTCAGGACAAGCACATTGGTTTACAAATGTGCCATGTGAGTTGAATGGCATCGGATATCCAGGAGGATCATAAGGAAAGGAAATCGACCTCTAACTATGTGTTGGCCTTGGAGGAGGAGTTATAGGAATCTAACACAAAAGTGTGTTGCGAATTCCGGCATGAAGGCTGAGTTTTTGACAGCTTCATTAGCTTTGCAAGAAGCAGTATAACTCCGGTGTTATCCTCTAGAGGTGTGTGTTCTGAGTTTGCCTAATAAAATTACATAGAATTGTGATCATGTTGGTGCAATGACAAACTCAAGGGAACCCAAGACTCACAAGGTGGTGAAACACATAGAATGTGTGGTATCACATCATACGAGAAATCGTGACAAGAGGTGACGTGAATGCAGTGGGAGTGATTGACAGTATAGACACACTTAATACTTTGATAAAACAATGGTATTATGCTTTAAGTATAAGTGGGAGATTGTTGGGATTATTTACTGAAAGCATATATGATTAAGTGTTTTGTACACTGGTCTTCATATATGTGTTGCCACAACAATGCTCGCTGTCTGATGAAACAAACATACAATGAACCATAATATCCTATTATCTCGCCTATAGGGATGATCATATGGTGTGTACGAGATCACAGAGGATCATATGAATCGTTTGACCTAGCGAGATATAAACAGTATCACAGCTGAGACAGTCCTTGGATAGGCTGTCGGTCTAAGCTGCGGCACATCGGTTCACAAGTGGGCTTATCCTAGCTACTTGATGTGTCGGTACATGGTTATGTATTGATGGGATCAACAGTGGGATGTGCCATTATCGTTGACATATGAATGAGCCAGATCCCTAACATACTTCCTATGATCTTAAATCTAACTGAAGGATAAGGGGCACACACAGATTGACCATTCTTTGATTTACCATGGTGGCGAGTCTTACATGTACTCTTATACCCGTATTTGTGTGTAGCCTGCTTAGTCTGGACGTTTAGGTAAGCATATCCGTTTCAGGATGGTGACATTCCCTGAGGAGCTCACAAGGTTCACTATGCTAAACCCTGGAGGTTGAATTATTTAATTCAGGCATAAGTGAAAAGGAATGAGTGGTATTACTCAGGAAATAAGAGATTAATTAATTGTGGCTGATTGTCATAAGCCAAATTAATTAATGAATGTCCAAAACCTTAAATATGTGGATCATGTTAGTTTGGTGCAACCCGTTCCTAATAACGTGGTAATAAAGGGGCGAGTCAGCATTGTTACCGTGGTGAAGGTTAAAACAATGTTTTATTAATTAATTATGTTCTGGGTTGAACAAGGAAGGATTAATTAGTAAAGAGGGCCCACTTTATTATTTGCATCTGGTACCTGGTCTGGCCCATGAACTGCTCAAGCCCATTAGGGTTAGGGTTTCTCAAAACCCTAACACTATATAAAGGCCTTCTCTCTATCAGATCAAGTTAGACTTTTCAGTACATTAAAAAAGAAGAGAGAGAACGGCGGCGGCAATCTGTGGGAGGAACTGATCGATTCCTCCAGATCTCGGATCCAACTTGGTAGATAATCCTCACCAGATTTCCAAGGAGGAAGGGAACAGATCAGAAGATCAGATCTATAGGAACAACTATCCATCGCCAGCGTTCTATCTCAGATCTAAGGTTATTTCATCGTTATTGGCTCCGATCTGGATCTGTAGATCAAACGGTGAAATCATTTATTCCCTAAATCCATCCTCTGCAATTAATTTTGTAGGAGCATGCATAGGATCGCATGGTTTATTTAATTGAAATTTGTTCGTGGTATCCTAAGAACGATCATTGGCAAGAAATTCATTAATGGCAACTCGTGTTGTCCATCGTAGACTCAAACCCTACACAAACACCATTCCAATCAAAGAAAATTTCATTCAAGGCTCAAATGGGCTACAAGTGGAAATTAAAGGTTAGTGTATAGGAGATGGGCTACGAAAGAACATGCCTAAAATCATTTTCCCTTATTACTACACTTAACGCAATCTTGAGAATCTGCTCGGAGCAATTGCAAAGACTCGCGTTTGTTCGCCGTAACCGCCAAAAATAACTGTCACGCCCGCATGCCCGCGCGCCCCCTCCAAGGACCCTACCGAGAACTCCCGCACACCACTCGGCCACGCGTGCGCTCGTGCTATGTGCGCTGAGTCTTCCTAGCTGATCTGAGATTTCCCGCAAGGCTACCGCACCCTACCGAGTCTGCTGGACCACCTATCGAGTTTTCTCGGCAGCCCACATATTTTTGCAACATGACGCCCGGCTCCCGCAGCCCGTGTCCATCTCTCACCCAGGCTCCCGCTGCCTGCCGAGCTTTTCTTGGCCATGCGAGCAAGTTTGCACGCACATGGCCTAGCCTTGCCTGCACAGATCGGCTAGCACGCGGGCATGCTCCGCAGCCTGCCCGCATCTTCCAACACCGTGCGCCTACACTCGCACGGCCCGCCGACACTTTGCGTACGCATCCCATACTATGCCTCGCAAGCACTCATCCTCGTGCCAATGTCCCATACCACCTACACAAGAACTCGGCCAACCCTGCAAATGCCTCGCGCCTACACCCGACAAGCTTGCCAACCCGTTGCCTACGGGACAACTTGCCCGCACATACTCGACCACCCGCTACCTGGCGCCTAGTACTCGACCATTCCTCGTGCCCAGCATCTCATCTGTGCACCATGATCCGTTCCTTACGAATCCTCCCGAACATTTTCCACAAATACTCGACCATCTTGTGCTTGGCCTCTCATCCATTCACTAACTCGGCCACATACCAAGTTTTACCCATCACTGTTCACCCAAGGCACCCGTACCCGTGCCTTGCACTATCCTGCCAAGGCATACTCCGTGACTCGATCATGCCTCGGCCACCCTTAGAATTAAGGGTGTAATAGCAAGCATAACATCCTCTATAACGCACTCATGCACAAAAATAACTAATAACTGAACATTAATTAACTAAAACAAAAGAGAAAAATATGGATAAGTGAGTGTATTTACGAGCTTATCAATCAGCTCCAGTTTACAACTCGATAAAAAAGCTTTTATAGGACTTTATATTTTTTTACTGATCTGAAACTAATATAGAGACAAACTAAGATGACTTTTACATACTTTAACCCAACAAAACAATATAAAATAAGTGAATTTCTAAAAAAATTTCTTACATGCATTGACCTTCATGCAATATCACTTGATCACCTATAATGAATCATAGTGATACGTTCTATCTGAGGGTGAACATACGGTTGGTTCGATTTTGAAATATTTAAATCGAACTGCTTGAATAAATAGCTCAAATTGACTAAAAAAAATGAAAACTTCTTTTTGATTTTAAGTAATCCTTTTTATTTTTATTTTCTTATAAATTAACTAATTATTTTATTATTATTTTGCAATACATTAAAAAAATTCAAACATCTACAAATTCAAAATTTAAATATAACATATACATTTATTACATAAATATACTTCATAAATAATATAAATTAATAAATATACACATCATTAATATATACATTTTAATTAAAATTAAGATGTGTATATTATCTATATAACTATAATAGTTCTAATCTTTAATATACACATCTAAAATCTGAATGTGAAATACATTTAAGTAAAAATATTTATTGAAGTTTAAACGTGTAATCATAAATACAACAAAAATTTTCATTATTTTTTTATAATCATTACATATATATGTAATGATAAACATTAATGTTCAGATCCTTATGGTATTATGTTTTGTGTATTTTTATAATTTATTTTGTAGATAATCTTCTTCAAAAAAGTGTCCATGACATAAATATATTATTTTTAATTCATTTTTCAATATTATTTATAAAATTAATTGAAATATTTTCCTATTGATAGGCTAGGCCATAGGCTCTGTCGAGTAGCCCGGCCTATTCCCATCCTTTATTATTATTATTATTATTATTATTATTATTATTATTATTATAATTATTATTATTATTATTTATCCCTATCTATTTTATTCAGTTATAATCATATTCATCACATTCATTCATACTATATCTATTTTATCCACATATTACCATATATATCTCATTTATATTTATCCTTATATATTTTCATATCTATCTCATCCATAATTATCAATATCATATTCATCTATATGTCTATTCATTACATATCATCCATATTTATCCATATATATCATATCCATATTTATCATTATCAATCCATATATATCTCAACCACATTTATCCTTCTCTACCCATATTATTTTTCAACCATATGTATTCCCAGAGTCATTTTCATTGTACTCGTAAGATTTTTGCATGGCCAAAAAAAAAATAAGAAGAAGAAGAAAATTACCTTTTGTTTGTGAGATTGAGTGGTAAAAGGCAAAAGAGGTGCGATCAACAGAGGGAATTGGAAAAGTGATATTTATTTGAGTGATACACGAGCGTACGTGAGGTGGTGAGGTCATTTCCTTTTATCTAACATTTTCTTGCTGGAATGTTAAAAACTAATCAAATTGCATACCTAGTACCAATGGGATCGATACAATGCTAATCTTGGTGCACAATCTAAATTCTTAATGAATGCTCTGCGATCCGAACTGAATAAAGCATTGGAGAATGTATTTGAGACATTCTATGATAGGATAGATGAACGAATAAACGAGTGGATGAATCAATTGGAGATATCACATGCTCCGAGTTCACGACATGTAGCTGCAGACAATTATAGGAATGGTGAGAGAAGATGAAGAATAAAAAATGACGATAGGTTGGGAAACATAAAAATGTACATTCCTATCTTTCAACGAACGAATGATGCCGAGTTATATCTTGCTTGGGAGAGGAATCGTGAGCTTATATTTACCGACATCCATTACTATGCTGAGCTCAAAAATGTTCATTTGGCAACAATGGGGTTTACTGATTATGCACTTATTTGGTGTGATCAATTGATATGTGAAAAGTGAAGGTATCAAGGACAACCTATCCAAACATGGGAAGAGTTGTAGGTAGTAATGAGGAAACGCTTTATGCCCAATCATTACTATCGAAATAGTGTTACAAGTTGCAGGATCTAAGGCAAGGATCTAAAAGTGTGGAAGACTACTACAAAAAGATGAAAGAAGCCATGATGCGAGCCAATATCATTGAGGATAGGAAAGCAACAATGGAAAGATTTTTGGCTGGATTGAATTGGAAGATCCAAGAAAGAATGGAGTTACACTACATGGTCCATATGACAATTAAAATAGAAAATTAGCTCACGAGAATGGGTAGTGGAAGAAACATGGGGCAGAACATTACAGGCTGGAGAGAATACCAAACTAGTAGTGGTTCCACGTCCAACAAGCTCCATGGAAGAAGGAGGAGCAGCCTCGAGCAGAGTGAAAGCCATTTAACGTGCCCAAACTAGTTTTTCAAAATAAAGATGAGGACATGATATTTGATACGATTATGGACTCAAAAAGTGATTCAATTCAAGATTCAAAACATGATAATAAACAGTTGATACACCTACGAAGGTTTCCAATAAAGTTGGGAAACAAATCGTAATGCCGACTGTACTCACTTTTGTCACTAGTAAAACTTTGAGTGTACAGAGTCAAGTGGATATGCATGAAGGTTCAGAATCAGTGAAGGCAGTCGATGAGAAGATAGAGAAGAACATAGTTCGAAAATTCATTTTTGTGAGGGCTAATGGTTTTAAAAGAAAGGTGCATAAGAGTAAGCAATTGACAATGTTTGGAGAAAATGATACGAATAATAAGCCCACTAAAGGTGATGTAAGATGGTCTATTGTGTCAGGTACACACTTGGATTTGAGGACAGATCCATTTGAAGAGGAGGGGAATGATGGAGATCCAGTTGGCATGATTCATCAAGATATTTCAAGAAGATTCGTTGAAGATAAAATATAATATTTGATTTATCGTGACCAGATTTGGTAGTTAATTAGTTGAGTTATTTACGAACTCTAAAAAGATTAAATTTGATTTCCTAGTATGATTAGGATTAAATTTGATTTCCTTGTTTGATTAGGATTATAATTTATTTTCTCTCTATAATTAGGGTTTGTTACTGGATATTTTTTTAATTCAATTTTCAGTTTAATATTTGTGACTTTTATTTGAAAGCTAAAGAATTTCTGTAAATACCTTGAAATTCGAATTAACTTATCAACCAAACTTACACATACGAATGTGGCGTCTTCATCAGTTTTGAATCGATAGTTCTTCAGCTTCTTGGGGCGTATATGAGAGATTTGTTTGCAATACGTTATTTAAAGTGTCGAATTAAAAGTGCTGAATTTTCATCCATCGTTAGTTCGTACGAGTTTCGTTCAAGTTATTTCCACGGCGTGTCAACTCTTGTTTCTAGGCTACGATCTTTATCTAACAACGAAGTGGATCGTATCATATTGAATATGCTAGTGAAAAAAAATATTCAGTGACAATTCTTTACAAATCACTTGTTTATTAAATTCCACTTGAGTTCACGATATCTTATGGGTTAGGAAAATTCACTCATACACAGGTCAAAAAGAAAAAGAAAATAAAAGTGATACAAAATCAATTGAATTCGCTAAGATGAATAACTAAATTAGGAATTATCTGTTGCGTATTTAATATGAACATATCACAAGTACTTCAAAGTTTTTAACCTTGCTAGAATTGAACGTGTTATGTATGTTTTTTATTATTACTACACAAACACAATATATAATAAATAAAAAATTTGCGAAAATGTATCTTAACATAATATTTATATAATATTAAATAATAAGTGGTGGTCTCATATAGGACTTGGACGAACATGGTCCGTTTATATTATCGTCTTAGTAATTTTTGTCCCTTTTTATTTGATTGATAAAAAATGAAGTATTTATTTTCGAGACTTCATGTGTACTATCCGATATTAATGCACAAAATATGAGATCAAATATTAGTTTATGTTCGAAAAGATATATTTTAGGTGAGTCTCTTATAAAAAGTTATTTTGTGATACTTTTGTAGCATATCAAATAACGTATTTAATTATATAATTTTTACAATGTTGAAATACATTATTTATTAAATGATATATTATATATATGTTTCACCGTCGCAAAAAAAACTATATATACCGTCTCACACAAGTTCTTTTCATATATTTTTTATTGAACAAAAATACATTTATTTAAATTAACACATTCATATATCTTCAAAAAATCTTAAACCTATGAGCTCTTGATTACAAAAAAAATACATTCATAATTGCGTCCCGAGCAAAGGACTCAAAAAGATTATTGAGTCAATATTGATAGCTTTTTTTTTTGAACTGTCTATATTAGTTATGTTTAAGTCATGAAAGGTTTTTTCATCAGGATTTCTCAACTCTGAATCTCCCTCATTTTCTTGAGCCTAGTATTTAAAGACTTCATATTTGCTTCCATGATTATGCACATTTTAAATAAATAAGTGTATTATTATACATTTGGAGAAGTTTCAATAAGAATAAAACACTATTTTCAAAATTAGAAATTATAATTAAGCATTTAACTCGAATCAATAATGTTTTAAGTAAATTAAAAAAAAATATATAGTTACTTAACTATAAAGAAATAGTTTTTAATATTTCTCATTTCAGAAAAAGTATTATTTTCATTCTAGTCAAATGCTGATTTGATAAAAAAACATAAAATTGTCACTGTATTTTTCAATTAAAATTGAATACTGATTTTAGTATTTTACCATACTCACTGGTAGAAGTTTTTCGAAAAATAAAAACACCCACTTGTTCATTTTATTTGTGCGTTTTTGAAAAGTTCTACATTTTTTATTAAAATAAATAGACAAGGGAAATCAGCTAATCATGGGTAGTGGGGCAGATCAATGATAAATGAAATATATGCATTTAGAATTAATTTGATGGGGCCAAAACTTAATTTTCCTCTCTTTGTGAGGATGAACAAATACCACAACATTATCTTAATATAGAAGCCAAGACCCCAATCATATTCATAGATATTGCCACCATGTGACCTATTTCCATACAGGTAGCACTTTTAGTTTGATGGGCCACACCTACTTACAATTTTCTCAACTTATATGTATCATTTTATTTGACTATAATCTCACCGAAAACTCTTGAAACAGCATAAACTAATTTGAAAATGTTTGAAGAAAAGAGATAAATAATTGAAGCAAATTTAGCTCCTTGACTAGCTATGATTAGAGTTTAGGCTATCAAATGCAATTTCATAGATAGTTGGTGCATTTTAATAATCAAAAGTGTCTATTATATCTAATTCTAAACGCAAGTGATAAAAGCATTTTTTTATGTCCAATAAATTATAAATTCAAAATACAATAGAGACATCAAGGGTAATTTAAAAGTAATGCTTGAAAAAAGATTTTCTATTTTCAAAACCTTTTTTTTTTTATTGAATTCACTCGACTGAACGTATAAAATATATAAGATATTTTCATACAATACATTGAGAAATGCATATTTGGGCAAAATTGTAGAATTTTCTAAAATAATATAATATATTTTACAGTATCATATGTTATATTTTATGATTGAATTATATACATTTTCCAAAAATTCAGTACAATATATTACTTAAGAATTAATGATTTTTTTTTTATATATGACAGGCAACAGAAGATATATGATATGTAAAAGATTAATTATAACTATTAAAGCAAAATAGTTGCACATATTTACATCTTTGTCACTTTCCCTCTAAAATATAGTACATCAATAATTTCCTTCCAAAAAAAAATATATCACATCAGTAATACTTTTATTTATTTTATTTTATTTATGCTATTATTATATAAATGTACAACAAGCAATAACAAAAAAACTAGCAAACTTATATTTGATTTCTTTTTAAATATTGCAACTTACTAATTTATTATATTTATTATTTTTTAAAATAATATAAGTATAATTTGTCTATGGGATAATTTTTTAAATTAAGTTCTTACTTTTGAGGGCTTCATTTTTTATGTATTTATTTTTTTCATTAAACTATATATGTGGTTGAATCTATAATATATAAAGTAATTCATATTCTAATAGTATACTAATATATAATATTGATGAATGAAAATCAAAATTTATTTACTAGCAATTAAAAAAAATATGTAAATATATGATCACGTTAAAACTTGTCTTAATATTAAAAATACTAATATATCATGCATTTTATTTGAGCATGATGCGGGTGAAAATCTAATTTAATGTATATAAAAATCTTGGGAGAGAGAGAGCGCACGCTAGACTTCAATGCAGTTTTCCATTCATGCCCTCAAGTATCTAAAATACTATTTCAGATTACATGAAAAATTCATAAAATTTTAATCTTGATCATTTATCATGTTAAACAATAGATGTGATTTACCTTCATTTAACTAAAATAAAATCTTTATTTGTAAATACTCCTCTATATAAAGTGGATCACGTGCTAAAAACTAAATTTGAGCATTTTGATTAGTAAATCTTCCACTGAGGTTTTTCTTTAGTATTCTACAAATTATAGTTAAGAATGTATAAATATATATAAAAATATATTTGTTTAATCTTCTTAACTCAAGAATTTATCTCTCTCTTTATATATATAGAGTTAAGAAGTCATGTAAGTTTGTCTTTTTTTTTAAAAAAAAAGTTAAATATACAATTAAAATAAAGATGTATGTTTAACGAAATTTATATTCATTATAATTAATTAATTATAGATGAAACATTTAATCTGAGACTGAGGATAAGTTTTTGGACGGTAAAGTAGCTAGGTTCATTTTTATTTTTTTTAATTTTTACGTAATGCATCTATAGCCCCACATTATTCAGCATGCGTGATAAGACTTGAAATATATTGAGGTTTTTGCGCATTCATTCGAGAATTGTGATTTTAATCATTTTTTCAACATGTCCCAAATCCATTTGTAGATCCCACAGTCAAATTAGTTCTCCATTTAAACTAGAATATCTTTAGTTGATGAAGAAAAAATCTCTGACATTCATATTATCCACGTGTATTTGATGCAACTTGGATAAAGATTATAAGTAGTAATATTCTTTCATAATTATAAATTCTATTCTGTAGCTTAGGCTTATGGTAAGTACATAGTGTTAACCATTTAATGGAATTTGAAGGTCCAATTTATACACGTGAAATTACATGTAATTACCAACTTTTTATCATTTTTCCTAACAAAGATCACCTTATTCAATTCTTATTGTATAGGGGTGTGATTTCGGTCAAACCGGCCCCAAATTAATTTGATTGGTATGTTGTGATCGATAGATATATAACAAATGGATTATACAACAAAAAAAAATTATCAACCCACAAGAATTTACATAATTTTGCAAGAGCCTACGTCCATGGTGAGGAACAATTTTCTTATTATTTTTTAGTTGATTATTTTAATATAAAAATAAAATATTTAAATAATTCTATATGGTGCAAAATGATAGGGTTTTCCACAAGCGTAAAAGTGTTTGTTGATGAATATAAATAGAGGGCAAAAAGATATGAAAATCTATACAAGATATGCAAGAATATTAAACCCTAGATAATAAGAAACCCTAGATATCACTACAAGAAAAATAGCTTGTAGTGACGATAATGCTAGTGACAATTAAAATTTCGTCACTAAACATACGTATACAGTAACAATTATTCATTTCATCATAAAAAATATAATTTGTGACAATTTTATTTGTTGTCGTTATTTTTTATCACTAAAGTTAGCGACAATAATATTTTTGTGACTAAAGATGCATCTATAGCTACAATTATCTTTCTCGTCACAAAAAAATATTATTTGTGATAATTTTATATGTTGTCACTATTTTTTATCACTAAAGTTAGCGACAATAGTATTTTTGTGACTAAAAATGAATTTACAACAACAATAATTTTTGTCCTCACAAAAATATATAATTTGTGACAATCTTATAAATTGTTAGTATTTATTGTCACTGTAATTAGTGACAATAATATCTAGTGACTAAAAATACCTTTATTTGTAATAACGTCATAAAATGATAGTATTTTTTGTCACTATAGTTAGTGACAATAATATTTTTGTGACTGGAAATATCTTTATTAGTGACAAAATCATAAATATTCTTAGTATTTATTGTCACTATAGTTAAAAACAATAATATTTTTGTGATAAAAAATACTTTTACATCGACAATTACTTATTTTACAACAAAAGAAATAAGTTATGATAATTTTAAATAATATCACTAATATATAAGAACAAAAATATTTAAGGTTAAATAATATCTAATTTATATTTGATATTAACTCTACTTTTAAGATTCAAGAATATCTAATGTTTCTCTCTATTTTTAAAATTATAAATTATATTTGAAATCTAAATTATACCTAATTAAAAATTATAGATATTTTAAAGCGTTTGAATTTTTGAATTATTCATTATTTTGATTAAAAAAATTAATTGTTTGATTTTTAAGAATTTAATTTTACAAATACTTAAATATACTATGTATTATAACAAAAACGTATCATTAATATATTGTTCTTAATTCATGAATAAATAATAATTACATTGAATTTAATAAATTGTATTATACTTTTCCAAGAATAATAAAATATTGAATGTGTAATAATATATATATATATATACATACATATATATATATATATATTTATTTATGAATTGATATAATTATCATAATATCAATTTACCTTAAAATTAATTATTGTTTATTAATCAAAAATTGAAAAAGAAAAATATTTAAATATATTTTGAACTCTCTATAATCGAACCATTTTCTTGTTGTTTCAAAGTGAAACACTTCAAAAGTTAAATATTGTGGGATAACAATATTAATATTTAATTATAGTATAAACTAGATTTGCGCCCGCGCGATGCGCGAATCAAATATATGATGTCTTATTTGATAATATTAAAATATAATTAATAAAGTTCTATGTTTTAGTATTTTTAGGAGTTATTTTTACATAAATTTAATTTTTATTCATCAATATTATATTTAATATTATAATATAAATGATTTTGTATATTATATTAGTGAGATTTAATATTTTAAAGAAAAAGTGATAAATGTAATTTTGCTATTATATTATAATAGAATAAATATTAAATAAAACAAAAATAAAAATTAATTTATATTTTCTACGGGACAGTTAATTGAGGACTATTTTATTTTAATATAGTATATAGATATGCGTGAAGTGAATTAATATTTAAATAGATAATTTTTAATCTATACACACACTCCAAACATAAATTAATGATGAAAATTAGAAAAATTCGATTTTGCCTAATTTTAAAATAAAGATGTTTAATGAAGTTAAAATTTATTTTTTTAAAATAGTGGAATGATCAAATTAACATTTATGTATATTAATTGTCATATTTTAGTAACAATGGGGCTTGTGTTGTAGTGGTTTGAGGTAATGGATAATAATTATGAGGTCTTGTGTTTAAATCCTGTTGATGATATATTTGCTTATTTATTTTTGATTGATCTTGCAGGAGGCTGCCCATATGTGGCGCCGGCAAGCCGGGGCGGGTTCGGCTTCTTGGTGGTCTGGGTGAGGGGGGCGGTTTCAGCTTGGTGTGGTGGAGTCCAGGTGTGGTCCGTGTGCAAGCAAGTTGGGGTGGGTTCGGCTTCTTGGTGGTCTGGGTGCTGCGAGGTGAGACCTTGCTATGTGGGGGGCTGATACGACTTAGTGTGATGTG
Organism: Plectranthus barbatus; assembly: GCA_026898455.1. Taxonomy (NCBI): domain Eukaryota; kingdom Viridiplantae; phylum Streptophyta; class Magnoliopsida; order Lamiales; family Lamiaceae; genus Plectranthus; species Plectranthus barbatus. Next base: position 146,658 of record JAPKLW010000275.1, on the reverse strand, counting down.
CAACCAGCGCGCAGGACAGGGTGGGCCCGGCGGGTTTGGCTTGTGGTGGTGGTCTGGGTGCGCGTCGGCAAGTTCAGAGACGGGCAGGGCAGGGTGGTTCGGGTTGAGGTGCGGTGCAACCTGACCACCAGGTACCAACCAGATTCCGGTGGGTTACTAATAAAAAATATTTATTATTTAAAATAAGATTTTGTGAAAAACATAAATTGTCACTATATGTATAAATAATAGTGACAATAATTTTAGGTAATTATAAAATAGAAAAATAGTGACAATAATAGTTGAGTGACTATAGAATTAAAAAGTAGTGATAATATTTTTTTGTTGTTAAAACAATATATTTTAGTGACAAAAATTAAGTGTCACTATAATATAAATTATAGTGACAATTATTTACTATTGTTACTAAAACTTTTAGCCACTATTCAGTAGCCACGACTTAGCGACGAACACAAAAATTGTCACTACCTTGATTTAGTGACAATTTTTATATATATAGCAACAACTACTGTCTTCGCTATACATCATTTTTTTTGTAGTGTATGAATATATCTTCATATTCTATCATTCCCCCTCAAGCAAAGGTGTACGAAGCATATCGAGCCTGAGCTTGGGTCTGAAGAACTTGAACGAAGGGCGCGGAAGGGCTTTTGTGAAATTATCAGCGATCTGTAGCTCTGTTGGGACAAATTCAGTGACAAGTTTGCCGGCCTGAACAAGTTCCCATACAAAATTATAATAGATGTCTATATGTTTGGCTCTTTTGTGTGCAACCGGATTTTGAGTAAGGAAAATAGAGCTCTTGTTGTCGCAAAGTAGACGTGGCGGTCGACCAAGCGAGATGTGTAACTCGCGAAGAAGAGAAGAAAGCCAAATAATCTCTACTGTCGTATTAACCATAGCACGATATTCAGACTCACAACTTGACCGAGCGACTGTTGGTTGTTTCTTCGCACTCCAAGAAACAAGATTTCCAGCCAAGAAGATAGCATAACCACAAGTAGAACGACGAGTATCAATACATCTCGCCCAATCCGCATCCGAGTATGCAACCAACTCCAACAAAGATTGACGCGAGAAAGATAAGCCGTGAGAGAGTGTACCTTTAAAACATAACGAAGGATCCGTTTCACCTCCTGGAAGTGTTCGATAGTGGGGGACTTGAGAAATTGACTAGCAAGGTTCACGGCAAATGCAATATCCGGATGAGTAATGGTGAGATATTGCAGAGCTCCAACAATTGAACGATAATGTGTGACATTTTCGTAAGCTTCACCATCATGCGGGAAAGAGGCGCCGATAAGAAGAGGAGTGGCGACCGGCTTAGCATCCAGTAAATCCGATCGCTCAAGAATATCTTTAGCATATTAAGCTTGAGAAAGAACCAAACCATCCTGTGTATACGTGACTTCCAATCCCAAAAAATAGCTAAGTAAACCCATGTCCTTAATAGCGAATTCCTTGTGCATACGGGAGATGAAGGCCTAAATATAAGCTGCATTATTGCCAGTGATAATAATATCGTCAACATAAACAAGTAAATAGAGCAGAATAGATCCACGCCGAGAAATGAAAAGCGAGGTGTCGCCTTTGCTTCAAGTGAAGTCCGAAGAGAGCAAAAAGGAAATCAATCGTTGAAACAAAGCGCAAGGAGCCTGCTTAAGACCATATAAAGCTTTCCTGTGTAATATCCCAAATTTTTATTAAGCGACTTATAGCTTCATTAATTATTAAATAAAAAGGGATTATTTATTTTGCCCTTAAATTATTCATTACTCAATTTTCGACACCCGTTGTTGCATGCATGTCCGTTTCATGCAAACAAAATATCCGTGAGTACGTATTAAGAAACCCTAAACAACCATGTGGACGAACTTTACGTAGAAAACCCGTGCGCGATAAACTTGGGTTTCTAGTGTGTTTTGGGTACGATAAAATCGACAACTTGCACTCGAGAGCTCCGTTTCTTTCATCGAGCTAGGGTATACTTGAAATTAGTTTATAAAAATTTTAGAAACAAACGGAATGAAATTTCGAGACCCGTGGAATATGTTATGATTTTTTGAACTATTAAGTTCGGAGGGAAAAACGAGAAAATTCCAAAAATTGTGGAATTTAACCCACGGGTAGGATTCGCGATTTAGAGCATTTCCATGGATGTCCATTTTCTAAATTGGACAATGCATGTCAAATTAAGAAGCAACGAAGGTCGAATAACAGGGTTATTACATGAAATAACGAATCCGGAGCCGCGACGAGTGGGATCGTGCCACGTGGCACTCCCCATCACACCCCATACCCTCCCACATGCCTTCAATGATTGCGGGTGCTGAATTGCGGCTAAACAAGCTGATCAGAACAAGAAAGAAGCAGCAGCTCACTTCATTCCATCACCCCGCAACCCCGTGCAGCAGCTTTCATCCCACCACCTTCATCGTGATTTTCCGACCAACCGGGTGAGATTCAGATAGTGACTTCTGAAGACAAAATCAAGATCGTGCTTCAAGCTTTCCATAGAATCCGGAAGAAGCCAATTTGGTTAAGAATCGCGAGAGTTACAGCTCGATCTTCAGGGCCTATTGGTAAGCGATTACGAAACCGTAACCTTCGTTAGAACTCCATGAAAACGACGATGAACCTGTGATTAACCTATTTATTCTTGTTCCTTATGACAGTAGGAAGCTTTTGGTAGTGTTGGATCTTCACCCCCGCCGACCGATCGCCGGAAAAACCACCTGAAACGTCCACGGAAGGTAGGGTTTCCTGCCTTCTTCTTCATTTGCTACAGCTTCGTGTTTTCATTGTTTCGGGGGATAAGTTCCATACCATTCAGTTCCTAGTGTTGTTTAGAGGGTGGGGGTGCGTTGGGAGTCTCTGGTTTGGCCGGAAACGGCCGGAGAAAAACAGCCGCGTCGCACGCGCGCGCTGCTGTTGGCGACCTTCTGTCCATCGACGGGGCCCCGTCATTGATCGACGGAGCCATCGTCGATCGACGGAGGCCCGCCATCGATCGACGGAGCTGTCGGCTGTGTCCTGCTTTCGTGTTTTCTTCGCTCGTTTTCGATCCGATTCCATTTATTTTCGATGCATGACTATTTATATCAATTTTGAGGCTATTAATGTGTGAATATGTGCAAATTGAACTGATTTCGGACGTTGGGAATCGACTATATTAAATCATGCAAGTACCATTACGTGTTGAAGTGTTTAACCCATTTTCAAACTCTGAATTGGTTGATTATTTAACCATGGGTTGTTTTCTGAGATGAGGGAATTTGGGTATGTTCATGCATGTCCGAATGTACGGGCAATGCATGTTGAGTAGCTAGGATTATGTTTGTCTCGTCGTAAAGTCAGTTTGCCTTAGAACCTGAATTCTGCGAAGATATCAGCTGGGGTGCTGATTTATACTACGTAGATAATCCACCTAATTTGTTGCATTCTCCTGTGTTGTCAATTGAAGGAAACACAGGGTAACCGAAGAGCTTTTCAATCACAAATCAACTTACTTGTGCCGTATCTGTAAGCATTTGAGGTGGGGACGATTTTATTCCTATTTTCGCTTGATTTTGGGGCTATAAGCCCTACTTTTGAAAAGCATGCAAATTGATTTGATTTTAACTGATTGTCTATGCCAAAACTGTTTTGAATTCGTATTTGTTTCTCTGGTCAACCGAGTTGACCAGGGAGATTGGGTTTAACGAGAACTGAACCAGGTTTCGAAAGAACCCTGAGCTACGACTCTTAAACTCTAGGGGCATTGATCCTCTGTTGTCTTGAGTCAAGCTCAGACTTGGTCACTCAATGGAGTATTGATACCTTCGGAGAGATAAGGAGGGACACATTCTGTGTCATAAATCGATCGGGTCTCAATGCGGTGAGTTCTGAGACCAGTGCACTAAGTGGTGACAGTGGGCCGAATGGTTCGCCATTCCCAATTGTTCATCGTGACTTGGAAGTCGGCCAACTTCCGATCACACAACGTTAAAACAGATATGTCTTCCTTTGTGAGAAAAACTGTACAGTGCAAAAATGTTTTGAGATAAAACACGGGCAAATGTTTTTCTAAAACCCCGTGGTTTATTTGTGTGTGGCATAGCATTCATATTTAATCAGGTATCATTTGTTTTTGGGTCATGTCCTCACGGGGTACGTTGTACTCAGCCCCTGTGCATTATTTCTAAAATGTGCAGGTTAGTGGCAGTGATGCGGATGCAGCGGTGTTGAGGGCAGGATTATCCCAATAAGAATTTGATCCTGAGACATGCATCTTCATATGCATGTCTCCACTGCGTAACTCTCCGCTGCATGAAATTCTGAATCTATTTCCTTCCCAGTTTGTAATAATTATCTGAGAAACCAAACTCTTTGTTTCTCGTTATCATTCGTACACTATGGTGGCGAGGTTTGTTTGCCTCGTTACAAACACCGTTATTTCAATTATGTATGTTGAACCTATTGGACGTGGACCTTAGTTTCTGTTTGAATATCTCAATCTTCCGCTGTTTAAATCACCCAACCCACTGTAGCGCACCCTAAGTTGGGAAGGCGAACAGGGGGCGTTACAGAAGTGATATCAGAGCGCCAGGCTAGTTCATTCCACTTTCTTTCAGCCTGGTAGCTAAGATTTCTTGCATTTAGAAAGTCTATTGGAGCAATAATCCTGTCATGCTCTACACCCCATCCTATCCTGCGCGGCCTGCAAGGTAAATTTAAATGTGCATTCAACGGTTTGAGTAATCTTGTTCACTCCACGTTAACGGTTGAAAACTATTTCCAAATGTCAAGAACGATATTATTGGTTATTATAAACTGTTTTGAACGATTGTGTTCACTGAAAAGTTATAATGATTGTGGTGATGAAAACCTTAAATGCTATGCATTTATATTGATTGTTAGCGTATAAATTCATATCCGCTAACCCTGCTTGATGGTCTAACCATAAGAGTATCTCTTGTTAGCCTAACTTGTCAATGACTGTTTGTCTAGTGTTGAAATTTAACTCACACTGACATTCTTGGCTTTTGCTACTATTGCTACATCGCTTAATCACTTGACTTTGTCATTTATTGATATATGTTGCAACATGTGATATCTCAAATTGATTTATGAAAATGAATTCATATGTTCAATTGATTGAAAATATTTGTATCGTAAGTATATTTTGTATGTGATTGAAAGCTCGTTAAACCCGGTAAAAGAACTTGGTATATGTATGGCCTGTACGTAGGACTAGTGTGTAGTGGATCAGGTTAGACGACTGACGCGGCTACCTCAGCTCACAAAGAGCTGCTATAGTTGTGTATCAGTTCAGAGACATCTTAAGAGTTGGGAGTCATCAGGTTACGCACTAGTGTCGTGAGCAGCGAGCGGTTCGTTGCTTACTAGCGGGGTACTCGTCGGGAGGACAGTATGCCTTCCACTATAGTTTCGGGAGTTTGGTCAGTATGTCAGCACGAGGATCGGGATGACCCTCAACACCGTGTATCGGAGGACTATAGAGCCGCCGAGATATAGAGTCTACACAGGTCCGGTCGGGGAATGACTCAGATGTGGAACAACCGCGACTGAGCCATGGGAGGAGAAGTAACGAGAGGAGTGGCATGCATCATTACTTGCTTTATGATTCGATTTCAGTACTGACAGTCTGCTCTGCTGTGACAGATGGAGTACCTGAAGGACATCAGGACTAGCGAGTTTCGTCGCTACACTCGCCGACCACGTCAGACGCTTCCCGTGTTTCTGATAGAGTACTTACGAGTTTGGGAGCTCGCACAGAGCTATGGCGAGGTAGGAGATTTCGAGGGTATTGATCGTCTGATTGACTTACTGCCGAGCGAGTGGGTCCACTGGGCTCGAGAGAGGGCGCAGCGCTTCATATACCGACGTGGTGACACTCGTGCCCATCTAGGGTACTTTCGGGGCTTTGTATCTGACATCCTGCAGCAGGTTGTCCTTGTCGGACACCCTCTGGCGGGGATGTATCTTTATCTCCCCGTGCCTGTTACTGTTGAGGTGCCGAATAGGGAACCGCCGTCACCTTCGAGAGTTCTCCCAGCTGATGATCCTCACATGTTCCCTTCTCTGGAGGCGATGATTGGGATGGCACAGCGCCAGGATCTGCCGCCTGTCACGGACGTCCCACCACGAGTATCTGCACCGCCACCACCACCCCTTACTAGAGTTCCATCTACCTGACCGCTGGGGTACATCGGGGACGTGCCTATCCGTCGTCACATCACCTGTACTACAGATGCAGTTCGTATATCTGTCCGCGTGCCGGGCGAGCTGGAGGATGAGGACGATGACGACCTGAGAGATGATGCTTCGTCTGTGGGGAGCAGCCCTGCTTCTAGGGCTGAGGGATCTGTTTGACTCTGACTTGTGATGTTATACTACTGATACTGCTGCGTTTGTGTTTGTGTTTGTTGGATGTTATGTTGTGACTGTCTGTGTGTGATTGTTGTTTCGACCCCTTTTTGGCCGGGGAGCTGGCATATTTTCCTTTATTTGCCTCTCCCAGATCTGGTGCGATAAGTAGTGACACTATTGGCTGTCGCTACAAGTATCAGGTTTTTTGTCAGGTAAGACGTGCTCGATACCTCTTTAGGCGAGTACCTCTACCTCTTGGGTCGTGATCACGCACAGTTATCTATATATCAGCCGTTGCGTGATGACTTTATCGTATTTGTGTTTCTAGCACTACTTATATGTTGTGATTAATGCTTATGATGATTGCTGTGATTGGTTGTTGATTGTGGATTATGTCGATTATTAGAGGAGGTGCTGCCGAAATTTTAGTAGATTTAACATGATTAGGTACTAATCTAGTGCGGTAATTTCAGAATATCTGCCAACATTGAAGTTTATGGACGAGGACGAGGGCGTGGTAGAGGCCGAGGGCTCGGCCGCGGGCGTGGTCGTGGTCGGGCTCAGCCTCCGCTCGTCGAAGAGAACCTTGGGTTCGAAGGTGTTCAAATTTTGGAGGAAATCCCAGAAGTCGAGGTACTATCCGATGAGGGCAGCGCATCAGTTCAGGGACCTAGGGGACCGCCGCAGCAAAACATGGCGCCACCCCCGACACCCTTCCAACTTATAGAAACCTTCCGGAAGCAACAACCTCCTGCATTTGACGGAACTGGGAACCCTGCTGAAGCTGAAGATTGGGTTCGAGCTCTGGAGAAAATCTTCAAGCACATGCAGTGCTCTGATTCTGACAGGATCAACTGTATGACGTACCAACTAACTGGGCAAGCTGACCGCTGGTGGGAGACTTACGTTAAGTCATTGGCACCAAAAGTGTACCTCCAATTCACCTGGGAAGACTTCAAGAAGGCCTTCTTCGAGAAGTATGTGCCAAAGCAGTTCCGCAAGGAGAGAGAGATGGAGTTCTTCTTACTCGAACAAGGGAAGATGAGCGTCATGGACTATGACAGAGAATTCTGCGAAGTACGCCATCATGCCCCTCTCCAGGTGGACACACCGATGAAGCTCGCTGAAAAGTTCCGAGAAGGACTGAAGGAGGAAATTCGGGCTCACCTGTCTACTCTTAACGGCATGGACTATCAGGAATCCCTGAGAATGGCCTTGGACGTGGAGTCGGCGATGACTAAGAAGAAGATGCCTGTCTGGAACTCCCAAGAGGCGATCTCATCACCTCCAGCATCGAAGAGGAAATGGGAGGATAATCAACGATCTTTCCACCAAGGATCGGGCAGTCAGAAAAGGTATGACCAGGGGAGTCACAACCAGCCTAAGAGGAACTATGATCACCCGCCGAAGAGGTACGAAACACTAGCTGTGCCTAGAAATGAACAGAGGGGAGTGGCACCTCCACAATGCCATAGGTGTGGGAAGAAACATTATGGGCAATGCCCACCCCTAGCTCAAAAATGCTTCAATTGTGGGGGAACAGGACACTATGCCCGTCAATGCCCTTCTAATCGGTTTGAGGCTGGATACAGACAGAACCCTCAGGGGCCTGCCAATCAACAGCTGAAGGCAATCCGTAGAGAGCGCCAACCTAGTCCGAGAGCTGCTAAGAACCACAGGGCAGATTGACAGGAGAGACAGTCACCGCCTCGTGGTCCTGCGGGAAATCGTCAGCAGAGGGAGCAACCACCCCGAGGAGCTAGAGCCTATGCTATCGATGGAAATAAGGATGAAGGGAACTTGGCAGGTATGGGCATTATTAATGATATACCTGTCGTGGTTTTATTTGATACTGGAGCGTCCCATTCCTTTATTTCATCTTCATGCATCGGAACTCTAGGCCTTAAAGTAGTAGAAGGTAGTCAGAAGTTGAAAGTAGCAATGCCTTCAGGGGAAACAACTACTACTAACTTAGTGTGCTCTAACCTAGAGATCCAATTTAACACTCATAACGCGTTAGTTACTGAGCTAAATGTATTGGATATGTACGACGTGGATGTGATCCTAGGAATGGATTGGTTATCCGAAAACGTGGCCACTATCTTATGTAGAGATAGGAAAGTCACTCTTCAAGCCGGGGATGAGTCAATTCATATCTACGGATTCCGCAGAGGTCAGAGAGTACCAATTATATCAGCACTCCAAGCTAGAAGGTTGATTCAAAAATAGGAGAGTCAAGCTTTCCTGGTGTACCTAGAGGGAGAAACAGATCAAGAATTGAACGTAAAGGATGTACCGATAGCCAGTGAATACGAGGATGTATTTCCTGAAGAACTTCCTGGTCTGCCACCGAACCGACAAGTGGAGTTTACGATAGACCTGGAGCCGGGAGCAGCCCCTATTTCAAAGGCACCATACCGTATGGCGCTTAAGGAGTTGCAGGAACTGAAGGTGCAACTTCAGGAGCTTCTGGATATGGGTTTTATACGACCAAGCGTATCACCTTGGGGAGCCCCTGTCTTGTTCGTAAAGAAAAAGGACGGATCGATGAGGATGTACATCGATTATCGAGAGCTAAACAAGTTAACCTTGAAGAACAGGTATCCCTTACCTAGAATCGACGACATGTTTGACCAACTGAAAGGAGCAAGCGTGTTCTCAAAGATAGATCTTCGCTCCGGCTACCACCAATTGAGAATTCAGAAGGAGGATATTCTGAAAACTGTATTTAGGACAAGGTATGGTCATTTCGAGTTCGTAGTCATGCCTTTCGGACTTACGAACGCCCCCTCAGTGTTCATGGATTTAATGAACAGGGTATTTCACCCTTATTTAGACAATTTTGTCTTGGTGTTCATTGATGACATACTTGTCTACTCCAAGGGCGAAGAAGAACACGAGAAGCATCTAAGGACTGTCTTACAGACACTCAGAGATGAGAAGTTGTACGCCAAGTTCTGCAAATGTGAATTTTGGCTGAGGGAAGTGACATTCTTAGGCCACATTGTGTCGGCCGATGGAATCAAAGTGGATCCTGCCAAGATACAAACGGTGATGGAGTGGAAGTCACCGACGAATCCAAATGAAATCCGAAGTTTCCTTGGACTGGCAGGATACTATAGATGGTTCATTGAGGGCTTTTCAAAAATAGCAAAACCTATGACCCGACTGCTACAGAAAGGTGTTAAATACGAGTGGACTGAGGAGTGTGAGGAGAACTTTCAAAAGTTGAAGCGATACTTGACAACTGCACCTGTCTTGTCCATTCCTGAACCAGACAAGAGCTACGAGGTTTACACTGATGCATCTAAGAATGGCCTAGGATGCGTGTCGATGCAGGAAGGTCGAGTTATTGCTTACGCATCGAGACAATTGAGGCCAAATGAACTAAACTACCCTACTCATGACCTCGAGTTAGCAGCAGTAGTTCATGCTCTAAAAATTTGGAGGCACCACCTATACGGGGTCAAGTGCGCCATATTCACGAATCACAAGAGCTTGAAGTATTTCTTCGAGCAAAAGAATCTGAATATGAGACAGCGACGATGGCTAGAGTTGGTCAATGACTATGACTTAACGATCAACTACCACCCGGGGAAAGCAAATTCTGTGGCTGACGCCTTGAGTCGAAAGGACTCAGCAAGGTTAGGTTCCCTCTTAACCAAAGAGTTTGAACTTATCCGAGATTTTGAGAAACTACATCTGGAGGTAATTACTCCCTCCGAAAGAGAGAGGCGTTCGTTGTTTGCCTTAAACGTTGAATCAGACTTGAGGCAGCGAATAATTGAAGCGCAGAGGAAAGATGACGAACTCGAGAAATTACGTCCAAGAATCTGGATAAAGGAGTCAACGAATACAAGGAGGCACCAGACAACGCAATAATGTACAAGAATAGAATCTGCGTGCCGAAAAACGAGGAACTGAGGGATGAAATTATGAGCGAGGCTCATGATACACCTTATACCGCCCACCCTGGAAGCACCAAGATGTACCAGGATCTAAAAACAACCTTCTGGTGGGACGGTATGAAGAGAGACGTCGCTCTGTATGTCGAAAGGTGTTTGGCTTGTCAACAAGTGAAGGCACTGCATCAGCGACCCTATGGAAAGTTATAGCTGTTAGACATTCCTGAGTGGAAATGGGAACATATTGCGATGGATTTTGTCACGGGGCTGCCAAAGTCACAAAAGGGGAATACGACAATATGGGTTATCATTGACCGCCTCACAAAATGTGCCCACTTCCTGCCAATTCGGACAACATATGGTTCTGATAAGTTGGCACAATTGTACGTGAGGGAGATAGTACGGCTACACGGAGTACCCGTGACTATAACCTCGGATCGGGATGCAAAGTTTACATCTAGATTCTGGACGAGCTTGCAAAAGGAATTGGGGACCCGCCTGAATTTTAGTACGGCGTTTCACCCACAAACGGATGGTCAGTCCGAAAGAACCATCCAAACACTAGAGGACATGTTACGGACTGTCATTTTAGATCGAGGAGGAAGTTGGAAGCTGATTCTACCACTCATTGAATTTGCATATAGCAACAGTTATCAGGCAACCATCGGAATGGCTCCATATGAAGCCTTGTATGGGAAGAAATGCAGATCTCCACTTTATTGGGATGAAGTGGGAGAAAGACGAATTCTCGGGCCCGACGCTATTAACGAGATGATCGAGATAGTTTGACAAGCCCGGGAATGGATTAAGGAGGCCCAAAGCAGACAAAAATCGTATGCTGATATGAGGAGGACCGACTTACAATTTGGAGTTGGAGACAAGGTCTTCCTAAAAGTCTCGCCGTCAAAAGGAATCATCAGATTTGGCGCAAGGGGTAAACTACGGCCGCGTTTCATAGGACCCTACAAAATCCTAGAACGTATAGGCTCGGTTGCTTATCGATTGGCTCTACCGCCAAGTCTGGGTAACGTACATAATGTATTTCATGTATCACAACTGAGGAAATACGTGTACGATCCTAAGCATGTGATACATCAGGAGGAAGTTACCCTGAACCCAGATCTACGATATGAGGAAAAGCCAGTAGGAATCTTAGACCGAAAAGTCCAAGAATTGAGGAATAAGTCCATTCCACTAGTAAAGGTCCTGTGGAACCACCATGGACAAGAAGAAGCAACTTGGGAACTCGAAGAGAAGATGATGAACAAGTACCCTGAGTTGTTTACAAACCCTTAGCAAATTTCGGGATGAAATTTTTGCAAGGTGGGGTGAATGTAATATCCCGAATTTTTATTAAGCGACTTATAGCTTCATTAATTATTAAATAAAAAGGGATTATTTATTTTGCCCTTAAATTATTCGTTACTCAATTTTCAACACTCGTTGTTGCATGCATGTCCGTTTCATGCAAACAAAATGTTCGTGAGTACGTATTAAGAAACCCTAAGCAACCATGCGGACGAACTTTACGTAGAAAACCCGTGCGCGATAAACTAGGGTTTCTAGTGTGTTTTGGGTACGATAAAATCGACAACTTGCACTCGAGAGCTCCATTTCTTTCATCGAGTTAGGGTATACTTGAAATTAGTTTATAAAAATTTTAGAAACAAACGGAATGAAATTTCGAGACCCGTGGAATATGTTATGATTTTTCGAACTATTAAGTTCGGAGGGAAAATGAGAAAATTCCAAAAATTGTGGAATTTAACCCACGGGTAGGATTCACGATTTAGAGCATTTCCATGGATGTCCATTTTCTAAATTGGACAATGCATGTCAAATTAAGAAGCAACGAAGGTCGAATAAGGGGGTTATTACATGAAATAACGAATCCGGAGCCGCGACGAGTGGGATCGTGCCACGTGGCACTCCCCATCACACCCCATACCCTCCCACATGCCTTCAATGATTGCGGGTGCTGAATTGCGGCTAAACAAGCTGATCAGAACAAGAAAGAAGCAGCAGCTCACTTCATTCCATCACCCCGCAACCCCGTGCAGCAGCTTTCATCCCACCACCTTCATCGCAATTTTCCGACCAACCGGGCGAGATTCAGACAGCGACTTCTGAAGACAAAATCAAGATCGTGCTTCAAGCTTTCCATAGAATCCAGAAGAAGCCGATTTGGTTAAGAATCGCGAGAGTTACAGCTCGATCTTCAGGGCCTGTTGGTAAGCGATTCCGAAACTGTAACCTTCGTTAGAACTCCGTGAAAACGACGATGAACCTGTGATTAACCTATTTATTCTTGTTCCTTATGACAGTAGGAAGCTTTTGGTAGTGTTGGATCTTCACCCCCGCCGACCGATCGCCGGAAAATTCACCTGAAACGTCCACGGAAGGTAGGGTTTCCTGCCTTCTTCTTCATATGCTACAGCTTCGTGTTTTCATTCTTTCGGGGGATAAGTTGCATACCATTCAGTTCCTAGTGTTGTTTAGAGGGTGGGGGTGCGTCGGGAGTCTCTGGTTTGGCCGGAAACGACCGAAGAAACACAGTCGCGTCGCACGCTCGCGCTGTTGTTGGCGACCTTCCGTCGATCGACGGGGGCCCGCCGTTGATCGGCGGAGCCGTCGTCGATCGACGACGGCCCGCCGTAATAAATCATGCAAGTACCATTACGTGTTGAAGTGTTTAACCCATTTTCAAACTCTGAATTGGTTGATTATTTAACCATGGGTTGTTTTCTGAGATGAGGGAATTAGGGTAAGTTCAAGCATGTTCGAATGTACGGGCAATGCATGTTGGGTAGCTAGGATTATGTTTGTATCGTCGTAAAGTCAGTTTGCCTTAGAACCTGAATTCTGCAAAGATATCAGCTGGGGTGCTGATTTATACTACGTAGATAATCCACCTAATTTGTTGTATTCTCCTGTGTTGTCCATTGAAGGAAACACAGGGTAACCGGAGAGCTTTTCAATCACAAATCAACTTACTTGCGCCGTATCTGTAAGCATTTGAGATGGGGATGATTTTATTCCTATTTTCGCTTGATTTTGGGGCTATAAGCCCTACTT
>JAPKLW010000275.1:87288-132906 GCA_026898455.1 Plectranthus barbatus | reverse complement strand
ATTTGTGTGTGGCATAGCATTCATATTTAATCAGGTATCATTTGTTTATGGGTCATGTCCTCACGGGGTACGTTGTACTCAGCCCCTGTGCATTATTTCTAAAATGTGCAGGTTAGTGGCAGTGATGCTGATGCAGCGGTGTTGAGGGCAGGATTATCCCAATAAGAATTTGATCCTGAGACATGCATCTTCATATGCATGTCTCCACTGCGTAACTCTCCGCTGCATGAAACTCTGAATCTATTTCCTTCCCAGTTTGTAATAATTATCTGAGAAACCAAACTCTTTGTTTCTCGTTATCATTCGTACACTATGGTGGCGAGGTTTGTTTGCCTCGTTACAAACACCGTTATTTCAATTATGTATGTTGAACCTATTGGAAGTGGACCTTAGTTTCTATTTGAATATCTCAATCTTCCGCTGTTTAAATCACCCAACCCACTGTAGCGCACCCTAAGTTGGGAAGGCGAACAGGGGGCGTTACATCCTGAGTAAACAAACATGGTTAGGAAAACCCGCATGAGTAAAACCAGGGGGTTGTGACATATAAACGGGAACGAAGAGAACTCCATTCAAAAATGCATTCTTGACGTCAAGTTGATGTAAGGGCCAACCATTTGTCATAGCAATGGATAAAATAACACGAACAGTAGCAGCTTTAACCACCGGGCTGAAAGTGTGCGAGAAATCATTACCGAGAATTTGAGAAAAACCTTGAGCAACCAAACGCACTTTATGTCGCTCGATAGAGCCATCAGAGCAAAATTTTGTCCGGAAAACCCACTTGTACCCAACATTATTCGAATCCAGAGGCGGGGGATCAAGTTCCCACGTGCGGTTTTGATGAAGTGCATCCATCTCTTTGATCATAGCAGCGAGCCAAAGGGGATTCTTCGCAGTAGACTAAATACTGAAATATCTCTACCTATTGCATGGGCTTTGCTGCCACACCCCGAGCCACTAATAGAAGCCCACGTCTAACGATGGGTAGATGTCTCGGCTCCTTACAGCTCATTCAAGTTTCACTCGGCAAAATATCTATATTTTCCCTTCCCTTATTGATATGTATGAGTAATACTTAGTCAATGGTTTGAAGTTTTAAACGAGTCGTATATATAATATTATTTTTAGATATTCATCCCCTCTTTGTTCAACAAGAACAAAAATTCACCAACTCCAACTATACATGATAATTGAATATGGTTTACAATCTTTGTTCATCTTCAATGGGAAGTCTTCTCAACTTCCGGTTGTAGGACTTTCTCAATCTCCGAGTGTTACCACGAGACTCCACTTGCTAGGGCTCTTCAACTGATTTATGATTTGCGGCTTTTAGTTCTTCACGGGGAATGTTGATCGGTTGATTGTGTTCTTCTTGGCGAGCTGGAAGATCTCGGATTCAATTATGTGCTCATGCAGTTAGTTGGACTTAAGTGGTCTCAAGCTTATGAAAGCTTGAAGGTCTTGTGTTCTGGAAACATTTCAAGCATTGTCCTGATCATTCTTCATGTGCATCATTGTAATCTTTCTTCTTCATAGATGGGTATTTATACTGTTTAGATTGAATTCAACTATTGAGAATAGTTAATTACACTCTCTTCTTTGCAGGAGAGTGATGTTATACGTGGGAGGATTTTTCTGAAGCGTCTTGTGTCTGATATGATGGTTGATAGCCATACAGTTCTGACTTTTTGAATGTTGGCTGAAACTAGCTTGAAGCTCTATTGTCCACAGTTGCTAATCTTATTAAACTCTTCCTCGGAATTGACGTTGCTAACTGATATGTTAGCTGATCTTAACCTTGGTTAACTTAATTTAAACACTCGGTTGTCAATTCCTCTTGAACTGTCAGCTTGTATGGTCCTTAACTGATTAGATCGTTGTAGACTACCAGTTGATCTTTTTCTTTAGTTACCATAGTTGTATGCTCAGTTGGTAATGAACTTTTGATCGAATGAGATAGTTCTACAAACCTTCAAGTCTTGGTTGGTAGGGTTACTTTACATTTTTAGAACCTATATAGTAATTATAAGTTTAAGATCAATTCTTGCTGAGTCAGTTTTATAAAATTGCAACTAACTAATGATTTTTGACATATCATCAAAATTAAAGAAAACATGACAATAACACTAAGCCCCGACATTGTAACTCACCCAAAGACAATATAGTTGCTATGAGAGATTAGTTGGGTGAGAGGGATATATAGAATGAGTTTTGTAACTATGTTATTCTAGTGAATAATATATATCACATATGTAGGCTTCAAAAGTGGATGTAGAGTAGGGGTGTTCATTGTTTGGCCGAAACCAGTCAAATCGAATTAATTTGGCCGGTTTGAAAATTTTGGAACCGGTTAAATTTGGTTTGGTTACGGTTTGGAGACTCAAACCGGCCGTATCGGCCGGACCTGCCGTATATATATGTGTATATATATATTAAATATATTATAATTAATTAATATAATTTGTAGTTCATTTGTTAAGTTTCTACTTTTTCATAGAATTAACCCATGTTTAAATTTCTTGGCCAACATACTCTAGTTTTAGTTTTGAACTTTTTTTTATATCAAAAATCAACTAATAAGTATTAACATTAAATATTATTTTTTATATAATTTCTATAAGATAAATTAAGTATGAACATTATTATTATAATTTTGCACGTCTCTTTCGATTTTACATTGAATTATAAATATAAGATTTTTAAAATTAAAATTACATTGTTATAAGTAGTAACAAATAATAGCTAGAAATCAATTAATTTGTATTTAGCCCCTAGTTTTCTACAAATTATAGTAAATTATTGAAAATCGAAACATATTTCATTTAAAACCGTCAAACCAGCCGGACCAACCCGTTTTTATACGGTTTGGTCGGTTTGGTTTCGAAAAATTCTTTGGCTGGTTTGGTTTGAAATTTTTTCAAACCGTACCTATTGGTTTGGCCGAGATTTTTCTTCCAAATGTAGAGTAGAAACTTAACAACTACAAATCTTTGTATTCTCTTTATTTTTTGTATTTGTTATCTGTGTTTGCAATCGCTTTCATTCACGACAATATTTATAATAATTTTATTTTTTGCATCATTCATTAAACCAATATTTGAAATGGTAAAATGATATATTAATATCACTGTTTGCAATATTAGTCGAATAATCTTTAAAATCGTTTAAATTGACCGAATCAAAATGCTTTAATATAGTATGTTTAGTTTGATTTAAAATAATTATTTTACTGACTTAATTTTTGACGATTTCAAACTAGATTTCTCTAACCGGCAAAACCTTTCGCACAACAGACACCAAGATTCTTCTAGAGTATAATGTGTGCGTGATAATATTTCTATATTTGAGAAAAAATCATATATATATATATACCAAAAAAATGAAAAATTAAAAGAGGTCAATTCCAAATTAAAGCAATGAAAGCGAGGTGGAGGTTGTCAATCAATTGATAAATGTTTGGTTACATGAATCAGACGAATAAAGTTAAAAAGAAAAAAGAAAAGCAAAGAGTTTTGTGGGGTAATTGGATTTGAAGTTTGATCACGCAGGAATTTTAGCATTCTGTATCAATTTCGGTCAATCATTTCCATTTCCACATTAATTAATGGTGGGATTAATTGCTAATTTATTCAACTCACCATATTGAGTTGCCGCCATTTCTTCTTTCTTTTTTTTTTTTTAAAAATAGAGTATACCAAGTTTTGGTCCCAAATAAAAATACTTAAATATATCGTGGAAGTCTTATCATCTTGCATTCTTCAAGCTGGCTATTCTGGTATCGATTTGATTTAACGAAAATTGGTTGATTAGGAGAGATGTTAGTTTGTCATTTTCAGCAAATATACTAGAAGACTTGAGATATTGGGTTTTATGCAAAAAGTTTAAAGAAAGCGATACAAGTCACAAATGATTTATAGAGGTTCGGAGAAAACTATTGTTGGTCCCGAAATCAGAGAAATATATATAGCAGCGAAAGTAAGTTTAATTTGCACTTGTTCTTTGAAACTGACCTGAACTCAGCTTAGGGTTAATGAAAGTAAGTTTAAGCTCATAGCGTTATTAAGTAAGTTTCAGAGTTATACGCTTCAATACTTAGACAAGTATTGAAGGTTTCAAAGTAAGTTTGAAAACTTTAACAATGCAGAAATTTTAAAGTAAGCAAGTGTAATGACACATGACATTATAGTGGTTCGGACTTAATATCCTGCATCCACTCTTTCGAACTTAATCAAGAATCCACTAAGTTCCAGGTTACAAGCCTTCTTACGATCTATGGCCAGCCCGTTGGAATCCTCCATCCTCCGGTTTGCTGACGTCACTCGCCTAGGAACTCCTTGAAGACTGACACTTCTTTCGGTTGAAGTAAGGGCGCACCCCTCAACCTTCTTCCTAGTTGGTTGGATGTTTCCTCGTTCTTCCTGGAACTAAGCTTGATGACAAAAGCCCGTAAGAATCAATATCCCAGAGTAGGATACTGACTGTTATGAATATAATTTTTACAAAGTTATATTCACCAAAGTATAGCTTCAACTTTAAGCTTTAGCCTTGTGCTTTGAACAACTAGCACGAAATAATTAACTTGAGCCAGAAAACTCAAGTATCGTGTTAAGCACACAAAATATCAATGAGCTTTGAGTAGAAAGATTGGCAGAGTGTCGACTTAGCTTTTCACATGATTCTTGTATATTCTTCATTCAAAATGTTGAGTTATTTATAGGCAATCATGCTCGGCACTTTAAATTTTGTTCGTTTGACAAAAAATTCCAGTCGTTAGAGACATAGATTGAAGCATCCAATCACAACCATTCTTCGTAGGTTAGCTCTGATCTATGAAAAGTTATTCTGGCATTGTACTTCCTACCTGCTCTTGTTAGGCTAAGTTTCAGTACGAGGAATCCGAGTGTGAGACTTCCTTGTACTGAATTTTACTTAGAATTTATTCGCCTTTATGTCTGACTTCGGTCCACCTTATGTTCCTCGTGCTTTTGAAATGAAGGCCTCCATACTGACATTCCATAGTCAGTTTGGGTACCTCTTATACCGACTTCCTAAAGTCAGTATGGTGATCTCTATTCTGACTTCTCAAGGTCAGTATAGGCCATAACCATACTTAGTGAAACTAAGTTTCAAGCACAAACACTCCTTCAAATCTCGAGCGTCTAATTCGCTTGATCTTCAACACCTAAGCTTTTAGTATATTACAACACAAGTAATCGTATACATGGATTACATTCAAGACTCTGGAAACTTAGTACAAAAGTAAGTTTTGACATATCAAAACATCAAATAAAGGAGAGAACTGAAACTCAGTTCCTAACAATTTCCCCGTTTTTGATAATGTCAAAACTACTTACTAAAGTCAGAAAGAAAAGGAAGCATAGGGTACTAAGCTTACAAAAGACACTACTCAGTACATTGATCTTCCTCCTCAATTGGAGAGATATTTCTCGATTAAAATCAATAGAGCAAAAAATAAGCTTGCTACTCACACGTGTAAAAATGAGTTCAGCCAGGTTAAAAATATAAAAGGAAGAGAGAGAGAGAGAGAGAGAGAGAGAGAGAGAAAGAGAATAAGTGATTGTCTAAAGGTCAGTTTCGAAACTTTCATTAATGAGAAAAAAGATTACATGTACAATGAAAGAAGGAAAACTACACCTTCAAAAGACTAAGTATCATAAACTCAGTACTAGAGGGAGCTATGGAGGAGGAGGATTAGATGTAGACGATGAAGATCCAGATAGTTTTGCAACCAAATCAGCAAGTAGATTGAACTGATCATGTCTCATTTTCTCTCCAGCCTCTTCGCTTTGCAGTCTCTCTTCTTTCTCTCTTTCTTCTTCCAGCCCCTGTTTTTCTTTTTCTTTTAGCTTGTCTATTTCCACCTTTTTGACAATTTCAACCAAGGTAGACACCGTAGATTTTATGGAGGAAAGAGACTCGGAAGTTGTAGCTTCTTTCTTATCTTTCACAACTAGGCGAGCCTTGATCTCCTCAATCTGATGTAGGAAGAGAGTCAGCATGGTAGAGGGTACAGGTTCAGAAGTAGTTTGAAGAGCAAAACCAAGCATTTCCATTATAGCTATTGTGGATGCAAGAGGCACCACCATCAATTTCCTGGCTCGCTCCTCCTCCTGCCTTATCAACTCCTCTTCTTCCTTTCTTTTTAGGTAGGCTTCCTCTTGCTGCCTGATGATTTCATCTTCTTCTTCTTTCCTTTTCAACACAGCTTCCCTCTGCAATCGTGCAAGCCTTTTTTCTTCTTCTTTCGTTTTCAACTTGGCTTTTGCTGTTGCCTGGCAAGCTCTTAAGCATGCTATTTAAGCTCAGCCTCCTGTTGCACCCATGCAAGTTGTTCTTGTTGTTGCATGAGCTCAGTCTCCTGCCTCTCCCTTAGCTTCTGAGCCTCAATCTTGATCTGGATCATCTTCTGGACCCTTATAAGATTGGAAGTCTTTGCTAGACTCACACGAGTGGATGTGATAGCATTTATCAGCTTGACTTCTCGCTTGGCGGTCTGTTGGACGAAAAGTTCATGATACAGAGTCATGGCCTGTTCTAGATCTGCCTTCCCTGCCTCCGCAACAACCAACTCTTCTGATGCTTGCTTGAGCTTAGCTTCAACACTCCATAGTTGCTCTTGAATTTCCAACAACTTCTCCCTCTTAGCAATAATAATATTCTGATTTCTCCAGAGTGAGAGCTGGAGCTGACTCTGCTTCGGATCCAGTCATCACGAGAGATAAGTGAGTCTGAGGAGGATGTATCTGAGTGATTGAACAGGCAAATATACGAGCTTCTGGCACAAAGATGTAGTCAGAGGGAGGTAGCTTGTGCTCATCAAGGAAGATGTTAAGCTCATCATGAGTCTCAGCATGGTAAGCTTGGATTCTCAACATTCGCATCCTTATATCTCCCTCGTTCATATGCCTCGTCTCCGCCTGGGCATTCCACTCATTAGCCCACACCTCTTTAGATTGCCAGTAGGTTAGGCCTAACTTGGCTTTCATAATAGGCATGTCTTCATTGTTTAGCTCATGCATTGCCAGATCAAACATCTTCCTCCACCTTCTAAACTCCTGCCTCAAAATCATGCAGGCTTCTTTATCCTCCGTCAGTGAATCAAGATAAAGTAAGTTTACCTCCTTAGTGACCCTCCGCTCTATTCTTTGAGAAATCTCGGCCACCCAGGGGATAAGCTTGGCATCCCCTACTTCAGTTTTGTGGATTGGTGGGCACCATCTTCTTAATCGTTCTACAGAAGACTATGGATGTGGTACCCCACTCATTGGCACTTTGTATTCTGGGAACTAACTGGGCATATAAGCGTTTTCTTTCACCTTCTCATCCCAGGGATCTGGCCTCCAGACGCCATGCATATCCCTTTCGTAATCAAACTCCTCTGTCATCCGGCGATGACTCACTTCTTCTACATCATCGGAGGAGGTTAGAAAGTTGTTAGAGGATATTTCCATAGGCGATTCACCTCCCTGATCACCTAGTGAGCTCTGATCTCTAAAATTATTAACAACTTAGCATAGCAAATAATATAGCAGCAAATAAAAATTATCGATCCCATGAGGAATGAAATTACGAACAATCGTAAGTACTGAACTATAGTTTCTCAGAAAATTATTTGAGGAAATCGAATTTGAAAGGGTTTTGGTGACAATAATTTTAAAACTAAATAGAAGCAATTTTCTAGAAATTTAAATTTAACAAGACAAAAAAAATCAAACGGGCTTTTAATCAGATGCAAAGATTCACATTCTAGGGATTTTTATTACTATCCTTCCTGACATGCAATAGATAAATTCATCAAATACCAATTTAATTCCTTGCAAGATAGAAATCAGAAAAGTATTGTAAACTTCATGGCCTGACAATTAACAGAGTAGATTATCGAATTCCCTTTACCCTTTCGGTCTCAAGAGTAATTCTATAACTCCAAAAATCAACAGATTAAATCCTATAACCTAATTCCCTCTTTTTAAGACAAGAACAATTGATTACATTATAAAATCCTTTTCCTATTAATTAGTTATCACCTTTTGAGTCTCAAATTAATTAACTAATAACCTAAATGAGTGGCCAACAAATCCAGGTTTAAATCAAAGCACAAAATTTCACAATTCGAACAAGGAAAGGCGTTAGATTGAATTAATCTATAACATGCAGTTAGGATAGATTTTAGAACTTTAGAATCTGATAAGAATTTAGTTTATCATAATCGAAATACAATACATCATGAAAAGATAAAAATTGTAATAAACTTGCATTGATTCAAAACGGAGTCTCGAGAAAGCAAATAATTCAATCAACTGTCTTCAATCTCCAAAATACAAAATAAAATCGACCCTGCCTTTGAAAATAATTTAGAACTTTGAAAATTAACTATCTAACCCTAAAAACTCGAATACATGTTTTTATCTAAGTGTAGTAATGATCCCCACATGGTATGAAATTAAACAAGGAAGAAATTGCTCAAAAATCACAAATTCCTGAAAAAAAAACACCCGCGTCGACCGACACACAGGTCACGTCAGTTGATGCATTCTTCTCCCGACGTCCTCTCCAGTCAACATGCCACATCAGCATAGACCATCCACGTCGATCGATGCACAGCCTGCATCTGTCAACATGAAGCTCCTTGTCGATCAAGACACATCTACCATCGACCACTTGTGTCAACTGACACAAAGTTTGTGTCAATCAAAACAGAATGAATTTCACCACTTTTCTTCCTCGTGCGATTTTAACCACTTTTCCTGCAAAAATTCACCACCAAACACAAATACTACACAAAAACACTATAATGCATAAATAAACATGAAAATCATGCAACTTGAATACTAAATAAGCTAGAAACAAATTGATAAGTTAGAAAAATAACGAACTTATCAACTCCCCTAAACTTAAACTGTTAATCGTCCTCGATTAATCCACAGACAAAAAATCAAATATAATGCATATATGAGTATGCAATGCCTCACAAGTCTCTAAACTATCCAAGCAACAATCATCCACGTATAATGCACAATCAAGACAAGAATCAAATAATCAAATCATCAAAGGGGAACCTCACACGGAAAATCTGTTCGCACTTATCCCTCAGGTGTTTAGGTTGTGTAACATCACTCAAATTCAAGGCCAATGCGCACTTACCATATGTTTGACAAGTTTATCATCTCTCCACAACTAAAATAGTGCAATGAGTCGGGTAATCAAATAGGTCTTTATCGGGTTGTAACGTGGCTTCCTAAAGTAGGTGGGATGGTTTTGGCTAAGTGACTCAAAAGATCTTTTTCAACTCTAATCCTCACTCATCATAACACAATCGTTATTTCAATTCAACCACTTCAACTCTTTTTTTTTATCTCTCTCTATATATTTTTTTCACACTTGCTCAAAGACCTATTTTTTCACAGTTGCTCAAAGACCTATTTTTTCACACTTGCTCAATTGATATTTTTCACACTTGTATAATTTTAATCCAGGATTGAAATTATGCAATCCTAGTTCACATTATTTTTCCTTCTTTTTTTTCTTTTTCTTTTCTTTCACAACACAATCTCTAACTTTTTTTTCTTTCACAATCCCAATCACAATTCAACTCGTTAAAACCAAAAAATCCACATATGCACTTAATTCATACCCCTCTCACTTATCAACCATTCTAAAACAAAGAAATCACTCAAAAGGCTCAAAAGGACTATAAGTGGAGATTTTTAAGGCTAGTGTATAGGATTTTGGCTAAGAAAGAACGTGCCTAAGATCATTTTACCCTATTATCACACTTACCCTATAATTGATAAACATGTTTTACGATCTATGTCGTCGTCCCCTAAACTTATTCAACAAAATAGAGAATAAGTTTGAAAATCGAGCAAAGGTTAGTAAAATGGTACCTCATTGGTCATCCTGGGGGTCTTCATCCATCTTCTGAGCATGACGACGCCTCAATTATCTGTGTCGAGTGAAGACGGTCTCCAGCTGCTCATCAGTGGGCAACAACAACCGCTACAACTTTGAATCAATTGGATCAAGTCGGAAGTACACATCCTGTCAGAACTGGGAGCTCTGGCGTGCTCATCGGCTACTGCTACTCTCTCGGTGGCCTGCTGCTGCATGTACTAGTACATCATCCCCCAATCAGCGGCGGAAGAGGATGCATCCCCCGTATAATAACTTGAGGATGCACCGGCCCCCAATTGCGGGGGCGCATCAGTGGCGTTATTGCCCTCGTCTCTCTGCTCCTCCTCATCGTCCTCCTGGGGTGCACCGACCCTCTTTCTCTCTGCAGCTGCCTGCTTTGCTACTGCCTAGCCCAGTGCTCCTGCTCGACTATCTCCTCGGGCATCAGTACCTGATGATCCAGCGGACTCCCACCCGGTGCACTAATTGGCTCTGAGTCGTGACTTCGTTTTCTGGAATCATGCAGGCCATATGAGCAGGAGTGCTCATAAACCAGTTCTCCTTATACTCCAAATTAGTAAGATGGGTAAGGGGGGTGTTAGGAAGAGGAAACCTGTCACCATTGGACATCCGGAGGCATAAGTTCGGGGCCTGAACCAACATCATGCGCTGGACCATGTGGTGGATGTCGAGGAAACGACGTCCGTGAGCTAGGCGGAGGTCCTCGGTCTCTAGTCCGAATGAATGAGCAATGGGGGTTATTAGGCCACCCCACCAAATGTCACATCTCTTCGACTTTGTTTGCCTCACCAAATTGACCATGAAGCATCCGGCGAAGCTAACATGTTGGCCATCAAGCATGCAATAGAGAGCATGCACCTCCTTCTGTCGGGCTTTCCCATTTTCATGCCTCCCGAATACACAAGCCATATTCCATCTCAATATGTACCTGAAGATAGATTATCAACAGTAGAGGCTTTTATGTTGGCCATATCAAATTTTGGGGCCTACAGGGGTAGCAACAACAATGTCTCTCCAAAAACCCACATAGTTGAATTCCCTATGCTCATGATATAACCCTCCACGTGGGCATCCAAAAATGTTCAAGAACTAGTTCTGGAAAACCATGAGATCAAGGATGTCAATGAGGAACCTAAAACTGATCTTGGTCATAATCAAACAGTTCCTCTGACTAGATCTATGAATGATATTCCTGAGACTTCAGTTACCTCGGCTGAACCACAAACAGCCGAGAGGGCCAATGATGCCAATGTCATTGCTCAGGCCTTAAAGTTCTTTAACATAGAAGATCAAAGCGAAGAGAAGCCCCCCTGAAGCCAATGCAACAGTTTTGGAAGCAGAGCAACCTGAAGCCAAGGAAGTCAACCTTAAGGCAGCCGAGGAAGTAGCTCCAGTTGACCAGCCAATTGCTGTGGAGGAACCAGTTCCAGAACTTGGAGGTGAACCATCTTACCAAGGACCATCAATAGTTTCTGAGACAACAGTTGCTCCTGTTGAAGCCATATCTGTGAAGAAGCCTAGTTGGCTAAGAGATCATCCTATCGAAGCTATTCTAGATGATATTGGCAATCCTGTTTGAACAAGACAAGGCACTGCATTAATGTTTTGATTCATATCTCAAATCAAACATGTGAAGATTGGTGAAGCTCTTCAATCAATGGATTGGATTAATGCAACGCAAGAGGAGCTAGGAGAGTTCACTCGCAACAATGTGTGGTATCTGGTGGATAGACCAACACATCAATCCGTAATTTGCTCCAAGCGGGTTTTCAAGAACAAAAGAGACGAGACCGGTACCATCGTTCAGAACAAAGCAAGATTGGTTGCCAAGGGGTACGTACAATGCGAAGGGATAGACTTCGATGAAACATTCGCACCAGTTGCCAGACTGGAAGCCATTCGTCTAATCTTGGAATTTGTTGCCTATCATAACTTCACAGTCCTTCAAATGGATGTGAAAAGTGCTTTTCTCAATGGCGAGCTGAAGGAAGAAGTCTATGTCCAACAACCCCCATGTTTCGAGCAATGAAGCAAAGTCTACAAGCTAAGGAAAGCCTTGTATGGACTAAAGCAAGCACCTAGAACATGGTATGAAACTCTCTCACAGTTTTTGCTCAATAATGGTTTTGAAAAATGGGCCATCGACCGAACTTTGTTCAAAATAAAAGATGGAGAGGACATCTTGCTTGTTCAAATCTATGTAGACGATATCATTTTCGGCAGCAAGAACACTAAGCTATGTGAGAAGTTTGCCTAGTTGATGCAAAATAGATTCCAAATGAGTATGATGGGCTAGATGACATATTTTCTAGGACTGCAAGTTGATCAGTCTGATGAAGGGATTTTCATAAGTCAAAAGAAATATACTCAAGATTTCATCAACAAGTTCTGCCCAGAGAAGACAAAGTCCTTGAGGATTGCCATGAGCACCAGTTCTCAAATTATTCTTGATGAAGAAGGAGATTCTATCAATCCAACTGCTTATCGAGGAATCATTGGGTCACTGCTCTATGTAACTTCCAACAGACCCGATACATCTTATGTTGTGGGAGTGTGCGCAAGATTTCAGGCAAATCCAAAGAAGTCCCACAAGGAAGCAGCAAACAGGATCGTGACATACCTTTAGAAGACTGAGTCTTTAGGTATTTGGTATCCCAAAACTAATGGAATCATGCTGAATGGATTCTTGGATTCAGATTTTGGAGGTTGCAGAATTGATCGGAAGAGCACAAGTGGAACTTGTCAGTTTCTAGGACATAAACTGATCAATTGGTTCATCAAGAAGCAGCATTCAGTGGCCACGTCAACCACTGAGGCTGAATATGTAGCAGCTGCCAGCTGCAATGCTCAAGTGTTTTGGATAAAGCAACAGCTCAAGGATTACGGGATAGAAACTGGATGTGTACCTATTTACTGCGACAACAACAGTGCAGTTTGCATTTCGAAGAACCCAGTTTTACACTCCAGGACAAAACACATTGATATTCATCATCATTTCATTCGAGATCATGTTGAGAAAGAAGATATCTCGGTGGAATACATAAGAACGGAGGACCAGTTAGCGGATATTTTCACTAAACCACTACTTGAGGCTCGATTCAAAGAGCTATGCATAAAACTAGGACTTCTAGTGTTTGATGAAGTCTCAAGAGGGAGAGATGAAAATTGATCGGTGCAAAACTGCTGAACTGAGCGTGTAAAACTGTTTGCCTTATTAGTTAAGTCAGTTGCATTTATTATTTGTAAGACAGATTGTTCAACATTAAAGGAAAAAGGAGAATGATTTTCATTCATTGATAAGAGGGAGGAGAGTACATCATCCAAACAAAAAAAAAAGGAAATTATAGGGAAATTCTTAAAAGAGTTCTGATTCATTCAGCAGGAAGGATGACGCCTTGGTGGAAAGAAGTCGGAGTCTTCAATGTTGGTCCAGCCTCGAAGAAAAGACGGAATCTGCTGCTCCAGGAGCGAGCTTAGTTGCATCCCGAAAGGAACGGGGATAGCTGGCAGATTTTTGAAGGCGTATCTCACCCGATCAAAAACAAAGAAAGCCCAGTCGACCTCCTTTTCATCTACGAAATCCATCATAGCCTTCTAGACCGGCGGTAAGAAGTCTGTGTGAGTTACCGACGACCATCTGATTAATGATGTCAAAAGTCAGGCGATATCGAGGCATCAGGAACCTTGACGGGGCCATCGGATGGAAATCGACATTGCAATCTCTCCACCTCTACCAAGCAGACCATTCTGGTGCCGTATCCTCCTTAAGGCAGTCCATGACTGGCGTACCACCGTGAGGAAGTCCAGTGCTGATGGAAAAGGATTCAGGAGACCAGCAAAATCTTTGGTCGTTGATGTTGCTGTGGATTTCATTATCCTCCGTAACATAGATGTCGTTGGCAAACACCTTCAGCACATCTCCATGGAAGGAGAAAGGTTTTCTGGTCACAAATGACTCAAGACCATTGTCATCAGACCCCCATCACCGCGTTATAGACCCATAGATTTTCCCATTACTGAACCATCAAGCCATGTTGGTTTAGGATTTTGTTTCGCTCAATAGTGATATCGGTTGGAGAAGTCATGATCTTTAGATGAGTGGATTTGAGTTATTTTTTTGGATATCTAAAAAGGGATGGGTTGTGTGCATTCCCTTGTTTGTAAAACGGGTATTTATAGGAAATTTTGTGCGTCGATTGAAAAGGTGACCAAACACTTAAATGCAGGACACGACTCTTCATGGTTCAGAGTCAAAAGCCGATGAGTCAACATTGAATACCCAACAGTTGCATCGAGCTATCCAGGAATGGACATGTGGACAATAGGTCAGAAGGCTAAGAGTTCAGAGTCAGTGAATGGTAAAACCAAAGTTTTACGGTTTCCGAGACGACTCGCCCTCTCTTCGAAATTCTTTTCTTTCTTGATATTTTCCAAACTCTCGAACTGGAGGTTCTTTCATTCCGCTTGCAGCCATACTTAGTTCCATGTCATGAGCTCTAGTTGCCAATTCTTCAAAATTTGTCGGCTGAATCCCTTTAAGAATATATTGAAGACCCACTTCATTCCTTGGATGCACATTTCAATTGCCGAAGTCTCAGACAAACGGTCTCAACAATTTAGGCATAGGTTTCTCCATCGATTGATGTAGTTGATCACAGGCTCTTCTTTCCATTGGTGGGTGTTTGTGAGCTCCACCATGCTGACGGTTCTCCTTGTGCTATAAAAGCGATTAAGGAATTCGTGCTCTAATTGCCCTCAGTTATCGATTGAGTCTGGTTCCAAGTCCGTATACCAATCGAAGGTATTTCCTTTAAGAGATCGTACGAATTGCTTCACCAAGAGGTCTTTGTATGTTTCGGCATTGTTGCAGGTTTCGACCAAGTGAGCAATATGTTGTCTCGGATTTCCCTTTCCATCAAATTGTTGGAATTTTGGTGGCTGATAGCCCATGGGCATCCTCAAGTTGTCAATTCTTCGGGTGTATGGCTTGGAGTAAACTAGTGACAACTTAGAGCTTTCGTCGAAGTTATTTTTCAAAGTCCCTTCGATAAATTCTTTGAGTTGGTCAATTTGGATGAAGCCATCAGAGGAGACAGACAATCCTTTGGATGCAGATTTCGCCTCATCATTTACTTGTTTTTCTTTAGGCGTTTCCGTATCATTACTTTGCTCACCTTTGTCATCATTTGTTTGACTGGATTCTCCTTTCTCTTTCTCTTTCTTAAGCCTTGCGATCTCGACGCTTTGATCCTGTAGCTATTTTTTTAGCATTTCCACTAAGTTTATCATGCTTGCTAGTTGTTCTTCTACGGTTGAAGTGTTAACCATCATCATTGATGATGAAGCATTACTTCTATGCACTTCATCGTCAGAACCAGTTGGCTTTAGAGTTTCTAATGCCTGTCTTACCATACTTCTTGTAACGACACCGACAACTTTTGAGGTATTTGATGCCTGAGACATCCTTGAACTTGAATGAAGAGAAGAGATAAAAGGTAGAGATTGTCCCACTGGGCGTGCCAAAATTTGTAATCACAAAAATCATATTCAATTAAATAAACACGAAATTTGGATACAATTCGGTTTCAATTTGGATCAAAATACTTTTTGTGGATTCTATCTCTATTCTTCCTTTGATTCTTCTCTTCCTTTAGCCTTGCGATCTCGACGCTTTGATCTTGTAGCTATTTTTTTAGCATCTCCACTAACTCTTTCATGCTTGCTAGTTGTTCTTCTACGGTTGAAGTGTTAACCATCATCACTGATGAGGAAGCATTACTTCTATGCACTTCATTGTCAAAACCAATTGGCTTTAGAGTTTCCAATGCCTGTCTTGTCATACTTCTTGTAAAAACACCGACAACTTTTGAGGTATTTGATGCCTGAGACATCCTTGAACTTGAATGAAAAGAAGAGATGAAAGGTAGAGATGGTCCCACTCAGTGTGCCAAAATTTGTAATCACGAAAATCGCATTCAATTAAATAAACACAAAATTTGAATACAATTCGATTTCAATTTGGATCAAAATACTATTTGTGGATTATATCTCTATTCTTCCTTTGATTCTTCTCTTCGAACTTGATGCTTGAGTGTTCTTCGAGGTATTCAACAGAATTCGGCTTCGTCGATCCTCTTCAACTTGATCTTGAAGTTTTATAACGTTAATCCAAAGGGTTTTCACTTTGTTTTTGGATTAAACGTCATTTTTGGATGATTTCTTGAAGAACTTCGATCTTGCTCTTCGTGTTCTTGAAGCTTGATCTTCTTGTTCTTCTTGAATTTATTCTTTAATCTTTTTCTTCAACAATTTGTAGGACTTCTAACGTTTCGTCGGGGGCTACGAGCCTTGATTCCGAATTAAACGTAGGAATTGCTTGACTTTCGATGAAGAACGTATTGAAGATGACGAAGAGCATATCCGAATCTTCAAACAAATGCCTTGAACTTTGGAGAGAATTCTTCCTTCAAGTCTTGAGCTCTTCAAATTTATCCACCATTTTCTTCTCCTTTTACTTCAATAATGCCTTGTATTTATAGGCAAAATTGAGAGGTTTAGGGCTTAGGTGGCGCGATCTCATTTGTCTATTGAGTTGTGATCACACGCTTATCATGTTTGGTGAGCATGACATGTGTTGGCATTTTATTGGACAATTGCTTGTATATATTAAATATCCTTTTTATTTATTTAATATAGGAATTCTATTTAAATAAATCCATAAAATATAAATAAATTGGTATTTAATATTTTTAATTCACGTGGCACGTTTTAATTGGCCGTTAATTTTTGTCTGTCTACAGAATGGTTCAGGAAATTCAAGGAACTCAAGGCGGAAGTAGAGAAGAAGTTAAACAACACCATTAAGTCACTACGATTTGATCGTGGTGGTGAGTATCTCAGTGATGAGTTCTTGCAGTTTTTGCCAGAGCATAAGATTACATCCCAATGGACCGCACCAGGAAAACCTTAGCATAATGGTGTGGCAGAAAGAAGAAATATGACTCTTCTTGAAATGATTAGGTCCACGATGAGTTATGAAACTTGCATGTTTCGTTTTGGGACCACGCGTTATAAACAGCGGCGTATCTGCTGAATCTAGTACCTTCTAAGTTAGTTCCTAATACACCCTCAGAACTCTGGCATGGGCGAATGCCCAATGTGTCAAAATACGAGTAAGGGGTTGTCCGACATATGATTTGTCAAAGGAACCTGATAAGTTAGACGGTAGGTCCAAGCTAATGTTCTTCGTGGGATACCCCACACAAACAAAATGTGGTTATTTCTACTGTCCTAAAGATAAGAAGATCGTTGTTAGCACCAATGTGAGATTCTTGGAAGACGAGTTTCTGTAAAACCACAAATCAAAAAGTGACATCATTCTCCAAGAAATTGGAGAAGATGTCACGTTTCCATTGGGAAAACCCCGTGGCAGATTGAGTGTACCTGTGGAAGTGATATGTGCGTAAAATGACCTATTATTCGATGTGTGTGCATGTTTGTTTGTGTCTATTTTACACCCATATCATATGTTTTTCACTTGTTTTTGTTTCGTTTTTGTGTTTTGTGTTGCTTGAGTTGTTAAGGGATAGAATGGAGCATATTTCATCACGTTTGGCATATTTTCGGTGAAATAACAACCCGGATGAAGTTCTAGGTTGGAAATACCAACCCGGATGAGCAGAGGAGCAGCAGGGGTGATTTCAAAGCCAAATCTCGGTCCAGACCACTTTGGGTTTGGTCGAGATTTGCCTCTATTTGGCTCATCTTGACCGAACCCCTTTCAGATCAGTCGGTATCTGCTCAACAGAGCCAAATATCAGTCAATCCAGATCGGTCCCGACCGATCCCAGGCCTACTGCCTTAGCAATTTTTCAGATTTAAATGATCCTGGTCTAGACAATCTCATCCGGGGTGATCTTTGTGGCTAATAACTTAGTATAAAGGGTGGAATAAACAAAATTGAAGAGGACTTATAAAACTTTTGGCGGATCTTTGACGGTTACTCACTCAAATTACACCTCCCATCCATTTTCTACATCAATTGAAGAGCTTCAAAGGCAAATCCAATCAAATTGATGAAAAAATGAAGATCTAGAGTGAAGATTAAGATCAAATCAAGTCAATTTGGGGAAAATCTCTTGTTACCTCTTTTGTAATGGCTAAGTTGTCTATTTGCTTTTATTTGAGCCAAATAAGAGGTATGTGTGGCTAAACTCTATTGGATGTTGAATTGAGCAAAGTAGTGGATGGTTTTGGTTGATGAATTGATTGTTTACCTCTCTCCATATGATTAAGACACGCTAGTGGGTGAAACGAGCAAGAACCGAATTGAAATTTTATTCTTGTATTTCATTAGAAATTCTATTGAGTTTTTGGTGTGATCAAGTTTTGGTGCCATTGTCGGGGACTTGATTGAGTAGGATACTTAATATTGAAGAACTTGTGAAGCTTGTAGTCTAGGTGTTTGTTCTTTTGTTTGATTGATTGTTTTTTATTTTTTTTATTTTTGTTTGTTTTTAGTTGTTGTTTGGTGATTGTAACTTTTGGATTCTTTTAGGTGTTGAGTACAATTACTAGATCTAAGGACAAAGGCCAAAGGCAAATGGAGGATATGAGAACAAAATGTTAGAGAGGCAAAGGCCACGGAGGACACTCCGAAGTGTGTATGAAAAGATGTGGGAAGGTGATTATCAAAGGCCGGAAAATGAAAGAGAGTACCATACGGTGACAACCGTCAAAGAGTCTAGTGATGAAGATTAGTTGAGAAGCAAATTAGAATTAATGCAATAGCAACTTAAGTTGTTAAGGTGATCAAGTGGAGAGAATGAGGCAAAGGAAGAGACGGAGGTAAAGATGAAGATTGACATAGTCAAAGAAGAGGAAGAAGAGGAGAAAGTGGTGTTGCAAGAGGAAGAACCACAAAAGAAAGGTGAAGGTCTACTTAAAGGAGATGAGGCAAATGAAGGCAACAAGGAGGAGCTACTAGTCGTTAAAATTGAGAAGAAAGGTGATGATGAGATGCCTTTACCCGAGGACATGCAAAAAGTTCCGGCCGTGGTACAACTTTTGGAAGAAGAGTGTGAGGAGAAGACTATCCCAGGAGATCCACGCGGAAAGATGGTGCTTACCTTTCCTTCTCGGTCGATAAACAAAGAGTATGAGAAAAAAGTGGTGCCAAAGGAGAAAGGTAATGAGGTACATAAGTTGGATGAACGGATGGATGAATCTCTTGTAGTGAAAATTTGTTGGTATGATGGCTTGGAGATAAAGTCAACAAAGGAAGCATCACCTTCACCATTCAAGTTTTTTAAGACATACAAACCTCCTTGGAACGATGAGAGGGGCATAAGGAAGATCACCATGAACAAGTTACTTACGAGTAAGTTCCGAACAAAGGAGAAAGGTATCTTAAAAACCCACAAGATCTTTAATAATGGGTGAATTAGGTATGTGTTGGTCCCAGATCAGAGTACGTATAATGTGCAGCGGAAGTATAAACAAAGTCGATGTTGTCCAATCAGCGGCCTTACTTTTTGATGTCGCGGACCTCATCCTCTGCCTTTTTCTGAACACAACCATGTTTTTTCTGAGATAGTTTTGCACTTGTTGTGCAGACTCAAACAACGTTAGACTCCAGTCGTAACTGTCTAATTCCACGTTCCTTATCATTGAGATTCCAAGCTCTTTACGACTGTTTCAGCTTCTTATTTTTCACGTGCTCTCAACTGTGTGAATTTGCTAGTTTTGTAACTGTGAAATACCCTCAACAGTTTTTCCATAACATATTCACGAAAACTGTGTCCACAGTTTTGAGCGCTGTTTTGTCCTTGGCAGTTCCAAACTGCATGCTTAGTAAATTTTCTCATTACTCTGAATAGCTCTCGCAGTTTTCTGTGGTCCTTCTTGAACTGTCTTCACAGTTTTTCTTCCATAGGACTTCTCGAACTGTCTTCTCGATCTGGACTTCTCGAACTGTCTTCAGTATTCAGAAATTAATCCAATAATTCACTAAGTAATGAAGATACAATCCTCACGATCTATAGCCAAATGTTGTAGAAACCACTGTCCACAGCAAACTGGATCACTCGTCCAGGTAGTTGTTCTTCACGCCTTCTTCAGTTCCTCGAAGCCAGGTGGCACCTTGAAGTCTTCTCAGAACTGTTAATCGTCGGAAATGGATTGAGGACAAACCTCCCTTCTCCTTCTCCAGTAGGTTGATGGTTAAGTTCTTCCTAGAACGTACAAAGGTTGGCAAAAGCCCGTGATAACCTGGCCTCCCTAAAGTGTCGGGCTGTTGTGTTCTTATTTGTAAAGTAGGAACACCCAGAAAATAGACTAAGTCAACAAACTTAATCCTCGTGTACACCAAGTTCACACGGTGAATCTCTGAAGATTTGTTAAGCAGTAAAGCCTCGTGTTCAATAAATGAACTACGGAGTTAATGCTTTCTTGCTTGAGAGCTTTAACTGTGTTTGAGCTTTAAAATCGGCAGAGTAAAGACAAGCTTTGAATGTGCTCAAACGGATATGTATTTGTTTCTGTGTGTTTTGTCTCTGGTCCTCGTACTATTTATAGGTGAGACTTTGAAAATTAGCCGGTAGAAGAAAAGTCGATGTTGTCCAATCAGCGGCCTTACTTAGCAGACCTACTCCTCTGCCTTTTTCTGAACACAACTACGTTTTTTCTGAGACAGTTTTGTACTTGTTGTGTCAGACTCAAACAACGTTAGACTTCAGTCATAATTGTATGATTCCACATTCCTTATCATTGAGATTCTAAGGCTCTTTACGACTATTTTAGCTCCTTATTTTTCACGTGCTCTCAACTGTGTGAATTTGCTAGTTTTGTAACTGTGAGATACCCTCGACAGTTTTTCCATAATATATTCACGAAAACTGTGTCCACAGTTTTCAGCGTTGTTTTGTCCTTGGCAATTCCAAACTGCATGCTTAGTAAATTTGCTCATTACTCTGAATAGATCTCGCAATTTTATGTGGTCCTTCTTGAACTGTCTTCACAGCTTTTCTTCCATAAGACTTCTTGATCTGTCTTCACAGTTCTCTTGCTAAAAGCTTCTTGTCTAGCTATTACAACTCAATAGTCCTATACAAGGATTACAGAAGTAATAACTCTAGACCTAGGTATTCAGTTTTGACACATCAAAACATCAAGATTAAATGTGGGATTTACATATCAATACCTAACAATTTCCCCCTTTTTGAAGTTGTCAAAACCATACCTTCTAAGTCGAAAAGAAGATGCAGTTGCTCTGAGTTTACAAAGTTTTGGAAATCTAACACTACTTAGAACTGTGCTTCTTGTATACTCGACCTACTCTAACTGATCTTCCCCCTGAATGGGAGAGATATTTCTCGATTAGCATTAATCAGTTTAGAGCGATAAAGGTGTTGATCACACTGGAACATGTGAATTCGGTTAATAATAAAGGTAAGAGACAATGAGCAGTTTTCTTCAAACCAACAGTTTTATACTTTTCACTATATGTGATCATTACAAGTACATGAAAAGTTAAAAACTACGGTAAAAGAAGATACAAGACAGTTTAGAAGTTACCTAATTATGCCTAAGATTTGTCCTTGTCTTGGTTTGAAGAGTCTGCATCTTTTGGTTTTGAAGTAGCAACAGAGGTCGAGGGTCCATCTTGCATGGTAAGGCTTTTAACTAAGTCCATCATAAATTTCCTATCATGGTCTCTACTTTGCTGTATTTTCTCCATTTGCAATCTGATCTGCTCATTTTGTCTCTCTATTAACTACAACTGCAGCTTCACTTGTTCATTTCTCTTCTCTTCCCCCTTTTTAACGAAATCAAAAATTGTCATGATCTGTTGATTCAGCTCCTGTCTCGTAACATCAGGGGTTAGATGAGGTGCAGCCACAGAAATGGGGTTGGGAGACAACGGTCTTTCAGATGCGATGAGTGCTCCAGAGTCTTCGCTGGTTTGGCTCTGAGATGTAGCATTAAATAGCTCTAGTTGAAGATGAGCTCTGTTGGTTGCTTCCTCTTCCTCTTTTTGCTTTGCTACTGCAGTTGCTGCCTCATTTCTTGCCTTTTCAGCATCGGTCTCTTCTTCTTCTTTCCTTCTCAATTCAGCTGTTACTTCTTCTTCTTGCTGTCTTTTCAGCTTAGCAGCTGCCTCTTCTTCTTGTCTCCTTTGTTCTGCCTCGAGTCTTCTATGCTCAGCTTCGTGGTCTAATCTTTGAATTTCTTCTTCTTCGCGAATTCTCTGAGCTTTCGTGATAGAAAATTCTTCAGCAGATTTGATTCGGAATAACTGCTGAAAATGTTGTTTGAGAAGCAATTTTAGCTGTCATTCATGAACGAGCTCGATAGCTTTCTCGGCAGTTTCTGCAAGAGATATCACTTGAGAGAGTAGGATTGCTTGAGCCAAGGCCTCTTCATCGGATTTCCTTAACTGTTCTTCTTCTTCTTCTCTCAATCTCTCAAGCTCCTTTGCCCTTTCATCTTCAAGCTCTAAAAGATCCAGTTGGATCTCATCTGTCTTTGTATTGAGCCAGATTTGAAGATCTTGTATCTCACAAGAGTAGCACAATGCTCATCAATCCTGCGGAGAATAAATTCGAGATATGTTTTGTCAACCGCTTGTGCTATAGTTTCTAAAAGACGTAATTTCTTAGTAATGGTTTCTTGCAATAATTGTTGCTTGATAGTTCATTTAACAGGAGCAACAACAATTTTTTGGACTGGCTCTTTTTGCACGACAACAGTTTCCTGAGGAGGTAGATCATCAGTAGCAACAACTGTCATCTCCAGATCCTGGTTGACAGTTTCCTGGGTTGGCAGTTATGAAACTGTTACCCCTGTCTCCAAGGTCGTCTGGTTAATCTGCATGTCTGTTTCAGACGTGGGTTGGTGAGCCTTGTTAGTTGAGCTTCCAGAAGATGTTGAAGGAGTGAAAGGTTTCCGTGGAGGAGAATCCTTTGATGAATGAGTTAGGCTTTGAATATCCACAGTTGGTACTATCCCATCCTCTGGATTTCCTTCAAGAGTTTCAGTCTGCTTTCCCTTCTTAATCTTTTTCCTTTCTTCATCCAAGATACTCATAAGTACCAACCTCCCTCTCTTTCTCTTCTTCGTCTTTGTTGAAGCAGCTTCTTCCTGTATTTGTTTCCCTTTAGTAGGCTATGAGCTGGACTCATCAACAACATCAACTTCTGAATCAACACCATCCTTCTGTTGATTTCCATCACTATCGTTATTATCAACACCTCCATTATTATCATCTCATTCTTCTGCCTTACGGTAAATCTTATCTTTTTTAGGTAGGAAATCAGTTGAGACCAGGTATTCCCTTTTTTCCCTAAGACCTATCAATTGCTCTATTAGGTAACTGATTTTTAGCCCGAAACCAACACCAGACTTGAATTTGTTGGTCTTTCGGATGGTCTCATTCTTTCTAGCATTCTCAAGAATACGACCAAAAATATACTCAGCCCAGTTCCCACCTGGACCGTCATCCAACACCATCATAACAGCGTACTTGGGTGGGCTTAGTTCTGAGAAGGATCCTGCACTGCAGTAGATCATTCTAAGTTCTATCTCACTTAGAGTCTTGTAAAACGACTTGAACTCGGAAACCTTTGTTGCTGGCTTGAATTTGTATCTGTGCTCTGGCTTCTTCCAGGCATTCTGATGCCTCTGCCTTGCCCCGCCATCATTCTTTAGGTAATTGGCGATGTGTTCACCAGTGTTGGGTAGATGTTAAAAATTTGCAATAGTATCGGCATTGATAAGCATCAGAACCTTGTTGACCTTGTTCTGAAGAATTTTCCTTCCTTGTCAACAATCGCATTCTCGTAAAATTCAGCGACGCGATGAGGCTTGAACTTGTGAGGGTGTAAACCCAGAAACTATATTAACTTCTCTTTGTGCAGCTTGTTATAAAACTCCTCGTCGGAACATAGATAATCGATTTCCTTCAGATTTAGGATCTTCTCCTTAAAGACTTGACTTACTCGGATATCCTTGTTGGAGAGGACGACGACGTTGACTTCATCTTTTGATTAGCACTTTAATTGCTTATGAGGGATTTCCTTGGTTGTAGCGCTCTTCTCTGAATTTCCTGATGCGCTCGGAACTTCACCAATTGAGTTTTTCCTTTTGCCCATGATATCACGAATAATGTGGGTGGTATAGAAATTCAAGATTGAGGGCACTCCAAATTTGAGAAAAGAAAGTTGTAGAATTCAAATGAAGAAGATGAGTGATCGCAAAGGGTTTAATTGAGGTTTTGACCCTGTAAGATCCACGGCTGAGATGATCTTCCACTTTTTGTGATCTTCAGCTGGGATGAGGGCTGACGTAGAGATGTCTATTCCACTTCTGTTATGGCGTGCGAGTAGCGCATGAGCGTGATGACGTGTCTCCGCCTGATACACCATGACACTGCTCTTCATTAATTGTTTCTTCCAGTCAACTGCTTCTCAAAAATTCAAATCCCGCTCTTAATAATATGATAGTTTTCCTTCTGAACCTGTCTTGGAAAACTGTTGGGACAGTTTCTAACTGTCAAAAAGAAAAACTGGTGATTCCTCAAAAACTGTTAGAACGGTTTTTGTATAGCTTAGTTCTGCACAAACTTATTCAAGATTCTGAGGGGCCGTACTGCTGAATCTTGACCTTTCACTGATCTCTGTACTCTTCAGTCTTCAGTCTGCTCGTCCACATGTTCCATGAGCGATTGATTCATGCAATTGTCAAGCATTCAATAGTGACATCTCCAATCATGAACCTATTTTTGGAACGTCGTGTAGACATTTATGAATCGTTGCACGTGTTGGATCATGGTAGAAATGTTATCTATAAATTCCTTCTTCTTG
Source organism: Plectranthus barbatus (assembly GCA_026898455.1). Taxonomy (NCBI): domain Eukaryota; kingdom Viridiplantae; phylum Streptophyta; class Magnoliopsida; order Lamiales; family Lamiaceae; genus Plectranthus; species Plectranthus barbatus. The sequence goes on along the minus strand of JAPKLW010000275.1, from coordinate 108,109 downwards.
AGAACAAGGAAATGCACATAACTTATCTTTTCTTAACATCCCAGAAATAGCTTCTCTCTTTCAAAAATGGCTATCCCTGCTGATATTGAGATAATGCGAGGTAAGATCCTGAACCCGACTGGGTTGGTGGTACAGCACTGGGAGAATCCTTCTCTTTATAATTCTGTGATGAGCTATCTGAGATCAAATAACCTTGATTCCTTTGTAACCCGAAAATCTTCTTCCTTTCATGAAGATATGCTGAAGGTTTTTGCCAACGAGAAGGCCATGAGATTCACTCCAAACTTCATGGTTATGAGATCTCCTGGTCTCCGGAGTCCTTCTCCCTCAGTTTCAGACTGCCACATGGTGGAATGCCCGTGACAGACTATCTGAAGGATGAGACAGCGCCGGAGTGGTATGCCTGGCAGAACTGGAGGGATACCACCACTGTCTTCCATCCAACAGCTTCTTCGAGGTACTTGATATCTCAATATCGCTTGAGTTATGATATCATCAATCAAATGGTCGTTGGGAACTCTCCACGGGTTACAGACTTCTCCATGATTGTGTAGAAGGTGATGGCCTTTGTCGATGAAGCGGACGTTGACTGGGCTTCTTTCATCTTCGATCGAGTGAGATACGCATTCGAGAATCTACGAGCTATCCCTATTCCTTATGGGCAACAGATTTTGGAGTTCACTCGAGGTGGCTGGTCCAACATTGAAGATTCCAACTTCTATCCGCCACGACATTTTCCCATCGGTTGATCTCCTCTGGCCTCTGATCAAGCATTTTCTCTGTAATATTTTTTTGTTTATGTAGGTTTGGGGTGATTTGTCCCCCTTTTTGAGATTTTGGATGATGTATGATGTAAAACATATTAGTGAATGAAGTCTCCTTCTCTTTTCCAATCATTTGAAGTCATAGTTTCTATCGTGAGACGAACTATCTAAACTGTATACGTCACTCAGTTTTTGGACAGCACAGTTTACTCTTTATCCTTAGAATATCATGCACCATTTTTTAACCTTTCCTTATGATTTAATGCTTAGCCTGGGAACCGTACTCCTATGGTTTGACCATTCACAAACTCCAATTAACTCCAATTCCTTAGCCTTCAAGCCTATTGGCCACACGTCCGTTCATGGATGGCTAGTCGTAGTGGTTGGGCATTAAATGGTGACTTATCGGCTTTGGACTTCAAGTCATGAGGAGTCGTGTCTCATTAAGATGGCTTAGTATCCTTCTCGAACATCACATAAGATCGTCCATAAATACCCTTCATCGGAAAACATTAATGTATCACCCATCCAATAGCATTTTGCTAAGAAAAGATTAGATATCTTTTCAAGTCAGATATGGCTTCTCCTTCTCCTTCAGATGTTGTGGCAGAGATGGCAAAGATCTTCGTCCAAAGAAACAAGATTTTGGATAGGATAGGACTTCAAGCGCATCATTGGAGAAATCCATGTATTTATCAGGGTTTGATAGGTAACCTCAGGGCTAATGGACTGGCACGATTTGTAACCATCGACCCCATTCCTTTCATGAAGATTTACTCAAGATGTTTGCTTACTACTCCACAGTCTCCGACGATGAGATTTTTTGCAATCTCAATGGAAGGGAATTCCACTGGTTTGCTGACTATTTTGCAGCAGAGTTTAGGCTACTTCGTCATGACAGAAGAATGCCTGTCATGCAATATCGAAGCGAGGAGACGGCACCTGAGTGGTCAGTTTGGCAGGACTAGAGAGCAGAGAACACCAGCTTCCATCCGACTACACCATGTGGATTCCTCAGGCCGATCTACAAGGTGTCCTTCAATATTATTAACCAGATGGTGGTCTGCAATCCCCTCCTGGAAACTAACTTTATGCCACCTGTCTGGAAGGCGATGATGGCATCTGAGGAGCAAGGTGAGGTCGACTGGGCAAGGTTCATCTTTGATCGCCTGAAGAGGGCACTTCAAAATCTGCCGGAAACCACTATCCCTTATGGTATGCAGCTGAGCTAGCTCCTAGAGAGGAGGATCCCTTATCTCAAAGATGATCCTTCAAATCTGGTTGGATATGATTACTACCCCTCTCGTCCGATCAACTGGGCGCTCATCCCTTGATTGTCAAACAATCTTTTCTGAATTTGTAAACATTTCCTTTGTAGCTTTTGACTAGATGTAAGGGTGACTTGTCCCTTCATTTTCTTCTTAATGAATGAAATCTCTTGTTTTATCTTCAATGTTGAGTAAACTGTCTCAAAAATAATGCAATTGACTTAACTAATAAGTCATAATATTGTGCATCGGGTCAGTTTTCATCTCTTTCTTTTGCAATTTAATCAAACTCTAGAAGTCCTAGTTTGATGCATAGCTCTTTGAATCGAGCCTCAGGTAGCGGTTTGGTGAAGATATCCACCAACTGGTCCTCTGTTCTAATATATGCCACCGAGATATCCTCCTTCTCAACATGATCTCAAACAAAATGATGACGAAGATCAATGTGCTTCGTCCTGGAGTGTAGAACTGGATTCTTCGAAATGCATAATGCGCTGTTATTGTCGCAGTAAATGGGAACACATCCAGTTTCTATGACATAATCTTTAAGCTGCTGCTTTATCCAAAGCACTTGAGCACAACAACTGGTTGTTGCTACATATTCAACCTCAGTGGTTGACATGGCCACCAAATGTTGCTTCTTACTGAACCAACTAATCAGTTTATGACCTAAAAACTGACAGGTTCCACTTGTGCTCTTTCTATCAATATTGCAGCTTCCAAAATCTGAATCAGAAAACCCATTCAGCATGATTCCATCAGTTTTGGGATACCAGAACCCTAAAGACTCTATCTTTTTAAGATATCTCACAATCCTTTTAGCTGCTTCCATTTGGGACTTCTTGGGATTCGCCTGGAATCTTGCACACACTCCCACAACATAAGATATATCGGCTCTACTGGTAGTTAAATATAGTAGTGACCCAATAATCCCTCTCTATAAGCAGCTGGATCGATAGGATCTCCTTCTTCATCAAGAGTGATCTGAGAACTGGTGCTCATAGGATTCCTTAGAGACTTCATCTTCTCCGAACAATTTATTGATTAGATCCTGTGTATACTTCTTCTGACTGATGAAGATCCCTTCAGCCGACTGGTCAACTTGCAATCCAAGTAAGTATGTCATTTTGCCCATCATACTCATCTGAAATTTGTTCTTCATCAACAGGGCAAACTTCTCACATAACTTGATGTTTTTGCTACCGAAGATAATGTCGTCTACGTTGATTTGAACAAGCAAAATGTCCTCTCCATCCTTTATCTTGAACAGGTTGATCGCACCCTTCTCAAATCCATTCTTGAGCAGAAACTGGGAGAGAGTTTCATATCATGCTCTAGGTGCTTGCTTGAAACCATACAAAGCTTTTCTTAGCTTGTAGATTTGGTTTCCTTGCTCGAAACCTGGGGGCTGTTCGACGTAGACCTCTTCCTTTAATTTGCCATTAAGGAAGGCACTCTTCACATCCATTTGAAGAACTGTGAAGTCATGGTAGGCAGCATATGCCAAAAATAGCTGAATGGCCTCCAGTCTGGCAACTGGAGCAAAAGTCTCGTCGAAATCGATTCCTTCGCACTGAGCATAAACTTTGGCAACCAATATCACTTTATTCCTTATGATGGTGCTGGTCTCATCTCTTTTATTCTTGAAGACCCACTTAGTACCCATCATGGACTGATGTGTTGGTCTGTCCACCAGATGCCACACATCGTTGCGACTGAATTCTTCCAATTGTTCTTGCATCACATTGATCCAATCCGCTGATTGAAGAGCTTTTCCAATCTTCACTAGTTCGACTTGAGAAATGAAGCAAGACATCAAGGCAATTCCTTGTCTTATTCTAACTGGATTGCCAATGTTATCCAGGATAGCTTCAACGAGATGATCTCTTAGCCAGCTAGGCTTCTTCACGGTATGGCTTCAGTGGGAGCAACTGGAGTCTCAGAAACTGCTGGTGGTTCTTGACGAGATGGTTTGCCTCTATGTTTCGGAACTGTAGTATCTTCTTGTTCTGGAACTGCATTATCTCCTTGTTCTGGAACTGCATTCTGAGCAGCAGGTTGGAGCTGCTTCCTCGGTGGCCTCAAGGTTGACCTCCTTGGTATCAGGTTGCTCTGCTTCCAAAATCGTTGCATTTGCTTCAGGAGGTTCTCTTCATTTTCATCTTCGATGTTAATGAACTCTAAGGCCTCAGCAATGACATTAGCATCATTGGCCCTCTCGACTGCTTGGGGTTCAGCCGAGGCATCTTTTGTCTTGCAGACATCATTCATAGATCTAGTAAGGGGAACTGTTTGATTATGATCAAGATCAGTTCTAGGTTCCTCATTGATATCCTTGATCTCATGATTTTCCACACCCAGTTCTTGAAGTGTCCTGCGCACTAGAGTAACTTCATCAAAAACAACATGACATGTTATTTCCACAAGCTGGGTGGTCTTATTGAAGGATGTCCATACCCAAGAAATAGCCCTTCATCAGCCTTAGGGCTAAAGGTATTCAAATTAGACTTTCCATTATTGTGAATATAACATGGAGAACCAAAAGCACTAAGATGAGCTATGGAAGGCTTACGACCATTGTAGATCTCGTAGGGAGTCTTGTGCAGCTGCGTGTTGAATGTGCTTCGATTCTGCGTGTAGCATGTTGTCATCAAGGCTTCTCCCCAAAAAAAATTTCCAAGGTCGGTCTCGGCCATCATGGTCCTCACTGCTTCTTTGAATGTTCTATTCCTCCACTCAGCAAGGTCATTCTGTTGAGGAGTTCTTAGAGTAGACTTCTCATGCCCGATTCAATTTCAGCGCAAAAGTCCATGAGGGATCCATTGCAAAATTTTGTTCCATTGCCAGACCTTATCCTCTTAATTGTCACTCCTTTGTCATTCTGAACACGGGTAATCAATTCTGGCAACTGAATCTTGACTTCGTCTTTGGATTTGAGTTGTACCACCCATGTATATCTTGAGTAGTCATCAACAACTACTAATGTCTTCTTTCTTCCTCCAATTGTGGGTGGGGTAACTGGACCAAACAAATCCATGTGGAGCAGTTCCAAGATCCAGTCTGTGCTTGCTGTAACTGACATGTTCTTGAAGGAGGCTCTAGTTTGTTTCCCGAGCTGACAAGCTTTACAGACTCCTTCTTTCTGGAACTTCTTCTGTGGCACTCCTTCAACTAAATTATGCTACGCCAGATGTTTGATCGAGTTGAAGTTCAAATGACTCAGCCTTTGTACCACAGCCAATTTAATCCATCAGAGGAACTGCGCGCCAGGAGACAGGTTCCCTTTTCTCCACTGGACCGTCTACTAAGTAAAGACCAGTTTTTATAATTCTTATGATCATGATCTCGTTGGTTTGCTCGTCTATGATGTGGCACTCTAATTTTTCGAAGCTGACAACGCAGCCACTCTCGCTTAACTGACTGATGCTTAGAAGATTGTGCTTCAGGTTGGTGACTAAGGATATGTTCTGAATGATGATTCGATTGTGCTCCACGCATCCTTTTCCAACCACTCTACCCTGGGTTTTGTTCCCAAAAGTGACAGACGGTCCTCTGCACATCACAAGATTCTTGAAAAGATCTATCTCTTCTGTCATGTGTGCTGAGCAGCCGCTATCCAAGATCCATGATTTTGCTTTCTTTTGAGAACTTTGTCCCTACAAGACAGAAAATTTCAATTAGGTCCCCGTATCCTTTCGGGTCCTGCAAAGTCAGTTCTCTGGATCCAACCCTTTGGTATCCAAACCTGTTTCACTTTTACAGTTCATGAAAGTGAATCACCCTTTCGTGATTGATTAATCTTTCTTCTAAAGTAATATATGTTGTTTGGATGCATGTTAGGAAAGGTTGTGGTGTGTGAACTCTTTCTGAAACTGTTGTTCTGGAAAGAGTCTCGAGAAAATGTTCTCGGGTGACTAGCCATCAAAGTCTTTTGAGAGTAAAACTGTCTCGATGCAGGCCTCGAATAGGTGTTCCCCCTATTTGGATAACTGTTATAATAGAACTGTGGTCTATCATAATTTCTCGGATTTCTAACCGGTTGTCTAAGTGACTTCCTTGCAACATTTACATGTTGCTTAGTCGTTCTTGTTGATAAAATTGGATTCCTTGCATATGAAAAATTACGTTTTTCTAGTTTTGAAAGAAATTCTTTTCTCCTCTCGATAGTTGGTTTATACGGTTTACGAACTGTGTTAGTATTCTCTCGAGGTGCCAGTTTCGGGTCAGTTTTCGACCAACATTTGGTCTTGACATTTTGCTTAACTGGCTCTTTGGATTTGACATTTCCTTTCTCCAACATATGACATGGACTAAGTTAGGCTTTGACAGAGCGCAAAAATGTTTTCTTAGTTCTAGAAGTGGATGCATGTTCGCTCAAAACCTTTTCATTTTGATGTGATGCGGCTAAAAGTTCAATGGAATTAAACTCTCAACCACACAAAGAATAAAATATCAAATCCAGGTTCTTCTCCGTTTCGCCTGCTAGAGTACCGGGATACTACGGCAAAGTTCTTTTAGCTAGGCAAATTCAATCGTTGAGTAGTTTTTTATCACCTAGGCAAACAATGTAAACCTATGCTAATATCGAATTACAATCATGAATCAAACAATCAATCAACACTTACTCAATAAATTCCTTTCTCACTTTGGTAAACCAAAACACACAAATGCTCAAATTAGGAAGATAGGATGTTGAGATGAACTTGGATGCAATCAACTTAGGTAAATCATAGATGTAAACACATTTTAATTCCTAATTGGATGAACTATTACCCTACACTAGTCAATCCCCAGTCACGGTGAACCAACCGTAGATGATACTAACGTCCTTAAACCATCACGTTATCGGACCCTAGACCACTCCTAAAAGCTCGTAAATCATTGCCCTATGCCCTACTCCGCACAGGGATTGGATCAAGGAACACAAGAAGTCATACTAATCACGACACGCCTATCCGCGTATTGGCTACAATGATTGTGTCAATTATCATCTAGACTGGCGACTACCTACATCTAGATGAATAAGAACAAGCTCTAGTATGCTTCAATCACAAAGAGGAAGGTAAACAAGCAATAATCAAACCTAAATCTCATACATCCTCATCCAAATCAACATCCAAGTAGAATTAGAACTTCATACCTTTCAATTGTACAATTACAAGTTTGAATTCAATGAACGTCATTACAAATTGAAAGGAGTAATAAGAATCTTCCCCAAATTGGATTTGGTTGTCTTGATCCACCACTTTTAATCTTCAATCTCCTCCAAGTATTGATGAATTAATCTCCTAGATGCTCTAGGATTATGATGAATTGGAAATGAAAAATGGAATCTAGGGAAAAATCTAGCTATCGTATGTGAAAAATGACAAAAGTTCTTCAAATAACCGCCTCTTCCCCTTTTATAGGCAAGCAATCAGGGCCTCGGATCGCCCGGTCAAAATTTGGCTCGCCCGGGCCATCAATAACCGCCAGAATCACCCAAATCTGACTTAGCTCGGCCGAGCAAGGCTTGGCTCGACCGAGCCAAGTCTCTGTCCGTTCGTGCTCGACCGGTCCTGCACCTGCTCGGCCGGTCGAGCCCTATGAAGCTCCCGCTCAATCGGTCCTACACCCGCTCGGCCGGTCGAGCTCTCCAAACTCCAAAACACGTGCGATTTTCATCCAAAACTCCACCAAAATTGCTCGTTTATGCCCAAAACCTATCCTACACACATCAAACACACAAAACACGAAAACACAACCAAAATACGACAAAAACATATGATACGGGAGTAAAATAGCCACAAACAAGCATGTACACATATCAAAATATAGGTCATTTTACACACGTATCATAATCCCCCAAACTTGAACCTTTGATTGTCCTCAATCAAAACAAAGTAGAGTAATTAATCTACCTCATGCAATACCTCATAGCTCATCAAAGTTATCTTAGCATTTTCAAGTAAAACGAGATCATCACCTAACTTTGTAACAAGGTTAATGCTAAGGACATGAACCACTCATCAAAAATGGATACAAGAAACGAAAGCACTCCCTCACGTGTTTAGGGACGATGAGATTCACTCAATCGCAAGATATCGAGCTTGATTTCCATAGGCTTGCATCCATTCTCACCACTATACTACAATGAGTTAGTTTCTAGAATCAAAAAGGTCTTTTCATGGGTTGTAACGTGGCTAACTAGAAGGTGGGTGGTTTTGGGCCAAAGTGACTAAACTTCTCAATTTCCCAAAACCCCCAAACTTGTTCTTTCCGAACCACTACAAACCCCCGAGGCTTTTCATTTCTCAACACACTTTTACTTTTCTTTTTTCTTTCTTCTTCTTTTTTTTTTCTAGCACCATCTTTCATTCATCTTGTCGGTGCTTCACAACACACATATTTTTTTTTCTTTTCTTTTTCTAACACTTGCACCAAAATTTTGTTTGGTAGGTGCTCATTTTTCTAGGATCAACAACAATCCTTTATTTCATTCTTTCATGCCTCAACATTTTCATCATCACAAATCCAATCAATTCCCAACCCAACTCTCATCACCGTATTCACCCTCATACACTCTTTCCCCCCAAATATGGTCCTATTTATATCAAGAAAAATTCACCAAATAAGCTCAATCACGGAGGTCAAAGATATGAAAGGCAAAATCATGATAACAATCACCTTATGCTCCCGGTGTGAAAGGTAGGACTAAGAAATGATGGCCTAAGATCATTTTCTAGTTACACACTCATGCCAATAGATAGAGAACGGACGCAAGTTTTAGATCTCGTACTCTCAATCTTGCCACTCACAAACAAATAGATATGACAATATCATGGCTCAAACCTCACAGCTTTTTGTCAAGTCCTATGCATTAACCACATACAAAACTCGGCAATTCAAAAGTTAAACTTAAAACATGCTTCGAAAACTAGATTCCGCCCTATCATAAGTTGAAGTAGATGTTGGGAAAATTCTGTTTCCCTTCCCCAGTTGATAGATTAGATCTTAGTTCTAGTTTGGTGTTTTGGTGGATCAAATCCTAAGTCCAACCAGCGTCAGTTGTCTCTAGAATAGCTCTAGTCTCAAATGTAAAGTCCTGTATAGGTATTTTGAGTTGTAAGTCGCAGCTGATCAAGACTCATGCTGGCTACTGTTCACCAGCATGAGATGTGCTTACCAGTTGAGGGATGCCTCACCAGCAAGCGACTGACCAAGACTCATGCTGATACTGTTCATCAGCATAGAGTTGAGCTATCGACTGGCTACTGTTCACCAGTGGGAAGATTTCATCAGCAGGAGGCTGACAGATCTACCAGCAGAATATGTGTTCTGGTTGACACTATTCACCAGCGGTGAAGTCACCAGTCACGGGAGAATTCAAGAGATAACAACAGACGAATTGGTAGACCTTGATTGTGCTAAGGCAAGTCACCAGCAGAGACTGCCAGCACAAGATCACCAGCATGATCTGCCAGTCGAAGGTTATCATCAGAATTGAAGATTCGCTCTCCCGAAGACATAGAGACAAAGAAAAGATTCGTCTGAGGAATGTGCTGACAAAGAAGGACTTTAAGGACGACTAACTTAAAGTCTAATCAGCTCAAGACTCCAGTTCTTGATTCCCTACTGACGAATAGTGCCGTTCTGACACAAAGAGATCTGTGTCAGATAAAGCGGTCGCAGGCATGGCGCTTTCCTGAAAATGCTACCTGCAGCCGTCCGAAGTACATCTGGAGTCAGAAGACCATTCCGGATGTGTGCAACGACTAGTATTTGAATCTGAATCTCACGACTATAAATACGTGAGATTCAACAACATTCAATACTCTTCTCAGAACGCTCAACTACCGAAAGGCATAAACTTTATTGCAAACAAGCAAATCGTTCGAGGCTTTTCTTAAAGCTACTCCGTGTGTCAATCATTTGAACACGAGACTCCAAGCTTCTAGCTTGTGAGTTATTGATCTCATTTGGTGTTCTTTCTCATTCCGAGGAAGAACATAGCAGCTCTTGAGCCAGCCAGCTCCAGAGTTATTACGGGCAGTTTTGCCGCCAGCAAGAGTCAAGTTCTTGGGAGAACTCAACACCCAATCAGTCGGAGGAGGAGGTTGAAGTGACGTGCTCGCACTCCATCCATCTGACGAGAGTTGAAGAAGGACAAGGACCGGGAGCGGTTGATCCAGTGGACTGGTAGACGAGGCATCTACCAGCTGGAAATAGATCGTAGGAAATCTTGTACCGGATTACTCTTTTTAGTGAATTTCCAGTGCTTCGACTGGAGAGTGGACGTAGATCAGTTGATCGAACCACTATAAAATATCCTTGTTATTTACTGCTTTCAGCATTTACTTACTGATTTAAAACCCAGCACCCAAGTGCTGGAGTATAACTGAAACCAGTTTATAACTGTGCAAACTCGACTCTAAAATTTTCTAAGTCCTGAGTCATCAGCTGACCAGCCAGTTGCCAGTCAGCTGAATACTCAGTTGCCAGTTGACTTACCAGCTGACAAGGTCCCAGTCAGCTGTGTAACCAGCAGAGTGCAAGAAACGAACTTACGTAATTTCCGCTGCCAAAGTATACCCTGATATCCGGGACCAACAAGTGGTATCAGAGCGGACGGTTCTTACAGACCGTTCGTTTCTGTGTCGCTTAGGACCGTGATCCACGTTTCCTTGCACTCCTGTTTGTTTGTCTGTTTGTCTAGCTCAGGTACTTCAAGATGAATATCCCAAAGCTAATGGACTACAAGACGGAGAAGCACTCTATATGGCGAAAGAGGACGCTTATCTCCCTGAAGAGCATCCATCCAGACATGAAAGATGTACTGGAGACAGGGCCAATAGAGATCACCAAGATTCAGCATCAGCTGGGAGATCGTCCAGCTGCGGTGGTCCCAAAGCCCCAAGATGAATGGAATGCTGAGGACAGAAAGCGGAATCAGCTGGATTCCATTGCACATGAGCTGATCCTTGCGTGCCTTCCAGAATCACTGATGGAGGACGCACTGCAGTTTAATACTGCTAAGGGAGTATGGGATTTTCTTGATAGTTTATGTCAAGAAACTGACCAAATGAAACGCAACAAATTGCAGGTTGCGGTGGATAAATATGAGTCCTTCCAGATGCTGACTGGAGAAACCATCAAGGAGATGGAGGCGAGATTCAACGCCATTGTCAGCGAGCTGAAGTCTCTGGGCAGGGAGTACGAAAATGCTGATCTTAACTCGAAGATCCTGTCCAAGATGCCAAAGGAGGATTGGTTTGTGAAAACCACCGCACTAAAGGAGAAAGATTTATCCAAACTAACTCCTAAAGAAGTGTTTGCTCAGTTACAGGCACATGAATGGGATATCCAGATGGTGAATAAAAACGAGGCTATCAGGAATGTTGGATCCCCCAGCGTTAAGGCTCAGGACGAAGCTTACTTCGTCAAGAAGGACTTCAAGCGGATGCCCAAGAAGCCCTTCCATGCTGACAGGCCTGCTGGGCAGACCAACCAGCCGAAGGAGATCCCATCCATGTCAGGATCTTACTCCAAAAGTGGCGAGAGCTCTATCGCTGAACTTGAGCAGCAAATGAAACGACTGGCCGTCCTACTTGAAAAGGCTAAGTCAAAGCAGGGAGTCTCTTCAAGCTCAACTGACGGGAAATTCGTCAAAAGAGCTCCTCGTGCTTGCTATCAATGCCAATCCCCTGACCATTTAAAATTTGAATGTCCGCAGGTGGACAAAACTGAGAGGGAACGGCTGAAGAAGCTCTTTGAAGAGCGTGCCTCCAGGGCAGTTGCCAAAGCCATGCTGACAAGGACTGAAGTTCCTGATATCCCCGACCATGATGATGGGGAATACGAGTCAGATGGAGAGTCTGAAGAAGAAGCTCTTCTGGCATTCATGGCTGCTCTAGGAGAAGTGTCAGCTGAAGAAGATGCTGACAAGGAAGAACATCTGGCATTGACTGCTGATGATGAGGTACAATCAGATCCTCAATTGCATATCATGCCTGTTCAAATCATAGACGATTCTGAGTCGCATTGCTCCGACTCAGAAGATGTCACTTTAGATGTTCTTCAGCATGAGTTTTTAAAATTTTATGAAATGAAAAATGTTTTAGCTGGCGAAAACACTTCGCTGAAAAATCAAGTTTCCATTTTGACCAGTGAGATTGAAAAATCTAGGTCACTCAGCGAAGAGCTAGAAACTTTGAAAAAGGCTCATTTCGAATTGCTCCAAGATTTCCAAGTTGTTAAAACTGAGCGAGATAACTTTCACAATCTTGTTCTGGAGCAAGAAAATAAGATCAATTTTCTGAACAAGGGTTCCAGAGATTTAGAGGCAGCTCTAAGTCATTGGAGAAAGCCCTGTGATAAGTCCGGGTTGGGATTTTCAAATGATTTGAGCAAAAATCAACCCGAACAAATCAATGCTGGAAAGGGTAAGGGCAGAATGGTAAATGAGTCAGCACCAGCTGGTGCTGCCAGCATACCTCGTATGGCTGATCAGCAAAGGAATCATCAGCCCAGATATAGAGGTGAGTCATCACGACAACAACCTCGACTGGCAAATTCCTCTGCTGACAAGACGCCAGCACACCCTAAGAAGCTGACTAAGCCAAAATATTCCAAGGCAAGGAAGTCAGCACCAGCAGCCAGTGGAACCCGACAGCCAGCACCAGCTGTCCAGAGGTTCCACACACAACCTTATAAGTATGCCAGTTGCCAGCATACTTACAAGGGGTCCCACTCTCAGCAGAATACTGAGAGAAGGACAATTCCCGATAGGAGGAATACCTATCGGAGGCCTGAGCCCAATCAAATGTTTTCATCAAGGGCTAGGAAGGCTAACCACCGTGGTCCACAGTTCCAAAGACCACCAAGGCAGCACAAGCGGTCGGAAAGAAATTTCCGATCTCCTCAGAAGAAGAATACTTCTAGAGGAACTGCACACACAGCCACACCTTCCAAAAACAATTCCATGCATTATTTTAAGAGGAAGGGAAAGGCCATGAGTGATATCAGCAAGGGTAACACTGAGCTGAAGATTACTCAAATCTGGATTCCGAAAGGAATGTTCCAGAGATCTAACCCTGCAGGACCCGCTGATGATCGGGGACCTAAATGATTTCATTTTTCTTGCAGGAACAGGATCATGCGTATCAGCTTCAGAGGTCGAGCGAGTGGATCATTGACAGTGGTTGCTCCGCTCATATGACTGGTGAGGAGTTCTTGTTTTCAGAGCTCACCAAGGTCAGAGGACCTCCAGTTATTTTTGGTGATAACTCCAAGGGCAGAGTTATCAGCAAGGGATGCATAGAGAAGGATGATGTGCGTATTGTCAACGTGTCCCTTGTTACCAACCTGAAGCACAACCTCCTGAGCATCAGCCAGCTGTGCGACAATGGTTACACCATTGTGTTTGACAAATCCGGGTGCCAGATCAAGAATGAAGAATCTGGCGAGACCAAGCTGAAAGGTGTCCGCAAAGGAGGGTTGTATGTCGTTGACTGGCAAAGCGGGAAGACTGATACATGCTTTGTTGCCACCAGTTCCATGGAGACCAACTGGCTGTGGCACAAAAGGTTAAGTCATTTGAATTTCAAAACTATTAATTATCTAACCAAGCATGATCTTGTAGATGGTCTTCCCAAGGGCGGGTTCAAGAAGGAAGGGATTTGCAAGGCCTGCCAGCAAGGCAAACAGACCAAGAAATCCTTCAAGAGCCAGTCGCCAGTTCACCCTAGTACCAGTCAGGTACTCGAGCTGTTACATATGGACCTGTTTGGACCAGTAACGCCGCAAACCATTGGAGGAAGACGATATTCGCTGGTGGTAGTCGATGACTACTCGCGCTATACATGGGTGAAGCTTCTCAGAACAAAGGATGAGGTGAAGGTGATTCTTCAAGAATTGATCATCCAAGCTCAGAAGCAGAGAGAAGCTGTTGTGAAGCGAATTCGTTCGGACAATGGGACTGAATTCTGCAATGGTCCGCTGATGGATTTCTGCGCGGAGGCCGGAATCAAGCATGAGAGATCTACTCCAAGGCAACCACAGCAGAATGGACTGGCAGAACGTAGGAACAGGACGCTGAAGGAAGCAGTCCGATCCATGCTGGCTGAGTCTGGTTTGGGTCAGAGTTTCTGGGGAGAGGCGTTGGTGACTGCTTGCTATACTCAGAATAGGAGCGGGATCAACGACAGACTTCAGAAAACTCCCTACGAAGTGTACTTCGGTCGTAAGCCTACTTTAGCTCATCTTCGTGCATTCGGTTCTCCATGTTATATCCATAATAATGGGAAGTCGAACTTAAATGCTTTCTCGCCTAAAGCTGATGAGGGTGTGTTTGTCGGATATGGACACCCCTCTCACAAGGGCTACAGAGTATTTAACAAGACGACCCAGCTTGTGGAAATAACATGCAATGTTGTTTTTGATGAAGCTACTTTAGTGCGCAGGACCTTACGCCGACTGGCAGAAGATGTTCCTGAGGTCAATGATGTCAATGACCAGTTGGGCAGGAATTCTTCCAATGCTCAACCAACTGGTTCGACTAGACCGATGAATGGATCATCTTCACAACCAGTTACCTCAGGTGCCCATCAGCAACCTGAGAGGGTCGGTGATGCAAATGACCTTGCTGAGACCTTACACTCAATCTCCCTGAGTGGATCATGCATTAATCAAGGGGGAATTCTGACTGGAGTCTTTGAGCCAGAAGACGCGGAGCCAGCTGGAAGAGAGGAGCCAGCTGATACTGGCGAAGGCGCTGGAAATCAGTCAGAGAGTGAAGCTGAAGAAATCCCAACTGGTGAAGTTCCAACTGAAGGTCAACCGCCAGTTGCTGTTCCAGCCCCGACTGGTGAAAATTTGGAAGCACCAGTCGTCAGGACAGATGAACCTGTTTCCCAGCCGGCACCAGCGGTCGCTGGTCCTCCCAAATGGCTGAGGGATCACCCATCTGATGCTATTCTCGGTGATCCGGAAGGTTCTGTCCAGACCAGGCACGGCAGTGCGCTATTGAGTTGCTTTATATCTCAGATGGAACCTACATCCATCAAAGATGCGCTCGACTCTGCAGATTGGATCAATGCCATGCACGAAGAGCTTGCGGAGTTCACTCGCAACAATGTTTGGGACTTGGTAGAGAGACCATCACACCAGTCAGTGATTGGCACCAAGTGGGTTTTCAAGAACAAGCGAGATGAAGATGGCATTGTGGTCCGGAACAAGGCTCGTTTAGTCGCCAAGGGCTATAGACAGTGTGAAGGCATCGATTTTGATGAGACCTTTGCACCAGTTGCAAGAATGGAGGCGATACGGCTGTTTTTGGCCTATGCAGCGTATCACGGCTTCACTGTGTTCCAGATGGACGTGAAGAGCGCATTCTTGAATGGCGAACTAAAGGAGGAGGTATATGTAGAGCAACCTCCTGGATTCGAAATTGGCACCAAAGTGTACAAGCTAAGGAAGGCCCTGTATGGATTGAAACAGGCGCCCAGGGCTTGGTATGATACACTATCTCAGTTCCTCACCAGCAATGGATTTCGAAAAGGGAAGATCGATCGGACTCTCTTTCTTCTCAACGATGGAGCTGACATGCTGATGGTGCAGATCTATGTCGATGACATCATCTTCGGATCCAAGAACATATCTCTCTGTGAGAAGTTTTCTAAGCTGATGCAGACCTCATTCCAGATGAGTATGATGGGCAAGCTGACATACTTCCTAGGACTTCAAGTCCAGCAATCAGCTGATGGTATTTTTATCAGCCAGCGGAAGTATACCAAGGATCTTATTCAGAAATATTGCCCAAAGAAGACTAAGTCTCTAAGGATCCCAATGAGTACCAGCTGCCAGATATTTCTTGATGAGCAAGGGGAATCAGTTGATCCTACTATATACCGAGGAATTATTGGATCACTCCTCTATCTCACTGCCAGCAGACCCGACATTTCTTATTCAGTCGGAGTGTGTGCCAGATTTCAAGCTAATCCTAAGAAGTCACACATGGAAGCTGCTAAACGGATTGTGAAATATCTGAAGGGGACAGAATCTCTTGGAATATGGTATCCCAGAAATGATGAGCTTACGCTTATCGGATATTCAGATTCAGATTTCGCTGGATGCCGTATTGACCGCAAGAGTACCAGTGGTACGTGTCAGTTTCTCGGACACAAGCTGATTAGCTGGTTCAGCAAGAAGCAGCACTCTGTAGCTACTTCTACCACTGAGGCTGAGTATGTTGCCGCTGCCAGTTGCTGTGCTCAAATTATTTGGCTCAAGCAACAACTGGCTGATTATGAAGTGAACACTGGCTGTGTTCCTATTTATTGCGACAACAACAGTGCTATGTGCATCACGAAGAATCCGGTTCATCACTCCAGGACCAAGCACATAGACATTCGACATCACTTCATTCGTGATCATGTCGAGAAGAAGGATGTCAGCGTGGACTACATTTGTACTGAAGATCAACTGGCTGACATCTTCACAAAGCCCCTGCCAGAAGCAAGATTCAAGGAGTTGTGCATCAAACTCGGTCTTATGGAGATTGATGCGAGCCTTAATGATGAGGAAGAATGAGTCCAAGCTCTCATTATGTTCTTGATCTTCTGGTGGATGCTGATTACGACTGAGTCCAAGCTCTTAGTCGTTTCACTTTCCTCGTATGTTGTTTCTCAACAAGTGGTGTCTTTCAACCACAGACGATATCTACTGGCGGACTTTATCCCTAAATTGTCCAAGGAAATGAGTCCCAGCTCTCATTTCATCTTGCCAGCTTTTATCTTCCGCTGAAGCGAAATTGGGTCCCAGCTGCCACCTTCTAGCAGTGTTGAAGAAATGGAACCACTTCCAGTTGCCAGCAGATAACTGGTGGTCATTCCCACGTCTGGCGAAACATTGAGTCCAAGCTCTCAATCTGGTTAAGGTCGCTAGTCTGATCATCAAGTGGTATCAGTTGCTAACTGATGAGTTTGCCAGCAGGACGTGCTACCTGCAAATAGTTGATTTCTCAAGTGGTCTCAGTTGCTACTGATGATGTATATCTACAAGGTGGTATCAGCTGCTAACTGAAGAAATTATCATCAAGTGGAGAAATGGCTCTTCAATAAGTGGTATCAGTTGCTAACTGATGAGTTGGCCAGCAGAATGTATTATAAGCATGTGGTATCAGTTGCCAACTGATGAAGAGGCCAACCAATTAGGGGGAAGTATGCGACTGGCGTATGCTGATGATGCCCAGCCAAGCCAGCTGTCGCAGAATTGGCGGGATTGTTCAAATCCATGTAGCGTGTACTGGCCTCAGAATTTAATGCGGCATTTAATGCCACATTTAATGCGCACAGTGGCTGCGCAGTCCGCCTTTTGGTTTCCACCAATCGCTGAGCGCCACGTCAGCTACACGGCACGCCCCACGTCAGCACGACCGCGCACGTCGCACAGGGAAACGGGCCTGCTGATGACCGTCGATTCCCGCTTGCTGAGCGTTGATCCTGGTCGTCTGATCTTGCATGGACTCGAGTATAAATACTCGAGACTCTTCCTCGGAAAAACCTTTACGATTTTTCAAGTTTTTCTAGCCCTAATCTATCTCATTCTCTCTCAAAATTCTTAAGTTTCCTGAGATTATGGCTTCATCTTCACGCCCCCCAACTGATAATCCCCCGGAAGACAACCCACCTTCCACATCTTCATCGTCTGGTGAGCCCAGACTACCAGTTGCCGAGCAGCACATGCCGACGTTCACCGGCATTGTGAAGATTGAAGATATAGATTATACTCTTCCGTTCGCTCGACTGGTTCAGCTGTACAAGCCGGCGACCAGGGCTCAGCTCTCGAACGCGCAAATGAGGGCGGCGCAAGTTCAGAAAGAAAAGATTCTGAACGAGAAACTGGCGCGCAAGAATTATGGGGAGGAGTTGATCGAGATGATCGACCGGGAAGGCCTTCGTCAGTATTTGACGGCAAGGCCCGAGACCTTCCATCCGCACATGGTAGCCGAGTTTTACGCTCGGGCCGTGGTTGCTGACGACAGGAGGTCGTTCACTACATCGGTGTTCGGCCACCTGATCACCGTTACCGCCGAATACCTCGCCAATCTCTTCGGCTTGAGGAATGAAGGAGAGGAAGTCGCCACGTATCATCAGGATGATACGGTGGAATTCCAAAGGAGATGGACACAATGGAAGAGGGACGAAGTCACCGTCTTCCGGACTGGTATGAGGAAGTCGGAGATGGATGACTGGTGGCAGATGGTGTGCGACATCGTTGTCAGGATGTTGCAGTGCGAAGTCGGATCCTACGCCGAGCTGAGCCTGCGCAAGTTTTCGGTGATGTGCGCACTGGTGGATGGGATTGAGGGCAACTGGGCCGAGTTCTTCTTTGGCCGGTTGCTGGAGAATGTAGCCAGGAACGCCAACATTCCAATTGATGGGACGTTCGCTCACTCCGTATCCTTTGGGCTGCGGATCAGCCATATCTTGGAGATGGAGATTGGAGACGGAGTGGACCAGGGGGAACAACTAGTGAGTTCGGACTTCATTCCGCCCACCAAGGAGCAGGCCAAGCTGCCTCGCCCTGACTACCACAAGCCGCGGAGGCTGAGGGGAAAGTCAGCAGTGGATCCAGCTGAGGTCGTCTCGGAGGAAGAAGAGGAGGATAAGGGGGAACAGGTGCCAGTCATGGCACAGCCGCTGACGGAGGAGGCAAGGGCCGAGCTGAAAAGAAAGATGGAGACTGAGTCTCTTTTTACTCAAATGGAGGAGGCGGAAGTGGATGCTTCTGGCAGTCGCCCTCAGCCAGTTCAGCAGGTGCCAGTCACCGAGAAGACCTCCCGCAAGAAGCCCAAGACTTCTCAGCACCAGCAGCCACCATCAGCTGTGGCATATGATCCCGAGCCTGGGAAGATCTCCATCCCAGTCAAGAAGAACATTCTTGGATTGACTGAGGAAGAGACGCTGGAGAGGATGACTCGCAAGAGGAAGCGCATCCAAACCAGAGCTCAGCGGGTGGTGGAGCAATCGAAGAAGGAGAGGAGTGCCTCCATTGCGAGGAAGAAGCAAGCCAAGGCAAGGCTGAAGGCCTTGGCAGCCCAGCGAAGATTAGAGGCTGAGCTAGCAGCCCGCGATGAAGCCTATGCCAAGGTGCAGGCTGAGCATGAGGCCAGGCGCCAGGCAGAGCTGGCTGAGCAGATGAGGCTGGCTTCCAGGGGCAAAGGAAAGGCGCTAACAATTCCAAGTGCCAGCCGACCAGCACCAGCACCACCAGGTGAGCTCTTTCCAGAAGAAACATTTGAACACCTGCTGGTGATGGGCGCTGACGAGGACATCATGTCCATAGTCGAGCACTACCAGCCGGATGAGGAAGAGGCTGGGAGCCCGCTGGCTGCGCAAGGGGATGCCAGCGGTGCTGATGCTGAAGCTGAGAATCCGCTGGCTGCGCAAGGGGATGCCAGCGGAAGCGGAGTTGCTGCAGAAGGCCCGCTGGCAGTGCAAGGGGTTGCCAGCGGAGCAGTTGATGAGCGGGCGACCACCCCGGAAAAACTGGCGGAGGAGAAGGATGAGAAGGCAGAGAAGAAAGAAGAGATGGATGTGGAGACTGGTGCAAGGAATGCTGGGAAGGCTCCCATTGTTATTTCTGATGATTCTGAAGAAGAGGAGCCACCAGTTGTCCAGCACTCCACAATCCAGAGGATGGAGCCAAGGAACCTGTTCCCAGATTTTGCAAAGGAAGGGAAGGCTCAGCTCGGTCGTCAACAGTCCCAAGGAGCCTCAACTTCTGGACGACCAGCGACATCCTCACCAGCACAGCCTCGACGTGCTGATTCGCGACCACGACGTGACATAACCGTCAGCGTCCTCAATTACAACGTGGTCGACGATGATGACTATGAAGAGATGGTCAATGGACCCCATCGGTGGGAGTTACGCGGGGAAGAGGCCTTCGACACCTCTCGAGTGCCTGACTACAGTATTCTCAACATCATTCCCCTCCGCGGGCTCCCCCACCAGTCGGTCTTAGCTTCCCGCTTCCAGGACTGGTGCCTGCCCCTGAGGCCGATGGAGTTCTACAATCGTACTCTGTATGAGTACGCAGAAAATATCACAGTAGAGGTCGAGGATGCCGTTGATCTTGACATGTTTAATGACTTCCGGTATCTGTGGGCTGTCAACCCGACTCTATACTGTGAGCTGCGGCGATGGAGGATCTTTGACCGTGTGGAGCGGTATCTTACGGTGGAGAAGCGCTCAGTTCTGTACGCTAGGCTGGGGCTGGCATACTGGAGGAATGAAGAGGCCTGGGCGGATGAATTCATGGATACAATAACTGACGAGCCAGAGCCTTTGTCCCTTAGGCGTGTCCGGCGGCGAGTGCAGAAGATTCTTGATTATCGCCTAAGGACTGGCAGCTCAGGACTCCCGAAGCCAAGGCGTGTCCGAGTGCCCTTTCTCCAGTTCCACCGCACCAGCCGGGGCTTTCAGGTGGTCTACGCTCTCCGAAGGATCCGAATACTGATTGCCCTCCCACCGCTCCTCCTCTACTTTGCCCGTCTGTTCGATATGGCAGCCACTGAGTTGCTAATTGATCATGTGGTGGAGGAGGATCCCTCCCGCAGCAGATGGCTGGTCCCTGCAGTCGCTGGTGCTCCGATTGTTGTGGAGCTGGAGCACATCGACTGGCAGGTGATGGAAGTTGATTCAGAACAAGTCCCGCCAGCATCAGCTGAGATGCTGGTGGAAGAGTCAGCGTCAGCAGCAGCAGCAGATGCACCAGCAGCCGCTGCAGTCCCAGCAGAAGCATCAG
>JAPKLW010000275.1:48859-80896 GCA_026898455.1 Plectranthus barbatus | reverse complement strand
ACACTGGCTGTGTTCCTATTTATTGCGACAACAACAGTGCTATGTGCATCACGAAGAATCCGGTTCATCACTCCAGGACCAAGCACATAGACATTCGACATCACTTCATTCGTGATCATGTCGAGAAGAAGGATGTCAGCGTGGACTACATTTGTACTGAAGATCAACTGGCTGACATCTTCACAAAGCCCCTGCCAGAAGCAAGATTCAAGGAGTTGTGCATCAAACTCGGTCTTATGGAGATTGATGCGAGCCTTAATGATGAGGAAGAATGAGTCCAAGCTCTCATTATGTTCTTGATCTTCTGGTGGATGCTGATTACGACTGAGTCCAAGCTCTTAGTCGTTTCACTTTCCTCGTATGTTGTTTCTCAACAAGTGGTGTCTTTCAACCACAGACGATATCTACTGGCGGACTTTATCCCTAAATTGTCCAAGGAAATGAGTCCCAGCTCTCATTTCATCTTGCCAGCTTTTATCTTCCGCTGAAGCGAAATTGGGTCCCAGCTGCCACCTTCTAGCAGTGTTGAAGAAATGGAACCACTTCCAGTTGCCAGCAGATAACTGGTGGTCATTCCCACGTCTGGCGAAACATTGAGTCCAAGCTCTCAATCTGGTTAAGGTCGCTAGTCTGATCATCAAGTGGTATCAGTTGCTAACTGATGAGTTTGCCAGCAGGACGTGCTACCTGCAAATAGTTGATTTCTCAAGTGGTCTCAGTTGCTACTGATGATGTATATCTACAAGGTGGTATCAGCTGCTAACTGAAGAAATTATCATCAAGTGGAGAAATGGCTCTTCAATAAGTGGTATCAGTTGCTAACTGATGAGTTGGCCAGCAGAATGTATTATAAGCATGTGGTATCAGTTGCCAACTGATGAAGAGGCCAACCAATTAGGGGGAAGTATGCGACTGGCGTATGCTGATGATGCCCAGCCAAGCCAGCTGTCGCAGAATTGGCGGGATTGTTCAAATCCATGTAGCGTGTACTGGCCTCAGAATTTAATGCGGCATTTAATGCCACATTTAATGCGCACAGTGGCTGCGCAGTCCGCCTTTTGGTTTCCACCAATCGCTGAGCGCCACGTCAGCTACACGGCACGCCCCACGTCAGCACGACCGCGCACGTCGCACAGGGAAACGGGCCTGCTGATGACCGTCGATTCCCGCTTGCTGAGCGTTGATCCTGGTCGTCTGATCTTGCATGGACTCGAGTATAAATACTCGAGACTCTTCCTCGGAAAAACCTTTACGATTTTTCAAGTTTTTCTAGCCCTAATCTATCTCATTCTCTCTCAAAATTCTTAAGTTTCCTGAGATTATGGCTTCATCTTCACGCCCCCCAACTGATAATCCCCCGGAAGACAACCCACCTTCCACATCTTCATCGTCTGGTGAGCCCAGACTACCAGTTGCCGAGCAGCACATGCCGACGTTCACCGGCATTGTGAAGATTGAAGATATAGATTATACTCTTCCGTTCGCTCGACTGGTTCAGCTGTACAAGCCGGCGACCAGGGCTCAGCTCTCGAACGCGCAAATGAGGGCGGCGCAAGTTCAGAAAGAAAAGATTCTGAACGAGAAACTGGCGCGCAAGAATTATGGGGAGGAGTTGATCGAGATGATCGACCGGGAAGGCCTTCGTCAGTATTTGACGGCAAGGCCCGAGACCTTCCATCCGCACATGGTAGCCGAGTTTTACGCTCGGGCCGTGGTTGCTGACGACAGGAGGTCGTTCACTACATCGGTGTTCGGCCACCTGATCACCGTTACCGCCGAATAC
Organism: Plectranthus barbatus; assembly: GCA_026898455.1. Lineage (NCBI taxonomy): Eukaryota > Viridiplantae > Streptophyta > Magnoliopsida > Lamiales > Lamiaceae > Plectranthus > Plectranthus barbatus. Next base: position 79,113 of record JAPKLW010000275.1, on the reverse strand, counting down.
CTCGCCAATCTCTTCGGCTTGAGGAATGAAGGAGAGGAAGTCGCCACGTATCATCAGGATGATACGGTGGAATTCCAAAGGAGATGGACACAATGGAAGAGGGACGAAGTCACCGTCTTCCGGACTGGTATGAGGAAGTCGGAGATGGATGACTGGTGGCAGATGGTGTGCGACATCGTTGTCAGGATGTTGCAGTGCGAAGTCGGATCCTACGCCGAGCTGAGCCTGCGCAAGTTTTCGGTGATGTGCGCACTGGTGGATGGGATTGAGGGCAACTGGGCCGAGTTCTTCTTTGGCCGGTTGCTGGAGAATGTAGCCAGGAACGCCAACATTCCAATTGATGGGACGTTCGCTCACTCCGTATCCTTTGGGCTGCGGATCAGCCATATCTTGGAGATGGAGATTGGAGACGGAGTGGACCAGGGGGAACAACTAGTGAGTTCGGACTTCATTCCGCCCACCAAGGAGCAGGCCAAGCTGCCTCGCCCTGACTACCACAAGCCGCGGAGGCTGAGGGGAAAGTCAGCAGTGGATCCAGCTGAGGTCGTCTCGGAGGAAGAAGAGGAGGATAAGGGGGAACAGGTGCCAGTCATGGCACAGCCGCTGACGGAGGAGGCAAGGGCCGAGCTGAAAAGAAAGATGGAGACTGAGTCTCTTTTTACTCAAATGGAGGAGGCGGAAGTGGATGCTTCTGGCAGTCGCCCTCAGCCAGTTCAGCAGGTGCCAGTCACCGAGAAGACCTCCCGCAAGAAGCCCAAGACTTCTCAGCACCAGCAGCCACCATCAGCTGTGGCATATGATCCCGAGCCTGGGAAGATCTCCATCCCAGTCAAGAAGAACATTCTTGGATTGACTGAGGAAGAGACGCTGGAGAGGATGACTCGCAAGAGGAAGCGCATCCAAACCAGAGCTCAGCGGGTGGTGGAGCAATCGAAGAAGGAGAGGAGTGCCTCCATTGCGAGGAAGAAGCAAGCCAAGGCAAGGCTGAAGGCCTTGGCAGCCCAGCGAAGATTAGAGGCTGAGCTAGCAGCCCGCGATGAAGCCTATGCCAAGGTGCAGGCTGAGCATGAGGCCAGGCGCCAGGCAGAGCTGGCTGAGCAGATGAGGCTGGCTTCCAGGGGCAAAGGAAAGGCGCTAACAATTCCAAGTGCCAGCCGACCAGCACCAGCACCACCAGGTGAGCTCTTTCCAGAAGAAACATTTGAACACCTGCTGGTGATGGGCGCTGACGAGGACATCATGTCCATAGTCGAGCACTACCAGCCGGATGAGGAAGAGGCTGGGAGCCCGCTGGCTGCGCAAGGGGATGCCAGCGGTGCTGATGCTGAAGCTGAGAATCCGCTGGCTGCGCAAGGGGATGCCAGCGGAAGCGGAGTTGCTGCAGAAGGCCCGCTGGCAGTGCAAGGGGTTGCCAGCGGAGCAGTTGATGAGCGGGCGACCACCCCGGAAAAACTGGCGGAGGAGAAGGATGAGAAGGCAGAGAAGAAAGAAGAGATGGATGTGGAGACTGGTGCAAGGAATGCTGGGAAGGCTCCCATTGTTATTTCTGATGATTCTGAAGAAGAGGAGCCACCAGTTGTCCAGCACTCCACAATCCAGAGGATGGAGCCAAGGAACCTGTTCCCAGATTTTGCAAAGGAAGGGAAGGCTCAGCTCGGTCGTCAACAGTCCCAAGGAGCCTCAACTTCTGGACGACCAGCGACATCCTCACCAGCACAGCCTCGACGTGCTGATTCGCGACCACGACGTGACATAACCGTCAGCGTCCTCAATTACAACGTGGTCGACGATGATGACTATGAAGAGATGGTCAATGGACCCCATCGGTGGGAGTTACGCGGGGAAGAGGCCTTCGACACCTCTCGAGTGCCTGACTACAGTATTCTCAACATCATTCCCCTCCGCGGGCTCCCCCACCAGTCGGTCTTAGCTTCCCGCTTCCAGGACTGGTGCCTGCCCCTGAGGCCGATGGAGTTCTACAATCGTACTCTGTATGAGTACGCAGAAAATATCACAGTAGAGGTCGAGGATGCCGTTGATCTTGACATGTTTAATGACTTCCGGTATCTGTGGGCTGTCAACCCGACTCTATACTGTGAGCTGCGGCGATGGAGGATCTTTGACCGTGTGGAGCGGTATCTTACGGTGGAGAAGCGCTCAGTTCTGTACGCTAGGCTGGGGCTGGCATACTGGAGGAATGAAGAGGCCTGGGCGGATGAATTCATGGATACAATAACTGACGAGCCAGAGCCTTTGTCCCTTAGGCGTGTCCGGCGGCGAGTGCAGAAGATTCTTGATTATCGCCTAAGGACTGGCAGCTCAGGACTCCCGAAGCCAAGGCGTGTCCGAGTGCCCTTTCTCCAGTTCCACCGCACCAGCCGGGGCTTTCAGGTGGTCTACGCTCTCCGAAGGATCCGTATACTGATTGCCCTCCCACCGCTCCTCCTCTACTTTGCCCGTCTGTTCGATATGGCAGCCACTGAGTTGCTAATTGATCATGTGGTGGAGGAGGATCCCTCCCGCAGCAGATGGCTGGTCCCTGCAGTCGCTGGTGCTCCGATTGTTGTGGAGCTGGAGCACATCGACTGGCAGGTGATGGAAGTTGATTCAGAACAAGTCCCGCCAGCATCAGCTGAGATGCTGGTGGAAGAGTCAGCGTCAGCAGCAGCAGCAGATGCACCAGCAGCCGCTGCAGTCCCAGCAGAAGCATCAGCCGCTGCAGAGCCAGTAGTGGAGAGGCCAACTGGAGCTGACACTGAGATGGCTGAGGCCTCATCTGATGTGCCTTCTACTTCGCTGGCCCTGTCAGCAGAGCCTCTCTCCGAGGTCCATCCGCCTGCGCAACTGATTGCTCTCCTTGATGCCAGGATGGACCAGCGCTTTTCCTCCTACCGAGCAGAGATGGCGCAACAAATGGAGGCTTTCACCTCTGGGGTGAACTCCTTTTTGGCGCGGATCCAAGAGGGGGAAAGGGCGCGAGCAGTCGCTGATGAGGAGAGGGCTCGGCTTGCTGCGGAAGAACGCCGGATTGCTGCTGAGGAGCGCTTGAAGAGGGAACAAGATATGGCGGCGCTTACAGAGATCTTGAGGAACTTAGCAAATCGCAATCAATCACCTGGATCCTCATCTCAGCCATAGGTCTTGTACTCTTCATTTCTTTTGTAAGTATTTCTTGTATCAGTTAGACTAGTCAGTTTTTAATCCTGTACTTGTAATTGTAACATCATTAATGGATTGATTACTGACGGGTTGACGACAATTTCTCATTGTCCAACTAATGTCAACTTTTTACTTACCAGCTGAACTTACACATTCAGTGTAATCAGCACCAGCACTCATTTTGATATTTGCTAATTCTAACCTGGCTCAGATTTTTACTTCAAAACTTAATCGAGCAATATCTCTCCCAGTTTGAGGGGGAAGATTTTTAGGATAGAGCTGATGTGAGGAAGGGGTTTCATGGGTTTAGATCTGATAGATTTATTTTGTAAAACCCTGAAATACCTTGTAACTTTCCTCATCAGCTGAGTGCTCGCTGGTTAGGCTTTGATCGCACCAAAAAGGGGGAAATTGTTGGGAAAATTCTGTTTCCCTTCCCCAGTTGATAGATTAGATCTTAGTTCTAGTTTGGTGTTTTGGTGGATCAAATCCTAAGTCCAACCAGCGTCAGTTGTCTCTAGAATAGCTCTAGTCTAAAATGTAAAGTCCTGTATAGGTATTTTGAGTTGTAAGTCGCAGCTGATCAAGACTCATGCTGGCTACTGTTCACCAGCATGAGATGTGCTTACCAGTTGAGGGATGCCTCACCAGCAAGCGACTGACCAAGACTCATGCTGATACTGTTCATCAGCATAGAGTTGAGCTATCGACTGGCTACTGTTCACCAGTGGGAAGATTTCATCAGCAGGAGGCTGACAGATCTACCAGCAGAATATGTGTTCTGGTTGACACTATTCACCAGCGGTGAAGTCACCAGTCACGGGAGAATTCAAGAGATAACAACAGACGAATTGGTAGACCTTGATTGTGCTAAGGCAAGTCACCAGCAGAGACTGCCAGCACAAGATCACCAGCATGATCTGCCAGTCGAAGGTTATCATCAGAATTGAAGATTCGCTCTCCCGAAGACATAGAGACAAAGAAAAGATTCGTCTGAGGAATGTGCTGACAAAGAAGGACTTTAAGGACGGCTAACTTAAAGTCTAATCAGCTCAAGACTCCAGTTCTTGATTCCCTACTGACGAATAGTGCCGTTCTGACACAAAGAGATCTGTGTCAGATAAAGCGGTCGCAGGCATGGCGCTTTCCTGAAAATGCTACCTGCAGCCGTCCGAAGTACATCTGGAGTCAGAAGACCATTCCGGATGTGTGCAACGACTAGTATTTGAATCTGAATCTCACGACTATAAATACGTGAGATTCAACAACATTCAATACTCTTCTCAGAACGCTCAACTACCGAAAGGCATAAACTTTATTGCAAACAAGCAAATCGTTCGAGGCTTTTCTTAAAGCTACTCCGTGTGTCAATCATTTGAACACGAGACTCCAAGCTTCTAGCTTGTGAGTTATTGATCTCATTTGGTGTTCTTTCTCATTCCGAGGAAGAACATAGCAGCTCTTGAGCCAGCCAGCTCCAGAGTTATTACGGGCAGTTTTGCCGCCAGCAAGAGTCAAGTTCTTGGGAGAACTCAACACCCAATCAGTCGGAGGAGGAGGTTGAAGTGACGTGCTCGCACTCCATCCATCTGACGAGAGTTGAAGAAGGACAAGGACCGGGAGCGGTTGATCCAGTGGACTGGTAGACAAGGCATCTACCAGCTGGAAATAGATCGTAGGAAATCTTGTACCGGATTACTCTTTTTAGTGAATTTCCAGTGCTTCGACTGGAGAGTGGACGTAGATCAGTTGATCGAACCACTATAAAATATCCTTGTTATTTACTGCTTTCAGCATTTACTTACTGATTTAAAACCCAGCACCCAAGTGCTGGAGTATAACTGAAACCAGTTTATAACTGTGCAAACTCGACTCTAAAATTTTCTAAGTCCTGAGTCATCAGCTGACCAGCCAGTTGCCAGTCAGCTGAATACTCAGTTGCCAGTTGACTTACCAGCTGACAAGGTCCCAGTCAGCTGTGTAACCAGCAGAGTGCAAGAAACGAACTTACGTAATTTCCGCTGCCAAAGTATACCCTGATATCCGGGACCAACAGTAGACATCAAACTCCACTAAGTAAATCATGATTAAATCGCAAGTCTCATCTAGGTTCATCACACACACACAAGCACTCAACAATCCTACAACAATCTACATTCCAAAACACAAATGTAACGAAACTAGATGGTAGAAAAGACGATAGAAAACGTTTCCCATCAGTAGGCACGATCATCGCTCTCCATTCCTTATTTGCACCTACTACAAAGCATACACCACCAAACAATTGAGCATAAACTAGCCAATAAAGCTCTCATATCCACCAACTTATCCACAAACCAATTATCAACAAAGTATACAACAATATCCACCATTTCCACCATTCATTCCAAACCATAACATATCCACATGCCAAAACCAAATAGAAAGAATTAACACATGTACTTGCCAAAATCATCCATCCATTCATCATCCAAAATCATTCCACAATCATCAACCAAATTCAAAATCCAAATGATAAGTAAATCATAGTACAACCAAATCGAATTATCAAATTTTTTTAAAATTCAACTAAACTAAGCTAAACTAGAAAGCATCATAAAGATAGAGAGATAGAGAAGAGAATGAACCAGAGCACCAACTACCGACACTTCCCCCCAAACTTAGTCAAGTGAGACTAAGTTTGTAAAAAGGTAGTCGGTGCGTCATTGCTCATCCCTATCTTGCTGCTGCTGTTGGCGTTCTCAGATGGGTTGCCTCCCATCAAGCGCTTTTTAAAGTCCATAGCTCGACTACACACCCTAGTTAACAAAAGAAACATCCAAAACCACGTTAGATCCATTATCAACATAATAAGGTTTAACCCGATGACCGTTCACCTTAAAACAAGGACCATTGTCACGGCCTATTTCCACCGTACCATTTCCAAAAGTTTGCTTCACAATAAAAGGACCCGACCACTTGGAACGAAACTTACCTGGCATAAACTTCAATCGCGAGTTAAAGAGTAGCAGCAACTCACCGGGAGCAAAAACTTTACGTCGGATGTGCATATCGTGAAACCTCTTAGTACGCTCCTTGTAAATTTTTGAGTTTTCAAAGGCTTCATTCCGGAATTCATCCATCGCATTCAAATGCATAGCATGCTCCCCTTGAGCCTTTCTCCAATCAACATTAACCATCTTCAAAGCCCAATATGCTTTATGTTCCAATTCAACCGGCAAATGGCAAGACTTCCCAAAGACCAATTGATAAGGTGACATACCAATCGGAGTTTTAAAAGTCGTGCGATAAGCCCATAAGGCATCATTCAGACGCTTAGACCAATCTTTCCGGGAGGCAACTGTCTTTTCCAAAATGGCCTTGATTTCTCGGTTTGCAAGCTCCGTCTGACCATTAGCTTGAGGATGATACGGAGAAGTAATCCGATGCTTAACACCATAACGTGCTAACAAGTTTTCTAACAATTTATTACAAAAATGACTTCCCCCATCACTCACCAAAGCCCTAGGAATACCAAACCGTGTAACTAATCCTTGCATGAACTTCATCACAACCTTAGCATCATTCGTAATAGTTGGACAAGCCTCTACCCAACGGGAGACATAATCAACAGCAAGCAATATATACTGATACCTGCAGGAAGAAGGAAACGAGCCCATAAAATCAATCCCCCAAACATCAAACAAATTGACTTCAATAAAAAACTTAGAAGGCATCTCATCCCTACGGGTTATCGATCCTGTTTTCTGACACCTATCACAAGCTTTGACAAAGTTCATACAATCACGGTAAATAGATGGCCAATAGAAACCACAAGAAAGTACCTTTAATGCCGTGCGATTAGCAGCAAAGTGACCTCCACTTTCGGACGCATGACATTCCTCCATTATCCGTCTCCACTCTCCTTGATGCACACACCTCCGAATGACACCATCTGCACACCTACGAAACAAGAAAGGTTCCTCCCAATAATAAAACCGCACATCTTTAAGGAATTTCTTCCGTTGATGGGGTTTCAAATCAGGAGGAAATACTCCGGCAACCAGAAAATTTGAAAAATCAGCATACCATGGAATGTTATGAGCTACATAAAAGATGTGTTCATCCGGAAAACTCTCGTTGATGCCTGATTCATGCTCATCTCCCCCAACCGGTTCCTCTAAACGAGACAGATGATCAGCTATAACATTCTCACAACCTTTCCTATCCCGAATTTCTATATCAAACTCTTGCAACAATAATATCCACCTAATGAGTCTAGGTTTTGCATCCGGTTTTGTAAACAAATAACGTATAGCTGCATGATCGGTGTACACAATTGACCTGGCTCCTACCAAATAAGCTCTAAATTTATCATAAGCATAAACCACGGCTAGAAACTCTTTCTCAGTGACAGTGTAATTACATTGAGCCGGATTTAGAGTTTTACTAGCATAAGCAATCACCCTAAATACTTTCTCCCTAACTTGACCTAAAGCTACCCCAAGTGCCACATCGCTAGCATCACACATCAATACAAATTCTTCATTCCAATCAGGTGAAATTAAAACCGGAGAAGTCACAAGAGCAGTTTTCAACTTCTCAAAAGAACACACACATACTTCATCAAAAACAAATGGCACATCTTTTTCTAGCAAACAACACAAAGGTTTAATTATTTTAGAGAAATCTTGAATGAATCGCCTATAGAACCCAGTTTGGCCTAGAAAACTCCTAACCCCTTTCACCGTTTTTGGAATAGGCAATTGCTCGATAGCGCAAATCTTAACCTTATCTACTTCTAAACCTTGACAAGAAATTTTATGTCCTAACACATTCCTTCACAAACCATAAAATGACATTTTTCCCAACTAAGGACAAGGTTTGTCTCTTCGCATCTAGCAAGAACAATTTCCAAGTTTTTTAAACATGCATCAAAAGAATTACCGAAAACTGAAAAATCATCCATGAATACCTCCATAATTTCCTCGATAAGTCCATGGAAGATAGCCATCATGCATCGTTGAAATGTAGCAGGGGCATTACACAACCCAAATCCGTCGGTATGCAAAAATCCCATAAGGACATGTAAAAGCAGTTTTGTGTTGATCCTCCGGTGCCACCACAATTTGATTATACCCCGAATAGCCATCCAAGAAGCAATAGTGAGAACGCCCTGCAAGTCGATCAAGCATTTGGTCAATGAATGGTAAAGGAAAATGATCTTTGCGAGTAGCCAAATTCAAAGCACGATAATCAATACAAAACCGCCACCCTTTTGTCAACCTCTCCATAACTTCTTCCCCATTGTCCTTCACCACTTTTTCAAATCCCCCTTTCTTTGGCACCATATGCGTTGGGCTCACCCACTCACTATCACTCGGAGCATAGATGATATTATTATCTAACAGCTTAAGCACCTCCTTCTTCACTACTTCCTGCATCATAGGATTCAACCTCCTTTGAGGTTGTCGCTTCGGTTTGCACGTTTCCTCAAGAAGTATCTTATGCATGCAAATGGCCGGACTAATTCCTTTTATATCGGAAAGTTGCCAACCAATAGCTGACCGATGCATCCTCAAGACACGAAGCAATTTCTCACTTTCACACCCCGAAAGTCCGGTTGATATGATCACCGGATATGACTCACTTTCTCCCAAGAATGCATACTCTAAATGATCCGGTAACTTCTTCAATTCAACTTCCGGTGCTTTATTCCTCATCTCCAACTTCCTTTCCTTAACCCTATCTTCCTCTTCTTCTGTTCTTAATTCCAAGAACTTAGCTTCCTCATTTACTAAGTTGACCGGAAAATTATCCAAAATTCGTGCATACTCCCCAATATCTTCCCTTACTTCCTCTTTGTTATCAATCATATTGATTGTAAAAATGGAATTTTGTAATACTTCTTCTAACGGCTCTTGTTCACCTCTTTCCTCAAAACTTTGATCATGCACAACTTCTATCAAATTGCATTTCTCCTCATTCTCATCCTCCACATTTCTCTTCATGGCTTCTGGAAAAGAAAAAGTGATCTTCCTTCCATCAAATTGAAAAGTTAATTGACCATTTTTCATATCAAACAATGCTCCACCGGTAGAAAAAAATGTCCGGCCCAAAATAAGAGGAACATCTCCATCATCTTCCATATCCAGTACCACAAAGTCAGCTGGAAATATAAAGTCTCGCACCTTTACTAACACATCTTTCACAATTCTTTTTGGGTAGGACAAAGACCGATCCGCCATTTGGAGTGTCATAGTGGTGGACTTAATTTCCCCTATTGCCAACTTCTTGAACAAAGATAGGGGCATTAAGTTGATGCTCGCCCCTGAATCACACAAAGCCTGAGTCACTTCAATTCCACCAATTATGCACGAAATGGTAAAACTACCGGGGTCCTGCCTTTTAAAGGGCATCTTCCTTTGGATTACAGCACTACATTCTTCAAATAAATTCACTGTCTCATATTCACCAATGTCATACTTGCTCTTTTGAGTGAACATCTCTTTCAACATCTTAATGTATCCTGGCATTTCTTGTAAAACTTCAAGCAACGGAAGATTTATTTGAATTTTACTCATATGCTCAAGAAATCGAGCAAACTTTTATCAAACCGTTGAGGATAAGGCATAAGAGGAATTGCATCTTTCTCCACAGATTTTTTTACCGATACATCTTGCTCTTGAACTCCCTTTTGTATAACTTCTTCCTCTTCCTTAAATGTAACCTTCTTCTTAGTACCTCCGTCAATCTTTTCCCTTACATCTTCTTTCTCCTCATGTTTCGGTCCATCATAAGAGAGCCCGCTTCTAGTGGTTATGACCCCACAAGCACCTTCAAGAGGATCTTCTTCCTTGAGACTTGATTGATACGCTATACACGCTACTTGTGACTTGATTTCTGTCAAGATTTCCTCATTTCTTCTACACTTCCTCTCAAAATCCCCCTCAAACTCCAGTATCTTTTCTTCCTTCTCCAAATACAACTGACTAGACTCATCCAACCAAGATTGTGATGGCAAACTTGTCTCATTCCATGAGTCAAATGCGTAGTCTCCCCTATACGGCTCATACTCAACTTCTTGGTGTCTCCTCCAATGGTTTTCCAAAGTATACACGTCCCTTCCATATCCATCATTTTTTCTCTCGAATTCGCACATCAATCTTTCCATTTTTTCTTGCATGGAAACCATTTGATCTCGCAACAATTTTATCCCATTAGCTTCTCTCATTATTTTCGCTACTTTAGGTTCCATCCTTCTTCTTGGCCATTGACTACTATTATTAGCTATCCGCTCTATCAAACTCCATGCTTCATTCTCTTCCAATTCCAGAAACACTCCTCCTGATGATGCATCCATCAACATTTTTGTTTCATAATCCAATCCTCCATAGAATTGGCAAATTTGTTGACTCTTCGGAAGACCATGTTGAGGGCACTTATGCAAAAGCTCTCGGAACCGATCCCAAGCTTCATAGATAGGTTCGCCGTACCTTTGTCCAAACAAGGTTATATCTGCCCTTCTTTTCAAGGTTAAGCTCGGTGGAAAAAATTTGAAGAGGAACTTCTCCCTTAACTCTTCCCAAGTGGCTATATTTGTCTTGTCTAGACCCTCAAACCAATGCCTTGCCGAATCCCTCAATGAAAATGAGAATAATCTCAGCCGAATTAAGTCTTGAGGAACTTGATTGATCTTAATGGTATCCGTGATTTCCAAAAATCGGGATATGTGCACATTCGGATCTTCGGTAGCATCTCCTCCAAACTGATTATTTTGTATCATTTGAACCAATTGAGGCTTAATTTCAAACTGCGTGGCATTTACTCCAAGTCGGAAACCACCGATCATCGGCTCTCCTTGAGGTCGGAAAAGATTTTGTAGGGGTCTACGAGGACCATTCCTCTCATTAAGCAACGCCTTCATCAATTCAATTTGCCTTTCTAACTCTCCAATCCTCATGGTATCTTCCCCCGGATTAGCCATTTCCAAATCAATCTCAATACTTTCTTGTCTTTGTTGTGCTTTCCTTTCCAAGAGTTCACGAGCCTTAGACCTCGTGATCATATACAACCTACACCTCACAAAAATTCCAATTACCAAACAAAACAACTAGATCAAACAAACCAAATTCAACTATCAAACAACAAACTACAAGCAAAACAATTCACACAAGCAATTTAACAAACACCTAGCCTACAAGCTTCACTTTTCCCCCAATATCTAGCAACCTAATGAATGAAGTCCCCGGCAACGGCGCCAAAACTTGATGCGGCTAAAAGTTCAATGGAATTAAACTCTCAACCACACAAAGAATAAAATATCAAATCCAGGTTCTTCTCCGTTTCGCCTGCTAGAGTACCGGGATACTACGGCAAAGTTCTTATAGCTAGGCAAATTCAATCGTTGAGTAGTTTTTTATCACCTAGGCAAACAATGTAAACCTATGCTAATATCGAATTACAATCATGAATCAAACAATCAATCAACATTTACTCAATAAATTCCTTTCTCACTTTGGTAAACCAAAACACACAAATGCTCAAATTAGGAAGATAGGATGTTGAGATGAACTTGGATGCAATCAACTTAGGTAAATCATAGATGTAAACACATTTTAATTCCTAATTGGATGAACTCTTACCCTACAGTAGTCAATCCCCAGTCACGGTGAACCAACCGTAGATGATATTAACGTCCTCAAACCATCACGTTATCGGACCCTAGACCACTCCTAAAAGCTCGTAAATCATTGCCCTATGCCCTATCTCCGCACAGGGATTGGATCAAGGAACACAAGAAGTCATACTAATCACGACACACCTATCCGCGTATTGGCTGCAATGATTGTGTCAATTATCATCTAGACTGGCGACTACCTACATCTAGATGAATAAGAACAAGCTCTAGTATGCTTCAATCACAAAGAGGAAGGTAAACAAGCAAAAATCAAACCTAAATCTCACACATCCTCATCCAAATCAACATCCAATTAGAATTAGAACTTCATACCTTTCAATTGTACAATTACAAGTTTGAATTCAATGAACGTCATTACAAATTGAAAGGAGTAATAAGAATCTTCCCCAAATTGGATTTGGTTGTCTTGATCCACCACTTTTAATCTTCAATCTCCTCCAAGTATTGATGCATTAATCTCCTAGATGCTCTAGGATTATGATGAATTGGAAATGAAAAATGGAATCTAGGGAAAAATCTAGCTATCGTATGTGAAAAATGACAAAAGTTCTTCAAATAACCGCCTCTTCCCCTTTTATAGGCAAGCAATCAGGGCCTTGGATCGCCCGGTCGAAATTTGGCTCGCTCGGGCCATCAATAACCGCCAGAATCACCCAAATCCGACTTGGCTCGACCGAGCCAAGTCTCTGTCCATTTGTGCTCGACCGGTCCTGCACCTGCTCGGCTGGTCGAGCCCTCTGAAGCTCCCGCTCGGCCAGTCGAGCTCTTCAAACTCCAAAACACGTGCGATTTTCATCCAAAACTCCACCAAAATTGCTCGTTTATGCCCAAAACCTATCCTACACACATCAAACACACAAAACACGAAAACACAACCAAAATACGACAAAAACATATGATACGGGAGTAAAATAGCCACAAACAAGCATGTACACATATCAAAATATAGGTCATTTTACACACGTATCATGATGCTAAAAGAATTCAATTCATCAGACGACTGTTTTTTAGCATTCAGAATCTCATCTAATTTTCTTGAGCTCTTTTTGAAAGTACATTCACATTTAACAAGTTCGGTTTTCTTCAGAGAATTGCATTCTTTTGAAATATTTTCAAAATCTTTATAAAGATTTGAATGCTCTTCCTTGAGTTTTTCAAAATCCTCACTGGTTGACCTCGTCTTGGCGACTTCATTGGTCAAAACTGAAATCTCTGACTTCAGGAGGCGTGTTCACTAACTAATGCATCTTTAATGTCATGAAATTTATCTACCTCTTTAATGATGTTTTCGAGACAAATATCTTCTGAATTTGAATGACAAAATTCAGAATTTTCTTCAAAACATGTGGATGCAAGAGATGAGGGTCGATGAGTTGTTACCACTATTTTGCAGTTTGAAGCGCTATCTTCTTCGTCGGTAACATCTCCATTAATAGCTGTCATGAAGGCAAGGAGTGCTTCCTCATCATTCTCATCCTCAGACGTATAATACCCATCATCATGGTCTTTTACGTCCGGCACTTCTGTTCTTGTGAGCATTGCTTGGGCCACAGCCTTAGATGCTCTCCTTTGTGAGAGACTAGAAGGCATTCGTACTTCAGATGATCTGGAGAGTGGCATTCGTAGCATGTGCGTAGCTCTCACTTTGTGAAACTTTGCTCAATGGACTGAGTCTCCTTCGCTTTTCCTTTGGCCTTCTCGAGAAGTACGGCCAGATTCCTCATCTGTTCTTCCAGTTTGGCAACTGGCAGTTCAGTTTCCTTCTTTTGAACTGAGGTGGAGGTATCCTTCGCTGGTGAGGTTTGATAGGCAGTTTTCTTGAACTGAACTGGCCTCTTCGATCGCCTTTGGAAGTCTCTTTTTATGAAGAATCCAGCATCACTATCAGCTGCTGAATTCGGGGTTCTAACAACTTCATTCTTGTTCACCATCTGAATATCCCATTCATGGGCTTGGAGTTCGCGAATAGTTCTTTGGTTGACATCTTTGAGAGATCCATTGTCTTTAAACTGGTGGTTTTTACAAACCAATCTTCCTTCGGCATTCTCGAAAGAATTTTGGCGTTCATGTCAGCCACGTTTTCTTCTCTTCCAAGACTTTTCATTTCGCTGACAATGGCATTAAATCTTGTTTCCATCAACTTGATTGTTTCGCCAGGCAGCATCTGGAAGGATTCATATTTGTCAACGCACATTTGTTTCTTGTTGTGCCTCATAGCATATGTTTCCCTGGTAAGCTCGTTGATCCAGTCCTATAACTCTTTAGCACGATTGTTCTTTATCGCTTCGTCCATGAGAGATTGCATAATCATCTCTTGAGCGATGGGATCCAACTGATGGCGTTTCTTGTCTTCAAGTGTCCATTCTTCCTGTGGCTTATCTATCATATTGACACCACCTTGGCCATCTGGTGCTCCAACTGGAATGTTGATCTTCTGAATCTTTAGAGTGCAAGAAAGTACGGATTCGGTCTTAAGCGACTCAAAACAGGATAGTCAAGAAAGACCGACCTGCTCTGATACCACTTGTTGGTCCCAGATCAGAGTACGTATAATGTGCAGCGGAAGTATAAGAATAGTTATTTGCACTCTTAAACGCAGACAGTTCAATATAAACTTACAACTCAGTTTTAACTAACAGTTTTAAAACGACAATTTTTGTTAGTCATTAGTTAGGTAACCAGTTTATAGTTATATGCAATCAACAGTTATACACTTCAACACTTTCAGATAAGTGTTGAAGGTCTCAAAACAATTAAAAACTGTGAGAAAAGTAAATAAAAACTGTAAATGACGCAGGATATATATAGTGGTTTGGAGCCTTAAGTCCTACGTTCACTATTGGGAAATTAATCCAATAATTCACTAAGTAATGAAGATACAATCCTCACGATCTATAGCCAAATGTTGTAGAAACCACTGTCCACAGCAAACTGGATCACTCGTCCAGGTAGTTGTTCTTCACGCCTTCTTCAGTTCCTCGAAGCCAGGTGGCACCTTGAAGTCTTCTCAGAACTGTTAATCGTCGGAAATGGATTGAGGACAAACCTCCCTTGTCCTTCTCCAGTAGGTTGATGGTTAAGTTCTTCCCAGAACGTACAAAGGTTGGCCAAAGCCCGTGATAACCTGGCCTCCCTAAAGTGTCGGGTTGTTGTGTTCTCAGTTGTAAAGTAGGAACACCCAGAAAATAGACTAAGTTAACAAACTTAATCCTCGTGTACACCAAGTTCACACGGTGAATCTCTGAAGATTCGTTAAGCAGTAAAGCCTCGTGTTCAATAAATGAACTACGGAGTTAATGCTTTCTTGCTTGAGAGCTTTAACTGTGTTTGAGATTTAAAATCGGCAGAGTAAAGACAAGCTTTGAATGTGCTCAAACGGATATGTATTTGTTTCTGTGTGTTTTGTCTCTGGTCCTCGTACTATTTATAGGTGAGACTTTGAAAATTAGCCGGTAGAAAAAAGTCGATGTTGTCCAATCAGCGACCTTACTTAGCAGACCTACTCCTCTGCCTTTTTCTGAACACAACTACGTTTTTTCTGAGAGAGTTTTGTACTTGTTGTGTCAGACTCAAACAACGTTAGACTTCAATCATAATTGTATGATTCCACATTCCTTATCATTGAGATTCTAAGGCTTTTTACGACTGTTTTAGCTCCTTATTTTTCACGTGCTCTCAACTGTGTGAATTTGCTAGTTTTGTAACTGTGAGATACCCTCGACAGTTTTTCCATAATATATTCACGAAAACTGTGTCCACAGTTTTCAGCGTTGTTTTGTCCTTGGCAATTCCAAACTGCATGCTTAGTAAATTTGCTCATTACTCTGAATAGCTCTAGCAATTTTATGTGGTCCTTCTTGAACTGTCTTCACAGCTTTTCTTCCATAGGACTTCTTGATCTGTCTTCACAGTTCTCTTGCTAAAAGCTTCCTGTCTAGCTATTACAACTCAATAGTCCTATACAAGGATTACAGAAATAATAACTCTAGACCTAGGTATTTAGTTTTGACACATCAAAACATCAAGATTAAAGGTGGGATTTACATATCAATACCTAAAAGTATGAAAGTCAAGCTAATGACTTTTAAACAAGCGCTTGTTGGGAGGCAACCCAACCATTTTTCTTTAATTTGTTTTAATTCTTGCCTAGATAGTTTTCTTAGTGATTAGTTTGTTTGGTTTTGTTGATAAAGGTAGATATGATGTTTAAAAGAGGGATGAATGATCGTGTGTGATGATTTTGCAGACACATTGTGTTTGGGAGTTGAGAAATTGAAGTTTGGGGGAAGCAGTTTTGCCAAATTGATGAATGTGGTTGAAATGAAGCAGGGGAGCTAGAAAACAGAGAAAAGTTTTGCCCCGGACTGATAAATCTCTCCCCAGACTAAGAAATATCGACCGAGCCTGACTTAGTTTTGTCCTGAGTTCGGTAGAGATCGACCAGGATTTCAAAATTGTTGGGGGAACAGAGGAAAATATCGATGAACCCCACTTTGTTCTGTCTTGGAATCGGTCAAAAATATTCAAAAATGTTATGGATGATTGCCGCTTTATTCTTCTCCTTATCCTATTTTATCTATCTTGCTTTTGCATGATTTAGCTATGATTAGTCTAGTATTTTCCCCATGTGGATTGACTTGTTACATGTGAATTTGGATTTGATTTGGAATGGTGGGATGATATTTTTGATTGGATATTTGGTTTTATTATTTCCATATTCTTGTGATGTATGGATTGTGGAATGTTTGGTGGTGCTAGTGGAACAATGTATGATTTATATGGATTTTTTATTGTGGAATGTTGGTGGAAAGATGTTTGAATGGGATTATTATTGATTTGAATGAATAAATTTTGTTGAGGATCTATGGTGGAGTGTTTTGAGTGAGATTTTGAATTGGTGGAAATGAGCTATTGATTGAAATGAACTATGCTCAATTGGTGGTGTTAGTGTTAGTGTTTGTGTTTAGTAGTGATAAGCTCATTATTTTACTCGCTTATCTATATTATTTTCTACTATTTTATGTAGTTTTATTGAGTTTATATATATATTCTATGCATGAGTCAATATTAGGTGGTATTATGCGCATTTTGGTGTTTTTGCAGGGTTTTAGGCCTAAGTTCACGAGAAATCCGTTCCGGAAGCAGTGACGTGTAAGAGTAGCAGTGAAGATTTCTTCCACAAGAGGAATTCGAGCTATTGGCACATGGCAATGGATGATGCTTTGAGTTAGCTCTCCAACGCAATTGGAATCGGGTCAATTGGAGTTCGGAGGAGGAAGTTATGGCCAAAACCGTGAGACCGCGCAGAAGGGGCGAGAAGCTGCGTCGACAGACGCCAATTGGCATCGATCGACGCCGATCAAGAAGCCACGTTGATTGACGCTAGGTGGCGTCGATCGACGCGAGATGTCTGCTGGAGCGGAAATTCGAGGAAAAACGGATTTATTCATATCTTTAGCCCTAGATTTGATAGGATACACATCCACCACTATAAATACCTATGTAAATTCGATTTTTCAGCAGAGCCCATTATTCCCAATCATCATAGTATTCAGTTTTTAGAGTTTGGAGACTTGGGGAACACAAAACCCTTTTATTTTCTTGTAAGTTCTTTATGTTTATGCAATTTAATATGTTTTCTTTTGGATTTCTATCTGCGATGAGTGGCTAGAAACCCTAGCGGGTTCTAGGGGTTGATATTATTATGGATGCATGTTAGGATTAATTAATTAGGTTCATGATTCCTGTGTTTATTTTCTAATTCTAGATTAATTCAAGGACCGAGAGGTGACGATTAATTTAGATGTCTAGCTATTGATAGAAGGACCGAGAGGTGAATATTAATAGTGGGAATAGGAATGCATGATACAATCTACACTATCCAAATAGATGTACTAGACTGTAGGAATTGAACTGATTTTCTTATCAGATTGACTAATTTGGTGTACTTTGAGACCGAGCGGAGATAGTCACTAGTTAGTAATCTAGGTTATATTTGCCAAACAAGGAAATATAGCATTGTTGCAGTATTCCACCTGTTAAATTAATTGATTCCTACATGTCATCCATAATATGAATTCTTCCCTAGAATCTGTGTTCCTTTAAATTTGCTTTCCAAACTACTTTAATTTTCTGCATTGTTTTCTTTACTTTTATAAAACCCTGATTTTGGATTTCTCAAACAATGAATCTTAGGATCATAGCTAGTATATAGGATAGTTTCCCCACACAATTCCCCTGGATCGATAACCTTAGGGTTTACAAATTTATTTGTCGTTGTTATTATAATTAATCTGTTAGAAATAGCAGTGATCAAATTGGTGCCGTTGCCGGGGAGTTGCTAGATTTTATCTTGTTACTAGTTCGTTCTGGGATTTTCTGGATTGAGTTTTAATTTTTCTGTACGTGTGCGTGTGTGAGTTTTCGAGTCTGTGTCCCGCGTTGATCGATGCCATCTAGCGTCGATCGACGTCGATCATTTTTGTTGCATCGATTGACGGACCCTAGCCTCGATCGATGCCAATCACTCTTTTGTGTCGATCGACGTGAATCCACATCGATCGACGCTGAACTGATATTTACCTATTTCCTGTGCAGGTGCATGAACACGCGAGCCAAAGGAAAAACACTCGAAGCCTTTGTCCCTGAAATTGAAACAACCTGCAGGAAAATCAAAAAGAAAGGAAAAGAAAAACAACGAGAGATGGCTGAGAATCCTGAAGCACCTTTGCAAAATATGACTCCCGAGGAGCAGAGGCAATTTGTGAATAAAGTACAGCAGCTGAGAGCACAACTACAAGCAGCCCAGGCTACTCAGGCGGAGCAAGCTGCAAGACTGGCAGAGTTGAACAACAGGCAGATTGTGGTTCCGCAAAGATCCGTCTTGGATCGATTTCTTCCACAGCAAGCGGAGGCCGGATTCAGAGTTGGCATTGACGCCAACAACTTCGAGCTGCGCACAGGCCTTATTCAGATGGTGCAGCAAAACCAGTTTGGGGGAAGAGCTGTAGAAGATCCATATACCCACCTCAACCAATTCATTGAGGTGTGTAACACTGTGAAGCAGAACGGAGTAACCCAAGATGTGATCAGAATGAAACTATTCTCGTTCTCACTCAGAGACGAGGCACGGTCTTGGTTTGCTGGACTGGATAAGAGTCAAATCGGGACATGGGAGGAGCTTCGAGCAGAGTTCCTTACCAACTACTTCCCACCGAGCTTGCTGCTGAAGAGGAAAGCTGCCATCACTACTTTCAAGCAGATGTATGACGAGTCACTTTACGAGGCCTGGAAGAGATACAAAGAGCTTCTACGACTCTGTCCTGGACATGGCATCGATCTGGAGATGCAAGTGTGTCATTTTTATGAGGGACTGAACCCTCACATGAAGGAGCTGGTTGATGCATCTGCTGGAGGACTACTGATGAAAAAGAGCGGTGCAGAAAGTATGAGGTTGCTGGCAGACATGGCGCTGAATAGCCACCAATGGCCAACTGATAGGCAGCTACCAGTCAAAGCAGTCGAGACAAAGCCAGAATTCGATGTGGTCGCTGAGGTGAAAAAGCTCCGGGAGGAGATTGAAAAATTGGGCACATCATAAGTTGCAGCTGTTGCAGAGCCAAGCATGGCCATAGTACCCGTAGAGGCTGACTACATCAACAGGGGTGCAAGCAGTTCGTCTGGAACTGCCGGTACGGAGGTGAACTACATTGGCGGTGGTTATCACAATAACTACCGAGGCAATCAAGGGTATCAGTACAACCATGGGCGATCTCACCCTGGTTTTTCCTATGCTAACCCTTCTGCTGCAGAACACCCTCTGCCTGGTTTTGATGCAGGTACTGGAGGAGAGATCGTGGAAAGGAAGAAATCCGTGCTAGAGGAGACGCTCGAGAAAATTCATCAAGAGCTCAGATAATCGGTTTGGGAAAGTAGAAACCGAGGTGAAGGGAATGGCCAACCACATGCAGCTGATTACGAAACATCTTCAAATGATGGACACACAATTGAGCCAGATCGCCACCACACTCGGCAACCAACACAAGCCTGGACAGCTTCCGAGCACAACGGAGGTGAACCCCAAGGTCCAAAAAGACTGCAAAGCCATTACTCTGAGGTCTGGGATGAGCTACAACGGTCCCGAGATGGCTGTAGACGATTTTGGAGGCGAAAACGAGCAAAAATGCACAGGAGATGAATCCACGTCGATCGACGGACCTGCCACGTCGATCAACGCAGAGAAAAAAGGCCCGTCGATCGACGCCACACTACATCGGTTGACGCCGAAGTCTGTCCCATGCACAAAGTTGAAGCAGTCTGAAGATCAGCTCCCTCTTTGCCATTCCCACAGAGGTTCGCGAAGCAGAAAGAGGACGAGAAGTTCTCCAGATTTGTGGAGGATCTGAAGAAGGTCAGCATCAACATCCCGCTGATCGAAGCACTGAAGGAAATCCCGGGGTACATGAAGTACCTCCGGAAACTGATGAGTGGAAAGAAGCAGTTCGTGGAGAATGAGACGGTGAAGATCCACGAGTAGTGCAGCCTGCTACTTCAAAAGCAGGTGCCCATCAAGAGAAGCGATCCTGGATGCTTCTCTATTTCGGTTGAGATTGGGGGACACACATTCGAGAGAGTACTATGTGATACTGGGGCCAGTATCAACCTGATGCCGTACTCCATCTACAAGCGTCTCAACATCGGAGAGATGAGGCCCACGATGATCACCCTGCAGATGGCGGACCGGTTTGTGTCCCGCCCAAAAGGTATACTAGAGGATGTGCTCATTCGCGTGGGCCATCTCATTTTTCCTGCAGATTTTGTGGTGCACGAGATGAAGGAGGACGAGAACATGCCCATGATCTTGGGGCGTGAGTTTCTCGACACTAGCGCTGCTCTCATTGACTGTCGAGGCGGCAAGATCACACTCCGAGCGAATGACGAGAGGATCACCCTTGTGATCGACAAGAACAAGAAGAAGGCGGAGTGCAATCAAATCTCCACTACTGAAGAAGAGGATGAGTCTGAAGAAGATGAAGCAGCTGCCATTGAGTGGGAGCGAGGAAACGATAGGGTAGTAGTGTCAACTGCGCCACCTTTTTCTGAGCTCACCACCATTATCAAAGACCGAAAAGTCTACATGGTGGATGCCAAAGGTCGGCGAGTCTGGACCCGACCTCCTTGGCAGTGATTTGAGGTATTGTCGAGCTGCGACGTTAAATCAAGCACTTGTTGGGAGGTAACCCAACATTTTCTGTATTTTCCTTTCAATTTTTGTTTTTTTTATTATTTCGAATTTCTGCTTTTATTTCTTTGCTAACAGTTGTTTTGCAGTTTTAAAAAAATTAGAAAAAAATAAATAAATAATTGGAGATCAGCTCGATGTCGGTTGACGCAGCCTGGCATCGATCGACGCCGAGCAACCGGCATGATACACTTCGATCTGCGAAGGGATCGACAAGAAGGCTTCAAGTCAATCGATGCGAAGTGCCAACAGCCACTATTTCACAATGTTCAAAGAATCCGAGGGATAAAAAGTTAATGTCTGAGATCAACTACCAGGTATCGTTCCCTCTTTTGTCTGATTTTCAAACTTATTCCACTCTTCGAGTTGGAAATAAGTTTGGGGGGATGTGGACAAGAGATGGAACATTCTATCTTTTATTTATTCTGCTTTCCGTCTTTAATTTTTGCCTTAAATTTTAAAATTTTATTTTGTGGGGAAAATTTTTTAGTTTTGAAATAACCTGAATGAGATTGTGAGATTAGAATTGATTGAGGGTTGAGTTGAATTGATTGTGATTGTGGTTAGATGCCTATGAATGTAGAATACCGCATGATAAGATTGATTTGACACTTGTGCTTGCATGCTGATTGAGCTGATTTGAAATTGATTGCGGAAGAAAATTTTTGAACCCTTGTGTGAGAATTTTGATCCTTTATTTCGTTTGATGTGAGATTCACATGTGTGTTTTTATTTCTCTAGAACTTGCCTATTTTCTTTGTTGAGACTGCATAGTGTGCACAAGTTTAGGAAATGATCTTAGGCCATCTTTGATAGCCCAATTCCCTAAATACTGTCCCTTCACATTGAATTTTCCCTAGTTAGCCACTTTTGAGCCTATACAAAAATTTTCTTTCCTTGTCTATGAGATTAAGAAGAAGTATTGGTTTCGCTCATGTCTTGAGTTGTGGTATGTGGGTGGAATGATTGTGATATGGAGATAAGAAAATTTAAATTAGTGGTGAAAAGATGTGTGAAAAAGAAGCTCAAAGAAATAATTAGAATTCTCATAAGCTCTCTGAAAAGAAAAGAATACAAAATTATGTAAAGAGCATAAGAGATTCAAAATGAGCAAGAAAAAAAAAGGTTGTGTATTTGTTGATATATTGGAGGAGAAGGGTGAATGAACTTAGATGGTGGTTTGGATTGATTGAGGAAATACAACTTGATTGATTTTAGTCACTTGGCCATATTTTCCTACCCCTCACAAAAGCCTACATTACAACCTTATGAAAGTCCTTTTTGATTCTAGACTTGTGTACACATTTTAGCAGTGGAGATATTAGAAAATTTGCAAGCCTATGGTAGAAATTTCTTCATACATGTTGTTGAGTGCTTTCATCTATTCCTTAAACACTTGAGAGTTGAGCGATAGACTTCCCGTGAGTTCTTCCAATGTTGATGAATTTTCTGTCTCTTTCAAATTGCTTGTGTGGAGTAGATTTTTTATTCTTGACTGTGATGAATCTTGTGAGGCATTGCACTTTAATCGCATGATCTTTCGATTTCTTTCTTGCCTATTGATTGAGGACAATCAAACGTTCAAGTTTGGGGGGTTTGATAAGCTCATTATTTTACTTGCTTATCCATATTATTTTCTACTATTTTATGTAGTTTTATTGAGTTTATATATATATTCTATGCATGAGTCTATATTAGGTGGTATTATGCGCATTTTGGTGTTTTTGCAGGGTTTTAGGCCTAAGTTCACGAGAAATCCATTCCGGAAGCAGTGACGTGTAAGAGTAGCAGTGAAGATTTCTTCCACAAGAGGAATTCGAGCTATTGGCACATGGTAATGGATGATGCTTTGAGTTAGCTCTCCAACGCAACTGGAATCGGGTCAATCGGAGTTCGAAGGAGGAAGTTATGGCCAAAACCGTGAGACAGCGCAGAAGGGGCGAGAAGCTGCGTCGACAGATGCCAATTGGCATCGATCGACGCCGACCAAGAAGCCACGTCGATCGACGCGAGATGTCTGCTGGAGCGGAAATTCGAGGAAAAACGGATTTATTCATATCTTTAGCCCTAGATTTGATAGGATACACATCCACCACTATAAATACCTATGTAAATTCGATTTTTCAGCAGACCCCATCATTCCCAATCATCATAGTATTCAGTTTTTAGAGTTTGGAGACTTGAGGAACACAAAACCCTTTTATTTTCTTGTAAGTTCTTTATGTTTATGCAATTTAATATATTTTCTTTTAGATTTCTATCTGCGATGAGTGGCTAGAAACCCTAGCGGGTTCTAGGGGTTGATATTATTATGGATGCATGTTAGGATTAATTAATTAGGTTCATGATTCCTGTGTTTATTTTCTAATTCTAGATTAATTCAAGGACCGAGAGGTGACGATTAATTTAGATGTCTAGCTATTGATAGAAGGACCGAGAGATGAATATTAATAGTGGGAATAGGAATGCATGATACAATCTACACTATCCAAACAGATGTACTAGACTGTAGGAATTGAACTGATTTTCTTAGCAGATTGACTAATTTGGTGTACTTTGAGACCGAGCGGAGATAGTTACTAGTTAGTAATCTAGGTTATATTTGCCAAACAAGGAAATATAGCATTGTTGCAGTATTCCACCTGTTAAATTAATTGATTCCTACATGTCATCCATAATATGAATTCTTCCCTAGAATCTGTGTTCCTTTAAATTTTCTTTCCAAACTACTTTAATTTTCTGCATTGTTTTCTTTACTTTTATAAAACCCTGATTTTGGATTTCTCAAACAATGAATCTTAGGATCATAGCTAATATATAGGATAGTTTCCCCACACAATTCCCCTGGATCGATAACCTTAGGGTTTACAAATTTATTTGTCGCTGTTATTATAATTAATCTATTAGAAATAGCAGTGATCAAGTAGGTACCATAAGGCAAATGGAGAAGCGGTTTGATCGTGGATACCGATGGGTAACTCATTTTATCGTTCTCTTTTCCATTTAGATTTGATTGCATTTAGTTGTTTTAGGTTGTTTGTGTGTGTTGTGTGATTGTGTGTGAATGATGAACCCAAACTAGGCTTGAGATCCACTCATGATGAACTAGTGAAGTTTGAAGTCTACTTAAACCTATGATATGGCGGAATCTTGATATCGAAGCATGCTTAGGTTAAACTTTTGAATTGCCGAGTTTTATGTGTGGTTAATGCTTAAGACTTGACAAAAAGCCGTGAGAGTTAAGCCTTGACATTGTCATATCTTTTTGGTTGTGAGAGGCAAGATTGAGAGCGAGAAATCTAGAACTTGCATTCGTTCTCTATCTATTAGCATGAGCATATGACTAGAAAATGATATTAGGCCCTCAATTCCTAGCCCTACCTTACACATCGGGAGTATAAGGTGTTCTATTTTATTATTGTTTGCCTTTCATATCTTTGATCCCCGTGATCGAGCTTGAATGAAGAATTTCTTTGATATAATTAGGACAAAGTTTGGGGGAATTATAGAATGAGGGTGAATTCGATGTTGTGAGATTGGGATGGGAATTGCTTGGTATGATGGTTGAATTTAATCCCATTTGATGAGGCAAAAGAAAGGAAATAATAAGGAAAGGTGCAAGTCTTGAAGAAATGAGCACCTACAAAAAAATTGTTGTTGTTGTGAAAAGAAAAGGAAAGAAAAAAAATATGAGAAACGAAAAGAAAAGAAAAAGAGAAAAAAATGGAAAGAAAGAATTGAGAATAGAATAAGCCTCGGGATTAGTGGTTCGAAGTTGATAATTGAGGGGTTTTTGGGAACTTGAGGAGTTTAGCTACTTTGGCCGAAAACCACCTACCCTTTTAGATAACCACGTTATAACCGAAACAAAGACCTTCTTGATTCTAGGATCTAGCTCATTGTAGTATAGTGGTGAGATAAGATTCAAGCTTATGGAAATCGAGCTTGATATCTCGTGCTTGTGTGAATTGTCCCTAAACATGTAAGGGAGTGCATTTCATTTCTTTTATCCAATTTGTTGAGTGGATTGAGTCTTTAGCATTAACTGTGTCACAAAGTTAGGTGATAATCTCGTTTGACTGTGACATGCTAAGATAGACAAGATGAGCTATGAGGTATTGCACGAGGTAGAATGATTGCTTTGCTTTGTTTTGATTGAGGACAATCAAAGGTTCAAGTTTGGGAGATTATGATATGTGCGTAAAATGACCTATTATTCAATGTGTGTACATGCTTGTTTATGTCCATTTTACACCCATATCATATGTTTTTCGTTTGTTTTTGTTTCGTTTTCGTGTTTTGTGTTGTTTGAGTTGTTTAGGGATAGAATGGAGCATATTTCATCAAGTTTGGCTAATTTTTGGTGAAATTCCGGCCCGTATGAGGTTCTAGTGCTGGAAATACCGACCCAGATGAGCAGAGAAGCAGCAGGGGTGATTTCAGAACCAAATCCTGGTCTGGACCACTTTGGGTTCGGTCAAGATTTGCCTCTGTTCGGCTCATCTCGACCGAACCCCTATTCAGATTGATCAGTATCTGCTCAACAGAGCCAAATACCAGTCCATTCATATCGGTCCCGGGCATTCCCAGGAATGCTGCCTTGGCAGTTTTTTAGATTTAAATGATCCCGGTCGAGACAATCTCATCCCGGGCGATCTCTATGGCTGATAACTTATTATAAAAGGTGGAATAAACGAAATTGAAGAGGACTTTTAAAACTTTAGGTGGATCTTTGATGGTTACTCACTCAAATTACACCTCCCATCCATTTTAAACATCAATTGAAGATCTTCAAAGGCAAATCCAATCAAATTGATGAAGGAATGAAGATCTAGAGTGAAGATCACGATCAAATCAAGTCAATTTGGGGAAAATCTCTTGTTACCTCTTTTGTAATGGCTAAGTTGTCTATTTGCTTTTATTTGAGCCAAATAAGAGGTATGTGTGGCTAAACTCTATTGGATGTTGAATTGAACATAATGGATGGTTTTGGTTGATGAATTGATTGTTTACCTCTCTCTATATGATTAAGGCGTGCTAGATCCTATTTTTATGTAAATGATGTAGATAAGAGTCAGTCATAATGATGTAGATAAGAGTCAGTCATTTGTTAATTGAGACTGAGAATGCAGCCAATACGCGGGTTAAAGTGTTGTGAATAGTGTGTTCTTATGTGTGTCTCGATCCAATCCGGATGAAGCATATAGGTCGATAATTCACGAGCCTTTGGGAGTGTCGTAGGATTTGACAATGTAACGGTTTAATAATTCTATTGCATCTACTATTAGTTTTTCAGTACAAAGGGGATTAATCAAATTCATGCGAATTGACCTTCAATAGAGAGATTAAACGAGTTTGCAACATTCAATTAACCAAAAGAGTCCACTACCTAGTTCTATTCAACATCCTACCTTCTCTAGATTGTAACTCTTAATTTGTTCTTGTTCTACCTATTATTGAAGTAATTGAGGTGTACTTTTGATTGAGGAAATCATGTTTAATGTGAGTTTTGATTTAATCTTGATAGTTGTTATTAGTTGTTAGGTTAATTGCTTTGTTTAGATAACAAACATACTCAACGATTGTGCAACCTAGATATTAGCTTTTACATGAGTAATCGGTATTCTAGTGGGCGAAACGAGCAAGAACCGGATTGATAATTTATTCTTGTATTACATTAGAGATTCTATCAAATTGTTGGTGTGATCAGGAAGGTATGGAACCAACTGCACAGTCGTCAGTGCAAGGCTTTGAGCCACATGTAACTGCACTTACTGTTGATGCAGTACCTATGCTCCATCATTTTGGGAGGGTACCTCACCAACTCGAGCGGAAGACGGACTGGATGGTACCGACCCATGGACATATGACGTAGCAATAAATGACAAAGATGCGGAAAAATGGCGTAAAGCCATGGATTCAGAAATTTAATCAATTACATCTATGGATGTATACCAGAAGTTTGTGCTACCAGGTAGCTCTCGGGCCATAGGTTGCAAATGGGTATACAAATGAAAGAAAGGTTCGCAAGGAGAAATAATGGCTTTGTAAGCCAGGTTGGTGGCAAAAGGTAATAGTCAAAGGGCATTGACTATGACGGGACCTTCTCACCAGTAGACATTCTCAAATCCATTCGAATTCTTCTATCCGTAGCAGCACATATGGACCTATAGATCTGGCTGAATGATGTTAAAACCATGGTTTTAAACGAGGTACCTTGAGGAAGGTCATGACATCTATATGCAGTAGCCAGAGGGTTATGTGAAGGATGGTGAAGAGCATCTTGTCTGGAAGCTAAAGAAGTCTTTGTATAGACTTTAACAAGCTTCGCGGTCATGGAAAAAATATTTCGATGATGTGATTAAATCCTATGGATATTCACAGTGCAAAACCGGAAGTTGAGTATACCGATTGTACGCCAGTGGAAGTGTGGTATTCTTGCACTTTATGTAGATGACATCCACCTATTCGGCAATGATGTGGAGGAGTTGTTAGACATAAAGAGACGGTTATCTGAATAGTTTCAAATGAAGGACCTAAGAGACGTTGGATGCATCCTTGGGATTAAAGTCTTTGTGTGATCGCAAGAAGAGGATGTTATGCTTGTCTTAGGCCGCTTATATTGATACTGTGATTGCTCGTTTTGGCATGTAAAACGCCAAGAAAGGTTTGCTAGTTCTCAGACATGGTGATCCTCTGTTTAAGGCACAATGTCCTGCAACAAAAGAGGAGAATGATGAGATGGCTAAACTACCATATGCTTCAGTAGTGGGAAGTCTCATGTATAGTGGGAAGTCTCATGTATGCGATTGATTAATGTTAAAATTGCATATGAATTATAACAAAGAGGCAAATAAATTTATAAACCCAAAGGTTGTCGAACCCACAAGGATTGTATGACAAATCCAATTTATATACTAGTCATAGTTTCTAAATCTTGTTTGTTTGAGCAACTTGGAAAAATGATTTTGGTTTTGTGAAATTAAAGATTACAAAGTAAGAAATTAAAGGGTTTTTAGAACAATAACTAAAGATATAGATTCCAGGGCAAACATCCAATCCAAATACATGCATAAGATAATAAACTCTACTAAGGTGGAAATCAGATTAATTTGGAGTTAATTCCTAGTCTGGAAATTAAAACCTTGATTACTAACACATGTCTATCTCCTCTCGGTCTCAAGAATACATACTAATCAATCTCAATAAACATAACTGATTAAATTCCTACAAAATAATTCTTCCTTTTGGGACAAAAGTTAATTGTATTAATTATCTCTTCCTATTGTCTAATTTTCACTTCTCAGTCCTTCAAAAAGACAACTATAAACCTAGGGTGAATTTCATCTCTCGATCCATCATAAACCCTAGATCAATTAAATTAAATCAGATAATTAACCTAGAATTTGGAGTTGATAAATCTAAACATGCATCATGGATTGTTTGTAAACACCCTAGAACCTGATTAGGTTTCTAACCTGATCATGGTTAGATCAAAATCACACATATTAGAAATAACTTACAAGGAATAAGAACCTTGAAGTCCTTAAAAACTCCAATGCTTAAGATAAATTCAAAAGTAAAGATAATGAAAAAGATGTCTCTAATTTTCAAGCTATCTAGTATATATAGAGGAGAAAATATATCTCAACAAGGTATTGGGCTTGGAATATCAAAAACATCCAAATCTGGCAAAGAATTCCTTTTCGGGCCTCCATGTCGATCGACACATGGCATTTCGATCAACATGGAGCATCATGTCGAAGTCCACTTCAATCTTTGACTTTGATCACCATCATTCGTCCATGTCGATCGAAACAAGGTGTATTGATCGACATGGACCTCCCACGTCGAGCCCTTCTTCTTTCCTACCTCGGTCGACATCGATCCTCCGCACCGATCGACATGCACCATGTCGGTTGACACTGAGGTCTTTTCTCAGGTTTTTGGCTTTATCTTCCATGTCGGTTGACATCCATGTGTCGACCAAAATAGCAACTTTGTCATTCCGGCTCTTTTCACCACTTGGTCACTTTTTAGCCCCAAAACCTGCAAAACCTCACCATGGCAAGCATAATATCCTCTATAATATACTCATGCACGAAAATAACTAATAACTAAGCTTAAATTAGCTAAAATAATGGAGAAAAACATGGATACGTGAGTGTATTTATGAGCTTATTAGTGATGCTATATACGAGGCCCGATATCTATTATGTCGTGGGCATGGTGGCCAGATATCAGTATAACCCAAGACAGGCCCACTAGACTTTTGTCAAATATATTCTCAAGTATCTAAAAAGAACTCGAGACTATTGTCTCATTTATTAGTGTGAGAATTTGCGCCATGTGGGTTATACGGATTCAGATTTCCAGGCAGACCAGAATGAGAAGAAAATTACCTCGGGCTATGTGTTCACCTTGGGAGGTGGAGCTGTATCATGGAGGAGTGCGAAACAGAAGTGTATCGTAGACTCCACCATGGAAGCTGAGTATGTGCCAGCTTCAGAAGCTTCTAAAGAAACATTATGCCTCCGAAACTACCTCCAAGAGTTAGATATCGTTATGAGTTTGCCCAAGACTATCACGGTAGATTGTGATAATGTTGAAGCAGTAGCAAACTCTAAGGAACCAAGAACTCACAAGGCATCAAAGCACATAGAGATAAAGTACCACATCATACGAGAAATCGTAGCGAGGGGAGATGTGCTAATAGACAACATGAACATTAAGGATAATCTAGCAGATCCATTTACAAAGGTCTTACCTCAGAAGGCTTACGAGGGTCATGTTCGTAACCTAGGGCTAAGGAAGATGTCGACCACCTGGTGACCAAATGTAATAGCTATATTAGAATAGACACAAGTTATACTCTAGAAAGTATTGGTATAATGCTTTGAGTATAAGTAGGAGATTGTTGGAATTGTATACATAAAATCATTATGATTGGTATATTGGGAAACATTATGTTTGATATACCGGTAATTATTAAAGACATGCAATAAACAACTCCTGACTGAATTAACAATCATACGATGCAAATAAATACATCCAGTTATCTCGTTGATAGGGAGATCATACAGTATGTAAGAGATCACAAAAGATTGTATAGATCGTTCTGTAGGAGTGGAGTCTACAATCAACAACGTGAGTTGTTATTTAATTCGCAGGACC
>JAPKLW010000275.1:13829-33859 GCA_026898455.1 Plectranthus barbatus | reverse complement strand
AATATTAGGAAGCACAGATTCCAGGGAAATCTACCAATCTGATCAACTTGCAAGAATTAAATATTCAAACCCATGAAACACAATTTTGGTGGAAAATCTATTAATGTGGAATTAATTCCTTGGTCGGGCAATTAAAACCTAAATTACTAATTAGTGATCTATCTCCTCTCGGTCTCAAAATACACCAATTAATCAATTTCATAAAGATCTAGATTTTCCTACAATTGAAATCTTCTTGATCGGACAGATAATCAAAAGTATTAAACTCTTACTTCTTATTATCGATTTTCACCTTTCGGTCCTTCAATCAATAACTAAAACCTATTCCAATTTTCATCTCTCGATCCTTCAGTTGAAAATAGATTTGAAATAAAATCAAAGAGTTTAAACCAATAAAAGGGTTTGAATAAATAAATCTAAACAAGCATTACAGATGGAGAAACCCTAGAACCTGTTTAGGGTTCTAGCCTAACATATTAAAGATAAACATTGCAGGGAAAAATAAAGATTGCATTAAAAAGTAAAGGTTCAACAAAAAGTAAAGAGGAATTCTAAAGAAAACAGAAAATAAAGCTGTAAAAACTGTAAAGGGGAAAGAAGATAAAAACTAAAAGAAAGGGTTTCAAAAACTAAAAGGGGCCTAATAATTCTGAGCTATTGAAGAGTTTATATAGAAGTAGGGTTGAGGCCTTGGATGGATATCTTCAAAAGGTATGATTTATTGCTTCCAAATTGATGTATATCTTGTTCCCCAAGCAATTCTCGCCCAAAATATATGAAAATCTCGCCAAATCTCGCCAAACAAGTCTGTCTCGGCCGAGATGGCCCTTGCCACGGCCGAGATGGAGAATTCGGCCCGGCCGAGATAGCTTCATTTCGATCGAAACAGAGACGTTTCCGCCACTTCCGACCCTTCTGCGCAGTCTCACGGTTTTGTCCATAACTTTCGCATCCAAACTCCGATTGATCCGATTCCAGTTGCGTTGGAAAGCTAATTTAAAGATCTTTCAATGACATGCTCCATTAGCTCAGATTACATCGGTGGAAGAAGTAGTGACTGTTCCTTTGAACATCTGCTGCTTTCGGTACGGGTTCTCCATTGAATTTGGCCTAAAACCTGCGAAATCTTACCATGGCAAGCGTAACACCCTCTAATATACACTCATGCTCAGTTTATTCA
Organism: Plectranthus barbatus; assembly: GCA_026898455.1. NCBI lineage: Eukaryota > Viridiplantae > Streptophyta > Magnoliopsida > Lamiales > Lamiaceae > Plectranthus > Plectranthus barbatus. The sequence goes on along the minus strand of JAPKLW010000275.1, from coordinate 32,679 downwards.
AGAAAACGTACTAAAATGCATAAAAGAAAAGAAAAACAATGTGATAAGTGAGTAGAAAAACGAGCTTATCATATCCCATCTCATTATATTTGTAACACTGAATGTAACTTATTTCGAGGAGCTTCTCGACCTCTGCCTCGGGTTTTATCTCCATGTCTGCAGTTCTCACCTTATTCGGGAACCCTTCTCATCTAGGAAGATGATGGCTCCCTACTATCTCTTCTGAATCAGGCCTCCCACTCTGCCTGAGTGAGAAGAACATGATCCCCTTTCATTCCCATGTCTGCACTCTCCTTGCGCGTGCGCTCCTCAAAAGCTTTGAGCCTCCTAACAGCCTCTTCAAAAGTGAGCTCTTCGAGATCAAAGAACTAATTGATGTTGGCCACCACACTGATGAACCTTTCTGGAAATGTGCCGAACAACTTTTTCACGAGAGTAGAGTTAGTGAGGCTTCCTCCAAGATTCAAGTACGCCACAGAAATTTTAGTGAGTTAACCAAAAATACTGGTCGAGGGACTCATGGTCCTTCATATACATCAAATTGAACCCACTCTTCAATGTATGTATGTCTTGAATTCTTCACTCGATCTTCCCCGATGAATCTCATCTTGAGGCAATCCCAAACATCATTTGTTGTCTTATTCCTAGCAACTTTCATGAAAATATCTTATTGTAGCGTCAGCAAGAGATGCGATCTTGCCTTTTTCTCAAGCCAGGCATCAATATATGCGTCCTCGGTTGGTTTGACAACTTCACAGACTCCATGATCTTCCATCATGGCTTGCACATGAATCATTACCCAACTGATGAAGTTCGTGTGTGTCAACTGAGTGTACACGAACATACCGCTCGGCTGCTATGCCGGTGACGTTTCTGTTGCTACCAAAATCATATTTTCCCACGTATGATTTTAAGCATACAACGGTGACTCTTGATACCACTTGTTGGCTTGATACCCTAAAATCACTATAGTCAATGGAAAAATATGAAGGAAGATGAATAAAATATGTACAAATTTTAGCATTTTATTTATTGTAATCAACTATTACAAAATCTATTGAAAACTTAATGAATAAACTATGTTATCCATCACCCCTATTTATAAGAAAAATAACTAAGATAGAAAATAAGGAAATCAAGATAAACTAGGATATAATAATCTATCCCTAATGGATTAGATTTCTATTCAAATTAAATAAGGAAATCAAATCTCTTTAGATGAAGTAAATCTATAAAAAAAAAAGTATGGTTGGGTTTAGAATTACCCTTCATTTTATTATTTTCTATCCCTTTATCAAAAGAATTTTTTTGTAAGACTTTCAATTTTTATTTTTTATTTTTTGTGTTGATTGGAGATTATCTCAAAGAATGTTGTGATTTTCTAAATTTATGCAGTTATGAAATGAATGATATATGAGTAGGATTATAATAAAACAAATTATCCTTGAGTTATTCGGTCTCTATTAGGGATGGTAATTGGATTGGGGTCAGGTTGACAGGTCGGGTTGAGACTTAATATTAACACGTTATATGTCAACCTGAAACCCGACCCATTTGTTTTTTCAGGTTAGAAAAATCAACTCAAACCCATCCTATTTATTTTCAGGTCAACCCAAAGATGATCCAAGTGACTTGTTTAGTAAAAAATTATTCCCTCAAAAAAATTACATCATTTTTTATATTTATTTTATTTATTATGCTATAACATATATATACAATAAAAAATAAGAAATATATAAATTATATTTTTTATTTTCCCTTTAAAATTCTCATTAATTTACTATATTTACTATTTTTTAAAAATAATACAAATACGATATTATAACAGAATAATATTTAAATCAAATCTCATATACTTTGTGTTTGATACACTTCTTTTTATTTTTACATTAATTTTTTTATTTGTTATTTATTCTATTATAATATAAATATATACTTTATAATAAAAAGATATAACAATTTATATTTGTCACTTTTTAAAAATATTACATCCCACTAACTTATTTATATTTACTATTTTTTAAATAATACAATTATAATTTCTTTAATGGGATAAATTTTTAATCAAGCCTAATAGAATTTGTGTTAGGTATACTTCTTTTTATTTTTATTATATATATATATATAGAGGAGGGATCATGTAAAAAAAATCCCCCTGTGAGAAAAAAGAATGAATCATGTCCATCAGATCTAAAAAAATCAATGGTTGATATTTAATTAAGCAACAATTAAAACGCAATCAAGCAACAAAATAATCAAGCAACAACTAAAGCAAAATTAAGCAACATTGTAATCAAGCAACGACTTGAATACAATCAAGCAATGCCGTGAATGAAATCAAGCATCTTTCTCACTTTCTCACGTTAAGATTTTTCTCACTGGATCCGCTCCCTATATATATATATATATATATATATATATATATATATATATATATATGTATGATTTGACATATAATATAGAAATAATTTATATTATAACACATTAATATAATATTAATAATAAAAATCAAACATATTTAAGAAGAATTGCAAAATCATATATGAAATCATCAGATTCGCAACAAAATCTCATTGTCCACTTCTGATTTCTTGTGTGTGTGTGCATCAGTTGACATACACTTTTCGTGTATTCAACAAATTTGAATGTGGATGCTATGTTTTGTTGGTTGCTGATTGGTTGATAAATGTCTGTTGTTCTTAAGGATGCTAGGATTCCTAGCATATTACATTTGCATAATTTACTTGTGATTTATTAAGCGAGAATATTTCCAAGCATATTTTGAGGGGGAATTTTATTTAAAACCAATCATCTTGCTAAAGACTTTAAGTGGGTAAAAATTCTGAGATAGTATGTCTAGCAAAAATATTGTGTAAAAATTCTGAGATAGTATGTCTAGCAAAAATATTGTAAAACTCAGATTTTTCCTCTGGTAAGTCTCAGCAATCGATAGTAGGCTTTGATCGCACCAAAAAGGGGGAAATTGTTGGGAATTATTTTGTAATTATCCCTTTAGGATCAAATTTGTAATAGGTTTTGTTGAATCAAAGCCTTAGCATTTGGTTGATCATTGTTGAATTCTAGCATAGTCTAGCAACTCCTGTAATGTCCTGTATAGGCTAAGTATTGAGTTGTAATAGATTAGATTGCTAGAAGTATTCCTAGCAGATAAAGAAGAATGCTAAAGGAGCTAGAAGTCAAGTGATAGTTGAATGCTGAGGAGTCAGCATTCGCTAGCACATCGCAGATTGCTAACGGCTTTAGCAATCTGGAATCGAAGGAATCAGAGATAAGATGAGCAACTGTTGAGAAGTCAGCAGTCCGATATCTATCTAGCAGATTGCTAGGGAGGTTAGCAGATCGTTCCGAAGAAGCTCAGCAAAGCGAGACAACTAACAACGACTGCCACACTACCGTTCTGACAGACGTACACACAAAGGACAAAAGCCTTTCCGAAGTAGTTCGGAAAGTACTGTATGACGCTAGAAAGAACAGAAAAAGTCAAACCATTCTTGGACAAAGGTAGGGATGGGGAAAAATACCAAAATATCGAAATACCGGACATATCGTATCGAAAAAATATCGAAGTTACCGAATTTTTGGTATACCGTAATTTTTGGTAAGGTATCATACCGTACCGAAAATTTTAGGTACGGTAACGGTATGACAATCCTAATATTGAAGGTATACCGGCACATACCGTACCGAAAATATAATAATATTTTTTATTTTTATTATTATTTTAAAAATAATAAATTAAAAATAAAATAATATAAATTAAGAATGAAATCATATCTTCTCTTTTCACCTAACAATATTATTGATATAAACATATTTCTAAAATAAATATCAACAGAAAAAATCGTAAAAATTAAAATATATAAAAAAAATCGGTATATTAACGGTATATTGAAAAGTATATCAAAAAATTTTGGTATGTTAACCGTATATTGGAAGAATGATAAGATAAATGGTATATAAATTATGTCATGTCAAAATCATATTGAAATCATTTCAAGAATTCGATATGTCGAAGTAATAGTATATAAATTATCTAATACCGAAACCATACCGACTCATACCGAAATCATACCGAAAATTCGGTATACCGAACTAAGGTATACCGAAAACTTCGGTATGGTAACGGTATGAGTTTTCCTCATACCGAAAATTTCGGTAAGGTATAAGGTATGGAGAAAAATGTACGGTATACCGTACCGAACCATCCCTAGACAAAGGAACCGTTGTGTCTAACGGGTATGGAGATTCAAAGTTTGAATCTCCAGGTATAAAAGACAAGTCGAAAAGTGAGAGACAACTACTGCTTCAATCACTCTCTACTCACGAACTCATATTCAAGAGATTCCTTTGAAAAACAAAGTGAAAAAGTAGTCACGAGAGCATTAACGAGACAAGAATCTTTAAAGCTCTCAACCACCAAGTGTTCCCTACATTCAAGATCTGGCACTCGAGTGGTTCATTGAATCCTTTTAAGTTTCAATCATTGGGATACCTTCCATCCTATGAAGTATCCATCTGTCATTTCTAACAAGATCTGACTCTGACGGGCATATTGCCAAAAACAGATAAGTTCAGGAGAGAACTCTAAAACCTCCCATCATTAACAGCGAAAGACAAGTTTTACGAAGGTGCCGCCCTTGACTTGGCTGGAGCTGTAGCTGACTAAGGATTACGAAGTAACGGAGGATAGTCGTGAAGTAGCCGGCTCGAAAGCTCACTGCCTACTGCACGTGAAAGGCGATTCCTTGTATTTCGTATACTTTCTTAGTGAATTCTTAGCGTTTCGGCTAAGGAGTGGACGTAGATTTATTGATCAAACCACTATAAATATTGTGTATTGACTATGTTTTACTGTTTTATTGCTTGCTGTTTTAGTCTGTTTTGAAACCTAGCAACCAAGTTGCTAGTATATATCTGCAAGTAAATCTTAAGTCGACATTGAGCTAAACTATCTTTGAAAATAACATAAAGTGCAAGTGAACGTCTATTTATTCCGCTGCATTTCGTGGGTATTGTGTGTTTACACCACGACGACTCTGATCTCAGGGACCAACATATAACATTAGACTCAAGAGGTCGTAAATAAACTCATTAGATTAAATTAATGTGAAATATAATATTTTCAACTTTATGAAATTAACATTTATTAGTTCAAAAGTAATGAGTACAATAAGTCTTTATACTTATAAGAAGTAATTAAATTTAATTATAAATTTAGGTTCCAAAATATTAGAACCACAGAACCCATGGTCCCGAATCAAAACCATCTGGGATTCGAACTGTGGGCATCACTACCGATAATAAATATTAACATGTAAAAATTTCGATGAAAATTTTTAAAATCGATCATGAGGGGTATATTATATTGAGCCGCGTGAAGGATTAAAAATCATCTTGACATTCCCATATACGCATGAGAATCTCAACCTGATCAGCCATCCACATATCCATACAATTGTGTGTGAAGTGCAAAATGGATCCTGCTGGATGGATTTTGCATATATAATTGCAAACATTAAAACAGGGAAGCAGCAAGATGGAGGCAACATTGTCGCAAAATATTATAGAAAATGAGATAGTAGTTAAGCGTTCGAATTAACATCACACATTTAAACATTAGTATCATCGAGAATGTAGCTCATAGCTCATTCTCATCACAAGAAACAGAAGATACAGATGGATTAGGGTCTTCTGGTTGATCTGGCAATGAAACTAGATGCATCAAACGTTGCTCTGTTTGTAAAATTTGGTGTCAAGCACTTGTTTTCCGCACATTGCACAAACTCCTACATTACAAAAGCTTATCAATCTCATTGCAGGCAATTCTCCGCACATCATAAAATGCATGGAAGAAACTACTGTACCTTTACTGTAAGCACATGTATGGCAGTACTTGCCATTCTGATGAACTTGCTGCTTGCAGATGATACACTTTGATTGTCCATAAGGCATCCATCTGCAAAGCAACCAATGTCATGTAACTCAAGGGGAATAGACAAAATACATTATAACATTCGATTCAATTACACCATCATGTGAAATGGAGAACTTCCTTTTTCTAGGTGACAAAATAAATAAGATCAACTACTTTAATATTAACAATCAAACCGGCAGAGACCAGACAGATGCAATATATAAAATTGATCAGACAGGAATCATGACATAGTTATAGAAAGTTGATTGTCTCAAAATTGATAAATGATCCCCCACATCAAATTGAAACTCCGATAGTCCACCTTTTCAGAGCTTATTCTTCAGCTCAAAAAAGCTGAATCTCAGACACTATAAGTTGCTTAAACAGTCATGAAGTAACATTGAGAAATGATGATTTGTATTTGACACTTGTATTCCTAGCAAGAAACATCCTGTTGCGAATCCTTATGTGGTATAATACATGTCACCACAGCATGGTTTTGTGCAAAGATACAGAAGAAAAGTAATTCAATATCTTGACACGAGTTCTTACGACCAAGCTAGCGTTCAAGAAATGGAAATAAAGATACAGCATATACATACACAGTTCAATTAAACCACCAACCGCAAATATAATATAAAGCTATAAAATAGTACTAGTAGTTCTAGACTTCTAGTTCATGTTATTCACACGCATCATTTCACAATATATGAGATACAATCTTCATACAAGACTAACATCATTTTGAGCAAGAGCAAACTCCCAAAACTTGTAGAGACTAGAGAAGGGAAGAGATGAGAGAAGCATGCAAGAAGATGGAGAGATTATTTTGAGGGAAGAAAAAAACTGAGATACTTAATTATTTCTTGCTGCTAACAATATACAAAAACACATTTTTTTATAATTATCAACTAGAACTAGGGGTGTACAAGAGCCGAGCTACTCGGATATCGAGCTCGAACATTTAATTAACGAACCAAGCTCGAGGTTCGAGTCAAGCTTGATAACGCTATCAAGCGAAGCTCAAGCTCGAATGTATTCGGTTCGCCAAGCTCGCGAACATGTTCGAGTTCGAACTCGAGCTCGAACATGTTCGCGAGCAAGCTCGTTTAGAGGCTCGCAAGCATGCTCGTTTTAAAGCCGGGAGCAAGTTTGAATAAAAGCTCGAGTGCATAATCGTTTAAGAGATCGTGAGTAGGCTCATTAATAAGCTCGAACTTCTTTATAAAATATGATATTTATATATTTTATACTATTTTATTAATATATATATATATATATATATATATATAAACTTTTAAATTTTAATATATTTTAACAAATGTACACATAATAGAAAGCTAAAACAAAAATATATAATTAAAACAAACTCATGTTGTATTTACTCAATACATAAATATTAATGCATAATAAGTCTATACCAACAATTAAATTACAATACTTTTGTTAAAATGCATATATAATGGAAAAGAAAAATAAAATTATATAATTACAACAAACTCCTAACTTATAATTATTCAATATACAAATATTAATGTGTAAACAATATATTTATATAAACTATAAAATTTTAATTCTTTTTTTAAAAGACGTACATATAATGAAAAATAAGATAGAAATATATAATTAAGTTTGGGTTTAATATCAATCCCTATCTAAACTTTAATAGGGCCGACCTATGGGGAAGAAATTAAGAAAATAATTTTCCAAATTTACTTTGAATTGGATCTCAAATATATTCGCATATATGCTAACGCACTTTTAAATTAATTTAAGGCATAGGGCCGAACACCTCATAAAATAGCCTAGAAATTTTAACACAGACTCTTGAGTTATAGTCACTCAATATACAAATATTAATGCACAATACATATATATATATATATATATATATATATAAATTATTAAATCATAAAGTACGAATAAAACACATGGTTAAAACAAACTCCTAAATTACAATTACTCAAAATAAAATTAATAATGCATAATATATCTATAGAAACTATTAAATCATACTCCCTCCATCCCGGATGATTTGTCCACTTTGCTTTTGGCAGAATACCAATGCGAGTAGAGATAGAAAAAATTAGTATTTTATTAGTGAGTGTATATTAATTTTCCATTTTAGGTAAGTGGAAAATTAAATGGGACGGAGAAAAAAGGAAAAGTGTACAATTGAAGTGGGACGGATGGAGTAATATTTTTGTTAAAATGTATAGATAATGGAAAAGTAAGATAAAAATATACAATTAATACAAACTCCTAGTTATAATTACTCAATATACAAGTATTAATGCACAATATATTTATATAAACTATTGAATCATAATACTTCATTAAAATGTATTGATAATGAAAAACTAAGATAAAATTATATATTCAAGATAAACTCTTAAGTTCACAACTATTAGCTAACTTTATATAAACTATTAAAAGTTTTAATTTATAATTACAAGTTAAAATGTAAAATCAGCTTATATACAGTTACTTAAAATATATGATCACTTTATTATAATCTAATTAAAAAAAAAAGTTGAGCTAACATGTAAAATGTTATCCGAGAATGTGGAAGAAAGTCAAGAAGAGAATTTGATAATTTTATCCAAAATGTGGATTTGTTGCTCACATGAAGTTCGAGCTAGATTTGTATCTTGATGAAGGCTAGATTTGTATCTTGATAAACGAGTTGTGGTGCATGGTGGAAGTGATGACTTCAATGTGATATCATGTTGGAGATCAAATGATTTGAAGTTCAGAATTTTATCAAAGATGGATTGTGGTGTGATATCTATTCTTATAAATTGTGGCTTTGGAGTCAGCTTTCAGTGCCGGTGGAAGAGTTATTGACCCACACCGTGCCTCTTTAGGTGTGTGTACAGTGCAAATGTTATTGTGTACGGGAGATTGGCTTAGAGCTCGTTACGGCATCTAAGGGGAAAGATAAAGAAAGCATTTGTTTGGTATCTTTAATCAATCATTACAAATAATTCTTTATTCATATTTATTTTTATATTAGTTTGACTAGCTTACGTTTAAATCTTTCTTTTTTAAGGATAAAACTGGTATCAAGGAAGTGAATTTTAATTGAAGTTTGGTGCTTCTTTTTTTCTTAGATGCAAACTTAATATGTTTTCTTTTAGTGTTTAATATTTATGTATATCAATTTCTACATGCAGGAAATGGTGGATTTTGTATTGGCTCGGAAGGTGATCGTGCTGCTTCAAGGAGTTTATTCCGTTTATGTAGTATTTGGATAGTTGGTTTGATGCTTTTGCACATTTGAATAGTTGTTTTTCAATGCTTTTGGACATTCGAATAGTTGGTTTTTTATGCTTTTGGATATTTGGAATTAAGATAGTACTTTTTTTCATGTCTTTTGCACATTTGGAATGAAATTACTATAGTATTTGGTATTGTGAATCATTGTATAATTACAGGTTGTTTGTTCAAATTTCTGATCATTGTATAATTACAGGTTGTTTGTTCAAATTCCTGAATTCAAGCCCAACCTCGAGCTCGAGTTATGCTCGATAATTAACGTAGCCGAGCTGAACTCGAGCTTTTATTCTCGAGTTTGAGGTCGATCACAAATCAATATTTTTGGTCGAGCTCGAACTCCGTAAAATCTATCGAACCGAGCTCGAGCATCTTGCTGCCCAGCTCGGTTCGTGTACACCCCCTAACTTGAACTAAGCTACACAAATACTAAAAACAATTCCTACATCATGATAAAGCACTGCTCAGATAATTTCTAAGCCAATATCCATTCTAAGAGTAACCTTAAACAATATCCATCATCATCGTCATGCATAGTTGGTTGTTGTGTTGTATCAATAAGTTACAAAAATAAGATTAAACTTTGTCGCCAAAGAAAACCATCCAAATTATAAAAACTGAACTTGAAACCTATTATTTCGCATAAAAGCAAAATTACTAAATGGACTTGAAAAAAGCATTAAAAAAAGGGGTACCTATTCTTTTTGGCGAGGAGTTTGTTCTCGTTGATCTTGCGGCCGCCGCCTTCGGTGGTATTATGAGCACCTTCCTTCCACTTGTCCGGCACTATTACCTTCCCTAGCTTCTTCTCACCTGTGCGCATACACGTAAAAAATCCCCAATTTGAGGAAAACCCTAACGAAATATCGTGCATCGTAATTTCGCATACACAACAATTGAACATAAATCAGGAGTAGGAGAAGGAACTCACACTTTTCGCAGACCATTGCGCGATTTGGAGCTTTCGGGATGGATGGAAGTGATCAAAATTCAATTTCTGAAGAGAAATTAAATGGTGGCCCTTTGTTCGATTTACTTTTTGCAAATTAAGTAGAAGGGCAATATAATTATATATTAGTGAAAAGATTTATCTTTATTCTTTCTTTAATGGTTTAGAATTTCTTTTCTTTTCTTTTCTTTTTTAATATTTAATTTCGTAGGGTAAATATCTATTTTGATTTTGAAATTTTCACTCTGAAATTTATCTAATGTAAAAAATTTAAATTTGTTATAAATTTATTTATTTATATATTGAATATTACTTTTTAGTTTAGAGAATATTTTATATATATTTCAATTTTGTTATAAATATATTTATTTATTTATATTGGACATTATTTAATTTCATTTTATTAGATATGATATCATATACTCCCTCCGTCCCGCTTGAATTGGCATGTTTCTTTTCGGCACGAAAATTAAGAGTTGTGAGTGTAGAATAAGTTAGTGGGGTTAATATTTTATTGTTGAGTGTGAGAAAGTTGCCATTTTTAGAAATGTGTCAATTTGGTTGGGACGCCCAATTTGGTAAGTATGTCAATTGTAGTGGGACGGAGGGAGTATATATTTGAATTCCTGTATTTGAAAACTGACGTTGGAAGAAATAAAACCGCTCTCTGTTTTCTCTTCTTCTCTCCACTTTTCATTCTCTGGTTTGATCTATTGTTCTTGAGTAATCTGTTTCGGATTCAATCAACTCACAACACGTTATCAGCACGAAAACAATCCAAACGTAATCTTCTCAGTTTTAAAGACATCCAATTAAATGGTTTTCATATTGAAACTGATATAGAAAATAATACTGAAGTTTTACTTATAACTCAAACAATTGGATGTCGAAAACAAGTCATGGAAAAGCTCCCATCTTTCTCCTCTGGGTTGTATTATACTTATATTCAACATAATTTTCCTATTACAATGCATACAAAACTTAATGACCCAAAATCTTTCAAATTATGGCATGAACGCTTGGGTCATCCTGGGCACACAATGATGCGTCGAATTGTTAATAATGCTATTGGGCATGATATTCATAGTAAAAATCTCACATCCCCACAAGATTTTGTTTGTGTAGCTTGTGCGAAAGGCAAACTAATAATACAACCTTCTCGCACTAAAGTAAGAACAGAATGCCCTACATTTCTCGAACGAATTCAAGGAGATATATGTGGACCAATGCATCCACCATCAGGGCCGTTCCAATAATTTATGGTCCTAATTGATGCCTCTACTCGGTGGACTTATGTGTGTCTATTGTCCACTCGTAATAATGCTTTTGCAAAACTAATTGCCAAAATTATTGAGTTGAGAGCTCAATTCCCTGATTACTCAATCAAATCCATTCGAATGGACAATGCGGGTGAATTCACTTCAAAAGTATTTGATGAATACTGTATGTCTTTGGGCATCAAAGTGGAACATCCGGTTCCTTATGTTCACACTCAAAATGGTTTAGCTGAATCATTAATCAAACGAGTAAAATTAGTAGCTAGACCATTACTACAAAATTCCAAATTACCTATTTCTTGTTGGGGACATGCTATCTTGCATGCTGCTATGTTACTTCAAATTCGACCAACTGCATTTCATGAATATTCTCCCATACAATTAGTACGTGGTAAAGAATGAAACATTTCTCATCTGCGTGTATTTGGTTGTGCAGTCTATGTTCCAATATCACCACCAATGCGTACCTCTATGGGCCCTCAACGTAAGTTAGGTATATACGTTGGTTATGAGTCTCCGTCTATTATAAAATATCTAGAGCCCATGACTGGGGATCAATTTACTGTGCGGTACGCTGACTGCATTTTTACTGAAGATCATTTGAAGATACAAACTCAAAATCAAAAGAATGTCGAGAAATTTCATGGAATGAAAAAGATCTTCAATACTTAGATCCACGTACTAATCAATCTAAACTCGAAGTTCAAAAGATAATCAACTTGCAATATTTAGCAAGTAATTTTCCAGATGCATTTACTGATCATAAAGGAGTGACTAAATCACATATACCAGCTATAAATGCACCACAAAGAATTGAAATCCCGAGTGGACTAAATAAATCAATTGATGCTCCTCAACGCCTGAAGCGTGGGAGACCTGCTGGTAGTAAGGACACAAATCCGCGGAAAACAAAGTCAAGTAAAGAAATTATCACACTCCAACAACCTCCTGAAGAGGATTGTCCTGAAGACAAAAATCCCAATACTTTTGCACGTGCTAAAAACAATAATCATATTGGGATTGCGGAACAATCAAATCAAGATATTATGGGAAATGAAAAAGATTTGATTGATGTTAATATCGAAGTGGCCATGAATTGTGTTGATACAGGAGAAAATTATAATAGAAATGTTACTATTGTCGACAACACTTTTGTGTCTACAATCCAGAACCTAAAACAATAGCCGAGTGCCAGAAGCGCTCTGATTGGCCGAAGTGGAAAGAAGCAATTGAAGCAGAGTTTAACTCGCTTAATAAAAGAAAAGTTTTTGGCTCTGTAGTACTTACACCGAAAGATGTTGTCCCTGTAGGATATAAATGGGTGTTTGTACGAAAGAGAAACGAGAATAATGTGGTGGTGAGATATAAAGCGAGATTAGTAGCTAAAGGGTTTTCGCAGAGGCCCGGAATCGATTTTGATCAAACATATTCTCCTGTATTGGATGGCATAACATTCCGCTATTTAATATCTCTGGCATCAAATATGAACTTAGATATGCAGTTAATGGATGTCGTGACCGCATATTTGTATGGGTCATTAGATACTGATATTTATATGAAAATCCTTCATCCCTAAAGGATTAAATATTTCAAGGCTAAAAGAAAATGAAAACCGTAACATGTATAGCGTTAAACTAGAAAGATCATTATATGGTTTAAAACAATCGGGAAAGATGTGGTATAATCGACTGAGTGAATTCCTCCTGAAGAAGGAATATGTTAACAATGACGTGTGTCCTTGTGTTTTTATCAAAAAGTCACATAATGGTTTTTGTATAATTTCTGTTTATGTTGATGACATAAATATTATTGGGACACGGAAAGAGCTTGAAGAAGCTAGCTCATATCTAAAGGCGGAGTTTGAAATAAAAGACTTGGGTAAGACCAAGTATTGTGTCGGCCTGCAGATCGACCATCTCTCTGATGGAATCTTTGTTCACCAGTCAACGTATGTACAAAAGATCCTTGAAAGATTTCATATGGATAAATCTCATCCGCTTAGCACACCAATGGTTGTTCGATCCCTTGAAGTGGATAAGGACCCTTTTAGACCTAAAGATGAAAATGAAGATATTTTAGGACCTGAAGTTCCTTATTTGAGTGCCATTGGAGCACTACTTTATCTTGCAAATTGCACCAGGCCTGATATAACATTTGCAGTTAATTTACTAGCAAGATTTAGTGCTTCACCTACCAAGAGACATTGGAATGGTGTTAAGCATATTTTTCGTTATCTTCAAGGTACAAAAGATCTAGGTCTATTTTATAAAAGAAATCAGGATATGACATTGGTTGGCTATGCAGATGCTGGATATTTTTCTGATCCCCATAATGCTAGATCTCAGACTGGTTATGTTTTTCTCTGTGGTGGTACTGCTATTTCTTGGAGGTCTGTTAAACAGACTTTGGTAATTACATCTTCAAACCACTCAGAGATTATAGCATTATATGAAACCGCCAAAGAATGTGTATGGCTAAGATCTTTAATACAACACATTCGCGGTTCATGCGGTATAACATCAGAAGAAAGATCCCCCACGGTCCTTTATGAGGACAATGCAGCTTGTGTTGCACAAATGAGTAATGGATTTGTTAAAGGAAACTTAACAAAACATATATTACCTAAATTCTTTTATCCTCACGAGCTCCAGAAGAGCGGTGAAATTATAATACAAAAGATTCAAACATGCGATAATCTTGCAGATTTGTTCACAAAGTCTCTTCCAACATCTACTTTTGAAAAATGTGTTTACAATATAGGTATGCGTAGACTTGGAAGATTATTGTCTTCAGGGGGAGCGACAACATCTAAATAATCATGAAGATTAAGCCCTGAAGGCATAATAGATGTACTCTTTTCCTTACTAAGTTTTTTCCATTGGGTTTTCTTAGTTAAGATTTTTAATGAGGCATCTAGTGCAACACCTGAATAAATATATATCGTGTACTCTTTTCCTCGATTGTTTTTCCCACAGGGTTTTCGGCGAGGTTTTTAATGAGGCATGAACATTACAAATAATGTCCAAAGGGGGAGTGTTATAAATATATTTATTTATTTATATTGGACATTATTTAATTCCATTTTATTAGATATGATATCATATATATATTTGAATTCCTGTATTTGAAAACTGACGTTGGAAGAAATAAAACCGCTCTCTGTTTTCTCTTCTTCTCTCCACTTCTCATTCTCTGGTTTGATCTATTGTTCTTGAGTAATCTGTTTCGGATTCAATCAACTCACAACAAATTCATTATTTGAAAAGATACGCTAGGAAGAATAAAAATCGGGAAAATATGTTAATCTATCACAAACTTTGGATGAGTTCTCAATTTTATCTCAAACTTTTAAATATAACAATTTTAGGCCTAAACTTTGAATAAGTTCTCAATTTTATCCCATATTTCTAAATATAACAATCTTAGCCTAAACTTTGAATTTTTTCCACATAATATTTAAACATCAAAAATCTTACATGAACACAAATAATTGCATTTCATACACAAAAACCCTACACGGACACTACTCTTCCATTCATGAAGTGTTTATTAAGAATAAGAAATTTTAGAGTAATATATATTCATAAAACTCATGATATATTTATTAAATATAATAAACTTATATTTGATACTACCTCCGTCCCGTTTAAATAGGCCCTTTTCATTTTGATACATTAATTTCGGAGCTAGTGTTTAGTAGCTAATTGTGTTTAGTAACTTAATAATAAAATAAGTTAATTACGATTGCTAATTTTATTATTAACTACAATTAGCTACTAAACACTAGCTCCGAAATTAATGTATCAAAATGAAAATGGCCTATTTAAGCGAGACGGAAGGAGTACATTATTAAGATATGACTTGATTTTATGTCTTTATTCGTTTTAATATTAAAAACAAATATATTTAAATTATTATTTT
This sequence comes from Plectranthus barbatus, assembly GCA_026898455.1. Lineage (NCBI taxonomy): Eukaryota > Viridiplantae > Streptophyta > Magnoliopsida > Lamiales > Lamiaceae > Plectranthus > Plectranthus barbatus. Next base: position 17,321 of record JAPKLW010000275.1, on the reverse strand, counting down.
AGATCTTATTTTAAAATAAATTATTCACGAAAATAATATTCTTTTAAAAAAATTATCTTAATTTGAAAGTAGAATATATTGTGAAGATTAATATAGTATGATATGTAAATATGTGTGTTCACGTAAGATTTTCGATGTTAAAATATTGATAATGGGAAAAAAGTTTAAAGTTTAGGCCAAAATTGTTATATTTAAAAGTTTGGTATAAAATTGAGAACTCATTCAAAGTTTAAGACTGAAATTGTTATATTAAAAAGTTTGGGATAAAATTGATAACTCATTCAAAGTTTGAGATATATTTGTATATTTTCCCCAAAAATGGCTCTCATTTCTTCTTCTGTTTCTTTATTGTTTGTTTAATTATTTGATTTGGCTTCTCTGCATGCCTCTGATGTCTTTATTATTTGTATTTAGCATTTTAATAATGTTTGCGAAGTTAAATGACATATCATTTAGTTAGTTTGTGCTTGATGGTAATGTGGTAAAATCTAGAAAAATAAATAAGTTAGTGAAATATTCTTTCCAGAATTTTATAGATTTTGCTTTTACAAATTCAAATAGTTAGAGGTATAGAGATATATTTTTACTTGTCAATATGGACTATTGCTTCCAGTTAAAAGGCACCAAAGGTTGATGTTTATATTAAAGATTAGGAAACTAAAATATTTAAATCAACGAATGCAAAAACAAATTGACACTAAGTTGATGCTAGAAAATAATTCTTCTCATGAATAAACTATGCAAAAGAGATGGCTTATGTAATACCCCAAGTTTAATTAAGCTCTTGTATTGCTTAATTGATTTTAATAAAGAGAATTTCCTTAATTTGAGAGCATTCGAATTTATTTAATCGCAATTGGACAATTTAATTATACTATCTAGCTTGGAATTATGTATGTGATTTGGAAGAATTATCAAGGATTTCTTAAAGTGAGATGGATATGATAGAGGAAATAATTGTGAAATTTGAGACATGTGTAACATATATCATTTTGGAGAAGTATTATGAATCATGGGATTTTGGTATTTGAATATACATATATGTATATTGATACATTTATGCAAATATTGAAGAGATGGGGAATTATTATTATGAAATATATATATATATATATATATATATATAAACAAATTATAAATCATGTGAGGAGAGAAAATATATTTGAAATCAAATATATATGAGGATTTTAATTTCATTTTCACCACTTCATATACAAAATAGAGAGAGAGAATAGTGAGAGCATTCCCCACCTCCAAACCCTTACTCGTCAGCCACCTTCCCGGACGATTTCCGGCCAGCTCTGGCCACCCCCGACCAAGCCACCGCCACCAGTGTCTAGCCCCTTCTCCGAGCTTTAATTTGAGCTAAAGTAGCACGCGTGAGGTTGAGGAACGATTGAGATACGGAGGAGAGAAGGTGAGGGTTTTGTCATGTTTAATTTTTGGGTTTTGAGATTGAATCTTGTTTAATTGGAGGTAGAATCGAGTTTTGATGGTTTGGGTGTGTTTCTCACCTTGTAGAGATTGTACTGACAGCCTGAAAGTAGAGTTTTATCGCCGGAAACCGCACGCCACCGCCGTCCATCTTCATTTTCCTGTGAGCTTTGTTTGTTCCTTCGTTCTTGCATTTATTTGGTGTTTAGATGTGTTATTTGTGTTCTAGGATGTCTAGGGATCATATAGATATGATTGCATGCGAGTTTTGACGGTTAGAATGGCCAAAATCAGGAGTTGTAGGTCCGTCGTGCGAACTGCCGGAGAAGACGACACGTTTCGAACAAGATAGGTCTCATCTCGGCCGAGACAAGTGTCTCGGTCGAAATCAACTTATCTTGGTCGAGATGAGCATTTTGGTCGAGATGGTTGAAGCACGGTCGAGACGAACATTTTCCCCGGGATGAAGTGGTGTCGGTCGAGTGAGGCAGATCGATCGAAATGGAGGAAATCGGTCGAGATGTGTATCTCGACCGAGATGGAATGATCTCAGTCGACACAGAAATATCAACCAAGATGGTTGTGTCTCGGTCGAGACAGCCATCTCGACCGAGATGGTCTTGTCTCGATCGAGACAGAGCGACAGACAGTCCAGTGTTGTATATTCATTCCGTTTCCAGATTGTTTCAAACCTTGTTCGATTTATGAACTTATATTATGTTATTAGGAGCATTTTAAGAGTTAAGCATGCGTATCCATGTAATTTGGTCGATGATTCGGATTAATGAAAGATCATAGAGTTGATCAGATGTTGAGTTGTTCGTTGTGTCCTAGAATCGTCTGTCCTAACCTGGATATCCCTGATTATTGTAGGAAACTGAAATCGGAGAGGATAAGCTCTAACACACAACTAGCAGGAAAACATCTAGTTTACTGTAAGCCAAACACCAGGTGAGAAACTATTTAAGTATAAAAGCAAACGTGTGTTTCCTTTTAAAAAATGTGTTAAAATGTTTTGTTTTAAATGAGATGCTATGCATGTTTTGTGCTATTATATATGTCCTCTGTCGATTCCCATTGGCAGAGAGTTATACTAATGAGTTTAGAACCAGGATGGTACTGTGTTAGAACTCATTAAGTTTGAAGTGAAGTGAAAAGCCCCCACATATTGTGAAGTGGGGTGAACAGCCCACACATTATTGTGAAGTGGGGTGTACAACCCCCACATATTTTATGAAGTGGGGTGAAAAGCCCCCACATGTTTTGGATCCAGTAGTAGTTAAACGATCGGGTCTCAAGGGTAAAATGCTGAGACTAGTGCACTTAGATGACAGTAGGTTGAGTGTGTATTGCATTCCTAACTGATCATCGTAACTTGGAAGCCGGCCAACTTCCAGTTACAACACCGTGATAAGCTCATTATTTTACTCGCTTATCCATATTATTCTCTACTATTTTATGTAGTTTTATTGAGTTTATACATATATTATGTGCATGAGTCGATATTTGGTGGTGTTATGTGGATTATGGTTTGTTTTTACAGTTTTTAGGCCAAAATCACCGGAAAACAGTTCCGAAAGCAGTGACGTGCAAGAGTAGCAGTGAAGGATTACTCCACACAAGGAATTCGGGCTATTGGCTCATGGCAATGGATAGAGCTTCGAGTTAGCTTTCCAACGCAACTGGAATCGGGTCAATCGGAGTTCGGGAGAGGAATTTATGGCCAAAACCGTGAGACCGCGCAGGAGGACGCCGGAGAAAAAAAGCGTTGTCGATCAACGCTTGATTGGCGTCGATCGACGCAAGTCTGGCGCGGAAATCCTGTCAAATTCGAGATATATCATATCTTTAGCCCTAGATTTGATAGGATACACCTTCCCCTTTATAAATACCTCCTTAAATTCGATTATTAGACATCCCTATTCATATTTTTCAGTTCTCTTTTCATATTTTCATTCTGCAATTTAGTTTTTGGAGTTTGGAGACTTGGGGAACAAGAAACCCTTTTATTTTCTAGTAAGTTCTTTATGTTTATGCAATTTAATATGTTTTCTTTTG
>JAPKLW010000275.1:0-13819 GCA_026898455.1 Plectranthus barbatus | reverse complement strand
AATTTAATATGTTTTCTTTTGGATTTCTATCTGCGATGAGTGGCTAGAAACCCTAGTGGGTTCTAGGATTTGAATATTATTATGGATACATGTTAGGATTAATTAATTGGGTTCATAATTCCTGTGTTTATTTCATAATTCTAGATTAATTCAAGGACCGAGAGGTGACGATTAATTTAGATGTCTAGCTATTGATAGAAGGACCGAGAGGTGAATATTAATAGTGGGATTAGGAATGCATGATACATCTACACTATCCAAACAGACGTACTAGATTCTAGGAATTGAACTGATTTGCTTATCAGATTGACTAATTTGGTGTATTTGAGACCGAGTGGAGATAATCACTAATTAGTAATCTAGGTTATATTTGCCAAACAAGGAAATATAGCATTATTGCAGTATTCCACCTGTTAAATTAATTGATTTCCTACATGTTATCCATAATAAGACTTCTTCCCTAGAATCTGTGCCTCTTTAATCTGATTTCACAACCTTTAATTTTTCGTATTGTTCTCTTTAGTTTTATAAAACCAAAATCCAATTTTGAATTACTCAAACAATAGATTTTAGAATCATAATTAGTACATAAGGTATTTTCCCCACACAATTCTCCTGGATCGATAACCTTAGGGTTTACAAATTTATTTGCCACTGTTATTATAATTAATCTGTTAGAAAAAGCAGTGATCACACCGTAACAGATATAATAACATGTAAAATAGCACGTGCAAATGAAAATGTTTTAGATAGCACGGTTCTTTTCAACAAAACTCCGTGTCTATCTGTGTGAGTTGCATAACATATTCTCTTATATATGTATGTTTTCAGGCATATTTTCCATTGGGTACATTAGTACTCAGCCCCTCGTATTGTTTCTAAAATACACAGGTTGAGCAGCACGGATGGGAGTCCAGGGGTGTAAACAGGCGAACTGAAGAGTTTTGAAATCCATAGATCCTGAGATATGCATCTTCATATGCATATCTCCGCCACGTTACACACACGCTGCTACACGCTCTGCTATTTCCTTCGCATCTTTTGAATGGTTAAATGTATTGAATGTTGTTTTCTTCAAAACTCAGACTCGAAGCACTACTTTCTATGTTATTTAATTACTTCTTTGAGTTTATTTAAGTCTTCCGCTTTATTTTAAAATTTGAAAAATATTTGCAAAAACCTGAACATCAATGTAACGCGACTCCAAATTAGAGAAGGTCAGTTGGGGGCGTTACAGCTTATTCTGATAAAATGAATAATTTATTGGAAATCATATATATGTTGAGACTGAGTAAATAAATTCTTAAGAATTTATTGAATATATATATAGAGATTAGATTCGGTGATAAAAATTCCCTCCATGATAAAATGATAAAGCCGCGTGATTACCTTTACAATGTTTCTTGATTACAATGTTGCTTGATTGTATTTCAGTTGTTGTTTGATTGTATTTCAGTTGTTGCTTGATTGCGTTTTAATTGTTGCTTCATTAAATACTAGCCATTGATTTAATTAGATCTAATGGATGAGATTCATTCTTATTTTTAATATACTTATTTATTATTATATGATCTCATCTCTCTCTATAGAGAGAGATGGAATCTTATAATAATAAATAAGTATATTAAAAATAAGAATGAATCTTATCCCTTAGATATTTAGAAATAAACGGTTGAGATAATTATGTTTTCTTGAATTATAAATTCTTTTATGTTTCAATATAGGGTATTTTAGTCCAATAAAATGTAGTTAGTTGGGGTTTTATCTATTTTTACGTAATCATTTATCCTATTCTTCTACATGTTCGTTCATCTGATAACACACAATTATTTTCTTTTTCCTCAAATCGTTGATGGACTCAAGAAAGACAAGGGAGTCGTCTCCTTCCACGCAATGACTCTGGATCTTGAGAAGAGAAAACTCCAATATTTATGCATTTCTTCTTGTGTCAATGCTTTTAGTGTTTTAAGATCCATTTTTTCTTTTTTTCTTTTTTTAAGATGGGAATGCCAAACTCAACATCAACGATTTTTATTTTTTATTTTTAGATGAGTTATTTCACGCGCAGCAACAACGATTTTTCTCTTGCGCGACTATCAGCGACCTTCTCCAGCAGTGCAATCTTCTTCATCTTTAATCCTGCAACGACAATCAACATCACTCCATACAACATCGTTTCTCCAGAAACCCTCATTTGCGCAGAATCTTTCCTTTTCGTAGCAACTCAGCAATTGCGATACCTTACCTCTATTTTGCATCCTACGTTGGGGTTCTTAGTTGGATCATATATTCTCGAATTTTGTTTTTGTTCAACGTTAATGTCACGCCCCGATTTATAAACAAGGCTTAAATAAGAGAATTGAGGCACATCGGGTACGAGACTTGCACTTGGGATATCAATCAAGAATAAGAACTCAAGCTAATAAGATAGAAAGCAACACACTTATCCCAAGTTAAGCAAAATATGATAAAAAGGGTGCCTCCTCAAGAAGGGATCGTAGCTTCTTGAGTAAACCAAATATCAGAGTTTTAACAAGATTGATAATAACAAAAGTTTAACAGAAGTAAGTGAGTTTAGCAGCGTAAAGTTTTCAAGGAAGTATGTATATGAAGATACACACTTCCGCATCTAACTATTAAAAAATATGAGCCTTCAGCTCCACTCCTCTGCTACCTCGTACTCTTGCTTCAGAAATCTTCTTTTAACCTGCGCATTTTAGAAATAATGCGAGGGGCTAAGTACAATTTGTACTTAGTGAACTCATGCCCGAAAACATACATATATAATTTTGTCATGCCTTTGTAGAGGGTCGCACATGGGGTTTTATACTTTGAAATCCTCCCATGGCACCAAAACATTTTATGCAATTAAGCGCGCTATCAACAGTTAAACTATCTGCAAAAACATATGACTGGGAGGTGGCCACCAACCACAGTCACAATGCTAGTCCATGTAGGGCGCGACCCCTTAACATGATAGCATCATAGTGCACTAACCCGTGGAATCTTTTCATACCAACCGGGCACGATCGTAAAAGACTTGCAATACGCGTAGTCAACATTCACGTTCCCACGTGTAATGTTCTTCTCTAAGTGGAGTTCCCCCACAAAGAGGACAGATAGCAAAAACAAAACAGTAGGCAATGGCAAACAGTTAAAACAAAACATTTCTATTTCATGCGTGATTTCTTTGAAAAGAAAACATCATTTTATTTTATTTTAGCCCACAATATAGGGGTAAAAGAAAGCTCACCTTAGTTGGTGTAGCTGCAAGTGAGTTCTCTAACTGTCGATCCTTTCATTGCCTTTTCCTATGACATAAGGAATACGAGTAAAACCTCAAGGGATAATTGATTATCTATAATCTAACACATCCAAAAGTTCTAGACTCTTAAATCGATCTTGGACTTCTCAAGTTGAGCCATCGGACAAGAATATGAAAGAATGATCAAACAATTTGGTTTGATGAACAAGATAATCAAATGTTATCTCAATAGCTCGTGATTCAATATCGAGCGTAAAATCGCAACGAAAGTTCATGGTTCAACTTAATTGAACAAGAACGAGACTTCGTCAAATGATGGAACATTACTTCGAAGATTATGATTGAAAGAATTTCATAATCCATTATGAATCATCGTACATCGCTTAAGAGTGTGAGAACTCATCAAGTTGTTTCAATAAGGTGATTGAGAAGATTCTTGATCTTAGATGAAGATCGAATTAAGATTTCAAAGGTTAAGGTTTAACAAGTTTGATTTAACGATAAGCTTCAAAGGAAGTTCGAGTTAGAAGAATTCGGTCAAGCAAATCAAGTTGATTTGAATTGAAATGGTTCTCGGAGAAGTTATGGAAGATAACATCTCTTCGTCGATTGATACAAGGAATATCAAACGAAATCAATTTGGATTTGAATTAATTGAATGAGGATTAAGAATTTAAGGAAATGTCATTGGAGTTGATTGGTATGAAGGGTATCGAAGGATATGAAAGATAAATCGAATCGGTCGAAGAAAGAACAAAATGTGGGAAATTTCACTCTGTCTCGACCGAGATGGATGCATCGACCGAAATGAAGTGCATCTCGACCGATATGAGTATATCGACCAAGATGAGATGCATCTCGACCGATATGAGCATATCAACCGAGATGAAATGAAATCGACCGAAATGAATGGGAATCGGCCGTCTCGACCGGGATGAAGTCCATCTCAACCGATATGGCTATTTCGACCGAGATGGCCTTCATCTCGCCCGATACAACCATTTCAACCGAAATGGAGGCTATTTCGACCGAAACAGAGGCCGTATGCCTTCTGACGGAAATTCTTGTTTTCGGCTCAAACGGTTATCCGGGCTCGTCCAATCTATTTCTAACAACACCAAATGGTTTTCTAACAAGTATAATAAGTCTACAGATGATTTAAACCATCAAAATATGTTGGAATCGAGATTTAACCACAACATTTCAATATAGAGCAAATATACCAAAAATGCCCCAAAATCAACATAACTCGATTCCTAGATCGATATATCATTTCTAGGCTCATAATATAACATGCTAGACATGCATACGTACTCATAAACTCAAGATTAAGCCTAGATCATAACATTTATCAACTAGGGCAAAAATCATAACATGCTTAAATCGATAAAATAGCTAGAGGGAGGTTCGATTTATACCTCGACGTTTCTAGACCGTCGTAAGCTTGATCAACCCTTAGTTCATCGATTTCCCACTTCAAAACAAAAAGGAATAGAAATCTAAGGTTGTAAATGGAAGGGAAACGAAGAGAGGATTCCGAAAAGGTATAGTTTTACCTAAAAATCTCTTCGCCGGAGCTTCGTCGGAGCTCGCCGGAAACTCGCCGGAAATCTCACCGGAGAAACTCTAGAGAGTTTAGTGAGAGAGAGTAAAAGTGGTGGAGTGAGAGGGGAAGTTATATTTATAGAGGGAGGTGAGGGGTAACTTTGGAATTACCGAAAGTAAAAAAGGTTAATGTGGTTGTCATTTGCTTGTCACATCGGTCACTTTAACATCACCTCACATCAGCTCCACAACTCTTCACGTCATTGCACGGGAGACCGTAATACTTCGTCTACCCGCGAATATTGATCGATCGATATTGTTGGTCCCTGTTTTTCAGAGTATAAACGTTACGCAGCGGAAATAAAGTAAAGTTTTTCTTGCACGCTACTTACACACAGCTGACAACTGGCAACTGGTCAGTTGGTGCTGGTTACTCAGTACGCAGCTGACAACTGGTCAGCTGGTGATTCAATACTTAGAATATTTTAGCCTTGTTTGCACAATTATATATCAGTTTCAGGATATACTCCAGCACTTGAGTGCTGGGTTTAAAATATGAATGAAATGCAGAAAGCTGATAAATAACAAAGGATTTTATAGTGGTTCGATCAATCGATCTACGTCCACTCTCCAGTCGAAGCACTGGAAATTTCACTAAGAGTAATCAGGTACAGGTCTCCTACGATCTATCTCTAGCTGGTGAATGCCTCGTCCACCAGTTCACTAGATCAACCGCTCCCGGTCCTGGATCCTTCTTCAACTCTTCACAGCTAATGGAGTGCGAGCACGTCACTTCAACCTCCACAGCTGGCTGGGTGTTTTAGTTCTCCCAAGAACGTAACAGTCTCTACGGCAGAATGCCCGTAATAACTCAAGTGCTGGTAAGCACAGGAGCTGCTGTGAACTCTCTCGAAGGAGAAAGAACACCAAGTGAGATCTTGAACTCACAAGCTTAAAGCTTGAAGTCTCGTGTTTGATAAATCAACACACGAAAAGCTTTATGAAAAGCCTCGAAAGTACTTTATGCAATCTTGCAATAATTTCAGTTCTTTCGGTGGTTGAGCAGATGATATCTTAATATTCAATGTGTCAACCGAGGTTCTAATCAACCGAGAGATATCTAATGTTTGAATGTTGGTGGTTGCGACGTATTTATAGCCGCAGGAACCGATTCAAACTTTCTAGCCGTTTGGACACATCCGGAAAGGTGTCAGACCTCGGATGTCCTTCTGACGGCGGCAGGTATGTTTTTCCGGAAAGGAACCATACCTTAGACCGCTTTATCTGACACAGATCTCTTTGTGTCAGAACGGCTCTCTCTGTCAGTCCGAGGAATAAGACTGGCGTCTTGTGACTGATAGACTTTAAGTTATCCTTCCTTAAAGTCACCCTTTGTCAGTCGATTCCTCAGAGAATCTTCTTCTTGTCTCTACGGCGCTGGGAGAGAGAATCTGGAATTCTGCTGGTAACATCTGACTGGTAGATCATTCTGGAGATCTTGTGCTGGCAGTCTCTGCTGGTGACTTGCCCTGGCATAATCAAAGTCTACCAAAAGTCTGGATGTTAACTCTTTTCGGAATCTCCCATGACTGGTGAAATCACCGCTGGTGAATAGTGTAAGTAGGAACACGTATTCTCCTGGTAAGGTTTGTCAGCCGCCTGCTGATGAAACCCTTCCCAACTGGTGAACAGTAGCCAGTCATAAGCGCTTCATACCGCTGGTGAACAGTGTCAGCACGAGTCTTTGTCAGCCGCCTGCTGATGAAACTTTTCCCAACTGGTGAACAGTAGCCAGTGGTAAGCGCTTCTCATGCTGGTGAACAGTGTCAGCATGAGTCTTGATCAGCTGCGACTTACAACTCAAAAGACCTAAACAGGACTTTACATTTAAGACTAGAGCTATGTAGAGACAACTGACGCTGGTAGGACTTAGGATTTGATCCACCAAAACTATAATCTAAACAAGTAAGCTACTGGGAAAGGAAACCTTAGACAGATTTCCCAACAATTTCCCCCTTTTTGGTGCGATCAAAGCCTAACCAGCGAGCACTCAGCTGATGAGGAAAGTTACAAAGGATTTCAGGGTTTTACAAGTGAAACCTATCAGATCTAAACCCATGAAATTACTTCCTCAACATCAGCTCTAACTAAAAGAGATCTTCCCCCTCAACCTAGGAAAGATATTGCTCGTTTAAAAATATGGAAACTAAGATCAGAGCAAATAAGCATGTAAATAAATTTAACATGCAAGATGAGTGCTGGTGCTGATTACACTGGATGTGTAAATTCAGCTGGTAAGTAAAACTTAGACAATTGTTGGACAATAAGAGATTGTCATCAACTTGTCAGTTAACATTCCATTAGAGATTTAGCAATTACATGTACAATGAATGATAACTGACTAGTCTAACAGATTTACTTACAAAAACATAAAGAGACTAGACTATGGCTTGGAAGATGATCCTGGTGACTGAGTCCGAGCACTGGTTAAGGACCTCAGGATCTCAGTAAGTTCGGCCATTTCTTGATCTCTCTTCCGCCTCTCTTCAGCAGCAATTCGCCTCTCTTCAGCTGCGAGGCGTCTCTCCTCCTCAACGATTCTGGCTCTCTCCTCTTCAGCCAGTGCTCGCGCCCTTTCCCCCTCTTGGATCCGCGCCAAAAAGGTGGCAACACCGGCGGTGACGGACTCCATTTGCTGCGCTACATCGGCTTGGAAAGTGGCGAAGCGTTGATCCATCCTGGCGTCGATGTAAGCAAGAAGTTGCGCAGGAGGATGAATTTCAGAGAGTGGCTCCGCTGCTACTTCCATGGAAGAGGAAGGCACATCAGGTGCGGTAGGAGCCATTGCTGGTTCAGATTCAGCTGATACCTGCGCTGGGGCGGGCTCCTCCGCGGGCACCTCAGCTGACGCTGGCTCCTCCGCGAGCACGTCTGCTGGTGCTGGCGGGCCTTGTACAAAAACAGGTGGGGCTGTGAAAACCTCCAGCTGCCAGTCCTCATGATAAGGGACAAGATCTCCCATGACCATTGGAACAGGGGGGACGGCAGTGGTCAGCCACCAACCTCTCGAGGGATCCTCCTCCACTATGTGGTCTACCAGCAGAGCGCTGGCAGCCATATCAAAAAGAACAGCAAAATAGGGAGGGATCCGGGGGAGAGTGACAATTACCCTGATGCGGCGGAGAGCGTATATGAGCTGATATCCTCGGCTGGTGCTCTGGAACTGGAGGAATGGCAACTTAACCATTTTGGGCCTAGGGAGGCCGGAGGTTCCAGTCAGCTGTCGGTATTCTGCAATCTTCCTCAATCGGCGCCTGATTCGCCTGTTCGACAGCTGCTGGTGGCTTTCAGGATCAGTATCCATGAATGTATTTGCCCAAGCCTCCTCAGATCTCCAGTATCCAAGCCCGAGCCTGGCATACAGTACGGCACGCTTCTCCACTGTCAACTGGCGTTGGCACCAGTCGAATATCCTCCACCTCCGGAATTCCAGAAGCAGTTCCGCATTCATTCGCCACAGGTCTCTGTACCTGGTTATCATCTCCTCATCCACAGCGCTCTCCACTTCCGCTGTGATGGTGTCGGCATACTCATAGAGTGAGTAGTTGTAATACTCCATCGGGTGCAGGGGCAGACACCAGTCGTAGATCCTGGAAGCGTAGACTGACTGGTGGGGGAGTCCGCTGATGGGGATAATGTTGAATGCTGAAGGCTCAGGCACTCGTGAATTTTGAAACGCCATGTCCCCGCGGTGCTCCCACCGGTGTACCCCTGTCACTCGCGATCGGAAGGTATCTTCATCTATCAGCTGGTGCTCTTGGATACAGAGCATGTATGGCCTCCTTTCAGTTCGCACTTGTCGTGCTGGCGCTGGGGAGGATGCTGCTGGTCGTCCAGAAGATGTAGATGTTTCTGCGATTTGTGGACGACTGGCAGGATGACGAGCCACGTCTTCAAAATTAGGGAATAGATCCCTGGGCTCCATCCTCTGCACCCTGGAGTGATGTACCACTGGTGAGGGTTCGTCTTTGGGAATGGTGATGACTGGCGCAGCTGGGGCAGCTGGCTCCTCACCAGTAGTCTCCATTTCAACTTTTTCCTCCTCAGCTTGAGCAGCTGGTTCCTCGTTCCTTAGCATCTCTTCATTATCAGAGAAACTCGCCAGTTTTTCCGGGGTGGTCGCCCGCTCAACAACTCCTCCACTGGCACCCCCTTGCGCGGCCAGTGGGACTTCAGATTCACCTCCACCACCCCCTTGCGCGGGTGGAGGGACTTGAGGCACATCCTCCTCAGGCTGGTACATATCTACAAGAGATAGTACGTCCTCCTCAGCTCCCATGACCATCAGGCGCGTGAAGGATTCTTCAGAGAGGATCTGGCCTGGAGCTGGTGCTGGTGGCATGTCACTTGAAGTTTGGGCAACTCCCCATTTTCCCTTCGCCACCTGATGCACTTGCTCCGCCAGTTGCGCCTGACGTCGAGAATCTTGCTCAGCCTTTATCTTTGCGAAGGCTTCATCGCGGGCTGCCAGCTCAGCCTCCCTTTTCCGCTGGTCGGCCAAGGCCTTCAGCCTTGCCTGAGCCTGCTTCTTCCTCACAATGGAAGCTTGTTGCTCCTTCTTGGCTTGCTCCACCAGCTTCTGAGCTCTCGTCTGGACCCTCTTCCTCTTTCGGGTCATCTTCTCGATGGTCTCCTCCTCAGTCAGTCCCAAGATGGACTTCTTGACTGGAATTGAGACCTTCCCTGACGCAGTGTCATAGGCAACAGCTGGCTGGGGCTGCTGGCGCTGGTGGGTCTTGGGTTTCTTACTTGAAGGGGGCCTGGGGGCTGGCACTTGTGCTGATGCCCGAGGATGTATACCGGTTGCCTTAGCCACTGCTTCTTCCATAGAGGTGAATAAGGATTCAACCTCTAGCTTCCTTTTCAGCTCATCCTTGGCCGCAGCTGGCAGTGGGAGAGCCACCGCTGGTACTTCCTCCCATGTCTGTTCTGCATCTTCTTCAGAAACAGACTCATCGAGGTCCACAGCCTTCTTCCCCTTCAGCCGGCGTGGCTTCTTGTAGTCGGGGACAGCCAGTTTCACCCTTGTGGCTGGGATGAAGTCTGATCCAACCAGTTGCTCCCCCTGGTCGACGTCATCCCCCATCTCTACCTCCAGTATGTGGCTGATCCTCAGCCCGAATGACACTGCGTGAAGAAACTTCCCGTCAGTCTTCACCGTGACATTCTTCTCCACATTTTCCAGCAGCCGTTTGAAGAAGAATTCGGCCCAATTTCCATGTACCCCATCCACGAGGGCGCACATGACCGAGAACTTCTTTAGGCTCAGTTCGGCGTAAGAGCCGACTTCGCATTGTAGCATGCGTACTACAATGTCACACACCATCTGCCAGTACTCTTGCATTTCTGACTTCTTCATCCCTGTCTTGAAGATAGTCACTTCTGGCTTCTTCCACTCCTCCCACCGCCGGCGGAATTCCACCGTATCATCTCGGTAGTACGTCGCCACCTCTTCGCCGCTATTCCTCATTCCAAATAAGTTTGCCAGATACGCGGCGTCGACGGTGATCAGCGTTCCAAACACCGAAGTAGTGAAAGAATTCCTATCGTCAGCAATGACTGCTCGAGCGTAGAACTCGGCAACCATATGTGGGTGGAACACCCTGGGAGTCGCCGTCAAATACGGGCGGAGCTGCTCGTGGTCTATCATGTCCATCAGCTCCGGGCCGTGGTGCTTCTCGGCCAACTTGTCGTTCAGAATCTTCTCTTTCTGAACTTGGGCTGTGCGAATCTGTGCATGAGAGAGGCGATGTCGGGTGGCTGCTTTATTCAGCGAAACGAGCTTGCTGAAAGGATAGGTATAATCTATGTCTTCTTCTTTTGCAATGCCAGTGAAGGTTGGCATATGTGATTCGGCTAATGGTAAGTCTAAGGACTCAGTAGAAGAAGATGATTTATCAGCAGCTGGGTTGGATGAAGATGCCATGGTTTCAGGGAATAAGTGTTTGGAAATATTAGGGAAGATGAACGGAAAATATGTTCGAAAAATTTGAAGGAATGATAAGAGTTTTTTCGATCATGAATGAAGGCTATTTATACTGGTGCATGCTGGGATGGATGGACGAGATGAATTCATCAAAAGTGAGAATCGACGGTCATCAGCAGGCACGATTCCCTGTGGTGACGTGCGTGGACGTGCTGACGTGGGATGGTACGTGTAGCTGACATAGCACACGCTGAATGGTCGCGAGAGTGCCTTTGACTGCGCAGTCACTGTGCGCAATAAATGTGGCATTAAATGCCGCATTAAATTTGTAGATATGCACACGCCAGACCAATTTTAAACCTTTCCCGCCATTTCTGCGACAGCTGGCACGACTCTTGGACTTCAAGAGAACGTCAGTTGAGAGCTGGGACTCAACTGGTCATCAGTAGTATACTTGGTCATCAGTAGTATACGCCAGTCGCATACTTCCCCCTGCCAGTATGGCCTTCTTACCAGTCGACAACTGATACTCACAACTGGTGCCCGTGTACTTTGACAAATTGAGAGCTAGGACTCAATTTTCACCAGTCGTTGATATATCACCAGTTGTCTGCTGACAGCTTGAAAGATTGAAAGAATTGAGAGCTTGGACTCAATTCATTCCGCATAATCTTCTCTTCACGTCTTCATCATTGCTTGGAATTGGGAGCTGGGACCTAATTTGACTTTGACTGATGGTGCATGACTACTGGCAAATTCGAAATGAGAGCTGGGACTCATTTCCTTCGTTGCTTATGGAATAAGTTCCGCCAGTAGATACCACCTGTGGTTTTGAGCCACCACTAAAGAAAACATGAAGACTAAGAGCTTGGACTTAGTCTTAATCAGCATCCTTCAGAAAATCAAGAACAGAATGAGAGCTGGGACTCATTCTTCCTCAACACTAGGGCTCGCATCAATCTCCATAAGACCGAGTTTGATGCACAACTCCTTGAATCTTGCTTCTGGCAAAGGTTTGGTGAAAATATCAGCCAGTTGATCGTCGGTTCTGATGTACTCTACGCTGATATCCTTCTTCTCGACATGATCACGTATGAAGTGATGTCGGATATCTATGTGCTTGGTCCTAGAGTGATGAACCGGATTCTTCGTTATGCACATAGCGCTGTTGTTGTCGCAATAGATAGGTACACAACCAGTGTCCACTTCATAGTCTTCCAGTTGTTGTTTGATCCAGAGAATTTGAGCACAGCAACTGGCAGCGGCAACATATTCAGCCTCAGTAGTAGATGTAGCAACTGAGTGTTGCTTCTTGCTAAACCAGCTGATTAGCTTGTGTCCTAGAAACTGACACGTACCACTGGTACTTTTTCTATCTATACGGCATCCAGCAAAATCTGAATCTGAGTACCCAATGAGTGTAAGCTCATCATTCCTGGGGTACCATAAGCCAAGTGATTCAGTTCCTTTGAGGTATTTCACTATTCTCCTAGCAGCTTCCATGTGTGACTTCTTTGGATTGGCTTGATATCTGGCACACACTCCGACTGAGTATGAAATCTCGGGTCTGCTGGCTGTCAGATAGAGAAGTGATCCAATAATACCTCTGTAGCTGGAAGGATCCACCGATTCTCCTTCTTCATCAAGAAAGATCTGGCAACTGGTGCTCATCGGTATTCTGAGAGCCTTAGTCTTCTCTGGGCAATATTTCTGAATTAGGTCCTTGGCATACTTCCTCTGATTAATAAAAATACCATCAGCTGACTGCTGGACCTGGAGTCCTAGGAAGTATGTTAATTTGCCCATCATACTCATCTGGAATGAGTTCTGCATCAGTTGAGAAAACTTCTCACAGAGTGACATATTCTTTGACCCGAATATAATGTCATCGACATATATCTGCACCATTAGCATATCATCAGCATCCTTGATGATGAAGAGAGTCCTATCGATCTTCCCTTTCCGAAATCCATTACTGATTAGGAACTGTGATAGCGTCTCGTACCAAGCCCTGGGCGCCTGTTTCAATCCATACAGGGCCTTTCGTAGCTTGTACACTTTGGTGCCTATTTCAAAGCCTGGAGGTTGTTCGACATATACTTCCTACTTTAGCTCGCCATTTAAGAAGGCGCTCTTCACGTCCATCTGGAATACCGTGAAACCATGATACGCTGCATATGCAAGGAACAGCCGTATCGCCTCCATTCTTGCAACTGGTGCGAAGGTCTCGTCGAAGTCGATGCCTTCACACTGCTTGTAACCTTTGGCGACTAAACGAGCTTTGTTTCTGATTACAATGCCATTCTCATCTCGCTTGTTCTTGAAAACCCACTTGGTGCCAATCACTGACTGATGTGATGGTCTCTCTACCAAGTCCCAAACATTGTTGCGAGTGAATTCCGCAAGCTCTTCTTGCATGGCATTAATCCAATCGGCAGATTCTAGCGCAACTCCTATGGAAGTAGGTTCCATTTGAGAAATAAAACAAGTTAGGAGCGCAGTGCCGTGTCGAGTCTGAACAGAACCTTCTGGATCACCGAGAATAGCATCGGATGGGTGATTTCTCAACCATTTTGGAAGATGAGAATCTGCTGGTGTTGGTTCTTCTGTCCTGATGACTGGTGCTTCCAGAACTTCACCAGTCGGAGCAGCAATTGCAACTGGTGGTTGACCTTCACCAGTTGGAACAGTCTCTTCGTCAGCTTCACTCTCTGACTGATCTCCTGATCCTTCGGCGATAATTACACCGTCAGCTGGTGCATTCACTCCAGCTGGTTCATCAGATATTTCTGGTTCAAAAATTCCAGACGGAGTTCCCCCTGGATTATTGCCAGTTCCACTCAAGGAGATTGAGTGCAAGGTCTCAGCAAGGTCAATTGCATCACCGACCCTCCCGGATTGCTGATGGGCAACCGAGGATACTGGTTGTGAAGATGATCCAGTCATAGGTCTAGTCAAACCAGTTGGTTGAGCATTGGAAGAATTCCTGCCCAACTGATCAACGACATCATTGACCTCAGGAA
>JAPKLW010000274.1:659166-669734 GCA_026898455.1 Plectranthus barbatus | reverse complement strand
AGTCCTTTGATATAATATGCATAACATATTATATTTAGGGCCCAACACCGTCTATCATTAAATAGTACATTGTTTGTCATTAAAAGGGTATAATTGGAAAAAAAAATCGCATAAGCAAAAACTGAAAGTCTAAAATTATGGGAGCAGTTACCAAATTCGATCAAACCACGATCTATACCAAATTAATCGAATATTTTAGATGTTTGTTGGGTGTCATTAATGATTTTTTCCATTATTATCAAATAAATTGGAAAGAGAAAATGCACCACGATTTATTCCATAATCTTAAGTTAATCGTTATCATTGTTTATTGCTTTGTGTGTCATTATTTATGACTTTGTGTGTCATTATAAGGTTATTCTCTCAACTTCCAGTAATATATGATATGTATAAACAATTTTAGTTATTCGTTAAACAGGGATTCGAAGAATGATACATTTATTCATAAATAATGACACTCACATAAAATATAAATGACAATCGCATATGACACAAAAATAATAAAATCTAGACGTGAAGGCGATCCACCAAGTGTCAGCCGGATTTGAAGAATGATACATTTATTCATAAATAATGACACTCACATAAAATAAAAATGACAATCCAATATGACAGAAAAAAAAATAAAATCTAGACGTGAAGGCGATCCACCAAGTGTCAGTCGGATTCGAAAAATGATACATTTATTCATAAATAATGACACTCACATAAAATAAAAATGATAATCGCATATGACAGAAAAAAAAAAAAATCTTTGACAGTTCATGTCCGACTTCTTCGATGGTTGAGATTCTCACTCGACGGCGTTCCCTCTGCCTGAGCGATGCCGGTGTCGGCGACTGAATAAGTGGGAGAATGGTGCACGAGTAGCTAAAGACGATGATGACTTGCCGGAGTTTAGTTTTTCTGGTGGGTTTAACTCGTGTGCAACTAAGATATCATCACAAGAAATGCGTTGTGATGTTCAAATGACCCCAACTCCAGTGGATCGCATGAGAGAACTTATTAAGAAATACGGGCAATGTGAAGGGAAGAAGATAGGTCTTGGTGTTGGGTAGTGGGGTGACGACGACGACGATGATATTCCAGAGTGGCTGCCGGAGGCGGTCGTCCGGTTTCAGACCGGACGATGGTGAGGGAGAGGGCTGGTGGCCGGACGATGGTGAGGGAGAGGGTGGACGATCATGAGGGAGAGGGTGGACGATCGTGAAGGGGAGGGTGAATTAACAAATTAATTGAACCCTAAAAGAAGCTAAATAAATTAAATCCCAAAAAATTAGGTAACTACCATAATTATCAAATCTACTATAAAATATAATAATATTTACTACCTAAAATGCCCTTTCAAATAAATAAATAAATTTAATGACTGCCACGTGTCATTATTATAACCATCAGATTCAAAAAATTAATGGTTAGATTATAGGTCATTGTTCATTCACAACACTTAGTTCAGAAATGAACACAACTCTATATATATATATATATATATATATATACGGCCAAAACATCAAATCTAGTCCCAACTATCCGCCTTTTTTCAATTCTAGTACGAACTATACATATTCTCTAATTTATGTCCAAACTTTCAAAAACTATTCAAATCTAGTCTGTAAAATTTTTCCGGCGACGGAAAGTTGACTGGGCAACCGGAAATCCTAGTCATATTTAAAAAGAATATCAATTAATTCCACATCATAATAATAAATTCCAACTCATAATAAATAATAGTTATTTTATACTCCCTCCGTCCCACACGAATTGTCCTTCTTTTCTTTTTCGTCCGTCCCACACGAATTGTCCCCTTACTTAAAATAGCAAAAATTAAAAATTAATTAACAACCTTAAATAAATTTAATATTCTTAATTATTAATTAAGTTAATTATCCTAATTACCTAACCCCACCAAACCCACACCCCACCCATCGACATTCTCATTCCCATTGTGAAATTTCCCCAACCCTAATTTCACTCATCCACCCCACCCGCCGCCTCTGCTCTCATCCACCCCACCAGTCGCCTTTGTTTTGCTCTCATCCACCCCACTCGCCGCCTCTGCTCGCATCCACCCCACTCGCCGCGATGATGAAATCGTTCACCACAACCTCGTCGCCCATGTCGCTGCCGTCCTCGGAGACCGTTGCAGGTGATGATCTCGTCGCGGAGGACCGTGATTGGGCTACCGACGAACTTCACCCCATCTACCATGTCCTCGTACGGGGTTGTTGCCGCCGGGAGCGAGGATCTGGGCTTAGCCGACAGCCCTCACAAGGACG
This sequence comes from Plectranthus barbatus, assembly GCA_026898455.1. Lineage (NCBI taxonomy): Eukaryota > Viridiplantae > Streptophyta > Magnoliopsida > Lamiales > Lamiaceae > Plectranthus > Plectranthus barbatus. The sequence continues at coordinate 667,458 of JAPKLW010000274.1, read as the reverse complement.
AGCTTGCCCCTGTCTGTACTCTTGGTTCAACCTTTAACTCCGACACGGTGCCTCCGTACGGGTTTGTTGCCGCCGGGAGCGAGGATCTGGCGGCAGTTTTTTGTTTTTGGCATTTTTCATTTTTCTATTATTAAATGAATTCTACACTTATTAATCCACTAATTAAACACACAAATTCCTTAATTCAGCCCTCCCTTGGTTTCTGTGCCATGTCCCAAGGGGACAATTCCCTTGGGACAGAGGGAGTATATCATATTATTAAAACAAATAAAGAAAATCAATTAAAATCCCTATCTTCCAAAATCGTTTCCCTCCTCCCTCTTTCCGTTCGTTCTAAATCCTTTCCCTTTCCCATTCCTTCGACAGACTGACGGCATTTGGGCTGAAGACCAAATGAAGTAATAATATTTCACCAAATCACAATCAAATCTAAAACAATACACAATCGAGAAAGCACATCCATCACAACACATATATATTCATTCTATTTCTTCAAGCAGTCCCAGTTGTGGATGTCCACACAATATCTTTCAGCGCCGGCCTCAGCTCTTTGCTGCAGAACTGGTTGTACTCCAATGTATCCCCGCTCGCCTTCTTCACTTCCACCACCACAAACGACGGCCCCACCGAGAATATGTCCGCCGCTATCCCCAGCTCCCCTTTCCTCCCGCTCTCCACCCCCTGCAGCCGCACGCAACAATCGCTCTTCTTCACGCTGAAATTTCTCGTTCTCCCACCTCCTCTAGCTTCGATATCACGCTGCTTGCCGGCCTCATCGTCGCGAATCTCAGCTCTTCCTTCTCGTCTCTCTTCTTCTCCTCAAACAGAGGCGACAAATCAAACCCTTCTGATAGGGAGATTATGTGGAAAGCGTTCAGACTTTGTGCTTCTTTTCCCTTTCCAAGATCCGCCGCTACGAATTCTTGCTCTTCCTTACCCTTCAACCCTTTGGGCAAGGATTTCTTGAACCAGGACGAGGCCATGATTTTGGCGATTCGCCGCCGCCCCTGGGTCTTCAGCCCAAATGCCGTCCGTCCGTCGAAGTAATGGGAAAGGGAAAGGGTTTAGAACGAACGGAAAGAGGGAGGAGGGGAACGATTTTGGAAGATAGGAATTTTAATTGATTTTCTTTATTTGTTTTAATAATATGATATATAAAATAATTATTATTTATTATGAGTTGGAATTTATTATTATGATGTGGAATTAATTGATATTCTTTTTAAATATGACTAGGATTTCCGGTTGCCTAGTCAACTTTCCGTCGCCGGAAAAATTTTACAGACTAGATTTGAATGATTTTTGAAAGTTTGGACATAAATTAGAGAATAGATATAGTTCGTACTAGAATTGAAAAAAGGCCGTGAGACTAGATTTGATGTTTTGGCCTATATATACATATATTACTATAGTTATAATATTAAGTTTTTTATATTATACATCCAACTATATATAAATTCGATAAAAAGCAAAGCAAATAGATAAAACACAACTTATAAAAATAAGAGTTTGCTTTGCAAAACTAACCTATCCAAAATAATATTTTTATTATTTTTTAGCATTATTCTTGTATTATTTTAAAATATAAAATAATATGAAATAGTGAAAATATAATTTTTTATAGAAAATTACATATATAATTTTGTTGACATTTTCATTATTGTTTATTAAAATATGTGTATATGTTATGAAATAAAAACATATAAAGTAAAGCAAAATTTTAAAAAAGTTGATGTGATATGGGTGCTATGCGCGAATTAAATATGCGATATCTTATTTTATGATTAACAAAGTTATGTATATTAAAATTTTTAGCGATTTTTTTAAATATATTTAATATTTATTCATCAATACTACATTTAAAATAAATTATTTTTTATATTATACGTCAAACTATATAGATAAATTAAATTTAAAAAATATATTAGACACATAGTCTATGGGATTTGAGTTAAATATTATCCCATGTAAGATATAATTTTAATAAATAGTAAATATAATAAATTAATGATATATAATATTTTAAAAAAAGGATATAAATTTATTTTTATTATATTTTTACTATTATTTATTGTACAACTATAATATAATAGAATAAATAAATAATAAAATAAAATAAAAATGATTGAAGATTTTGGCGGGAACAGTTTTTTTACCACTATTCTACTTTAGTATATATATAGATATATATAAACTCAAGTTTGACTTATTTAACAAATGGGTTTTACTAAATAAGTTTGAAATATGCACCCTTATTCATTTAGTTAAGGAGTTGTTGGAGTAGTCTCAATATAACTCGAGGAAGTAGTTCGAGTGGGTCGAGAAGATTAGTCCGGTAAAGTGGGTCGAGCTGTGTAGGTCGAAAAACTCGAGGAGCAGTTCGAGTTGGATAGATATGGAAAGTATATTGTGTATATCTTGTTTCCTTGTTGGACAAGATTTGTCCTAATCAGTATTAGATTTGGATGAGAATAAATCTATTTTAGATAGATTTAGGTTTAGATATATCTTACCATAACTAGGTTTTATATTCCTTATGTGATTAGGAATATCTCCCTATAAATACCCCTGCTCCCCACCAATTGTAATTGTCACATACTTTGTATTTTCTTCACCATAATAATATCATCATCGAGGAGGCTTGAAGAGTGGACGTAGAGCTTACGCTCGAACCACTATAATTCTTTGTGTTCTTGTATTTTCTGTTAGTTATTTGTGTCGCAATCGCTTCAATTCACAACAAATTGGTGCGGTGAACGTGGATAGAGAAGGATTGTGATGGGTTCAGCCAAGTTCGAGGTGGAGCGCTTCACGGGATCGAATAACTTCGGTTTGTGGAAGTTGAAGATGCAAGCGTTGTTTGTGCAACAAGGCTTGGATGGTGCCTTGAAGTGAGAGGTTGGGTTACCTGACACGATGACAGAGCAACAGAAGAAAGATACACTGGCGAAGGTGCACAGTGCGCTGATTCTGAGTCTCGGAGATACGGTGTTGAGGAAGGTGTCGAAGGAGAAAATGGCAGCGGAAGTATGGACCAAACTGGAATCCTTATATATGAAGAAGTCCCTGGCGAATCGGCTCTATCTTAAACAGTCGTTGTATTCGTTTAAGATGCAAGAGGGAAGACCGATCAACGAGCAGCTCAACAAGTTCAATAAGTTGATCCTCGATCTGGCAAATATCGATGTGGCGATAGGAGATGAGGATCAGGCATTGATGTTGTTGAGTGCGCTGCCAAAGAGTTATTCGAACTTCAAGGAAGCCTTAATGTATGGAAGAGAGTCATTGAACATGGATGAGGTTCAGTCTGCTCTAAGTTCGAAAGAGTTAAATGAGAAGAACGAGGAGCGAGAGAACTCTCATGGAGAAGGCTTGGTGGCTAGGGCGGCTCGAGGAAGACCGGAGATGAGGAACTCCAACAGGGGAAGTTCGAGGTCAAGGTCGAGGCCAAAGCCAGGATCACAGCCAAAGGTCAAGTGCTTTCTCTGCCAAAAGAAGGGACATATCAAAAGAGATTGTCCGGAGAGGCAGACAAAGCAGAAGCAGAAGCAGCAAGCGGATGTAGCTGTTGCTGAGCAGGAATATGACTCTGGAGAGGCATTAGTGATTTCGAATGAGCGCTCGGAGAGGGAATGGATATTGGATTCAGGTTGTACATTCCACATGACACCTAATAAGTCATGGCTCGAAGGGTTCGAGGAGCAGGAGAACTCGAGTGTTCTTCTGGGTAACAATAAACCATGAAAGATGGTTGGAATGATTTCGGTGAGGATTAAGATGCACGATAGTACAGAAAGGGTACTTCGAGGTGTAAGGTACGTTCCGGAGCTTAAGAGAAACTTGATCTCTTTGGGGATACTCGATGAACTAGGTTACACGATCAAGATGGAAGCTGGGACCTTGAAGGTGTGCAAAGGATCCCTGGTCTTGATGAAAGGAGCTCGAAGGAATGGAATATACACTCTGATGGGGAGCACGGTGATCGGGGAGGCTTCGATAGTGACGGTTGACAAGTAGGTATTGTGGCACAGGCGACTCGGTCACGTTAGTGAGAGGGGGCTGCAGGAGTTACCGAAGCAAGATCTGTTGCTCGGGGATAACATCAGAGAGCTGGATTTCTGTGAGAATTGCATCTATGGGAAATCTCACCAGGTAAAGTTCGGAGTAGGTCGACAGAGAGCTCGAGGAACTTTGGACTACATCCACTCAGATCTATAGGGACCTTCAAGAGTTAGTTCGAATGGAGGAGCGAGGTACATCATGAGCCTCATTGATGATCACTCAAGGAAGGTGTAGGTATACATCTTGAAGAACAAGAGTGATGTTTTGGAGACCTTCAAGAAGTGGAAAGTGCTGATCGAAAATCAGACTGGAAGGAAGGTGAAGAGGCTGCCAACTGACAATGGCCTTGAGTATTGCTCGAAGGAGTTCGAGAGGTACTGTTCGAAGCACGGTATTGCGAGGCACAAGACAGTGGCTGGAACACCTCAGCAGAATGGATTGGCGGAGAGGTACAATCCGATGTTGCTGGAAAGAACGAGGTGCATGTTGTGAGGTGCAAAGTTACCCAAGTCGTTCTGGGCAGAAGCAGTGACTACTGCAGCTTATTTGATCAACCGGTGCCCCTCGACTGCACTAGGTTTCAAGACACCGGAAGAAATATGGTCTGGTCATCCTCCGGATTTTAGCAACCTTAGAGCTTTTGGTTGCGTGGCTTATGCGAACATCAAAGGAGATAAGCTTGGGAGGAGGGCATTGAAATGCATATTCATTGGGTACCCTGAAGGTGTGAAAGGGTACAAGTTATGCTGTCTCGAGCCGGATGTAAGAAAGTACATCATTAGCAGGGATGTGACATTCAAGGAGGAGCTGGTATGAGAACTGGATAAAGGGGTCGAGGAACGGGAAAATATCCTTGAGAAACAAGGTGGTGCTTCGGAGAAACAGTCTGACAAGGTCGAAGGAAATAGATCAGTTGCTGAGATTGAGGTGGAGCCGACCAGTGGGTCGAAGAGAGTACCTCAGGTGGATGGCGAGATCGAGGTGGTTCGAGGGTCAGGTGCGCTTCAAGATTATAATCTCACGAGAGATAGAGAACGAAGGCAGATAAGACCTCCCACTCGATTCAGATATGCTGATGTGGTAGCATATGCCTTTGTTATGGCGGAAGAGGTAGAGCTGGATGATACTGAGCCGAAGAGCTATACCGAGGCCATAACTTGTAAGGAGAGGCTCAAATGGCTTGATGCCATGAAGGAGGAGATGGACTCCTTGAAGAAGAATAACACCTGGGAGTTAGTGGATAAGCCGGGGGAGAAGCAATCAATCGTTAGCTGTAAGTGGATCTTCAAGAAGAAACAAGAGGTTTCTGGGGTTAGATTCAAGGCTAGACTAGTTGCTCGAGGCTTCACACAACGGGAAGGTGTGGATTATGGAGAGGTGTTTGTTCCGGTGGTGAAACAAAGGTCTATAAGGCTGATATTGTCGTTGGTTGCTCGGTACGACATGAAGTTGGAGCAACTGGATGTGAAGACCGCATTTCTGTACGGAGAGCTGGAGGAAAGGATCCTTATGACGCAGCCCGAGGGCTTCGAGGAAGCTGGTAGCGGGGAGAAAGAGCATTGGGCAGCTCTGAATTGGGTCCTCAGGTATGTTCGAAGGACAGTTGGAAAGGGTCTAGTCTTCGAGGATGATGGTTCGAGCTCGAGGCTCCCAGTCGAAGGGTTTGTAGACTCAGATTATGCAGGATGTATGGATACGAGGAAGTCATTGACGGTTTTGTGTTCACATCGTATGGAACAACGATTAGTTGGAGAGCAAGTCTGCAGAGGGTAGTTGCCTTATCTTCGACGGAGGCGGAGTACATTACCTTGACCGAAGCGATTAAAGAAGGTATGTGGTTGCTCGGATTCATGAATGAACTGGGGATTGATCAAGGAAAGATGAAGGTTTCCTGTGACAATCAAGGTGCTTTGCAGCTGGCAAAGAATGATGTTCATCATGAGAGAACTAAGCACATCGATGTGAAGTTCCATTTTATTAGGGATGTGGTGGCAGCCTGAGAGGTCGAGCTGCACAAGGTCAATACTCTCGATAATCCTGCGGATATGATTACAAAACCAGTTCCAAGTACTAAGTTTGAGTATTGTTTGGAACTGATCAAACTGTTGAAGTCGAACTGAAGAGGAGGTGCCAAGCCGAGGTGATATTGAGCCTAAGGTGGAGAATTGTTGGAGTAGTCTCAATATATCTTGAGGAAGTAGTTCGAGTGGGTCGAAGAGACTAGTCCGGTAAAGTGGGTCGAGTTGTGTAGGTCAAGGAACTCGAGGAGCAGTTCGAGTTGGATAGATATGGAAAATATATTGTGTATATCTTGTTTCCTTGTTGGACAAGATTTGTCCTAATCAATATTAGATTTGGATGGGAATAAATCTATTTTAGATAGATTTAGGTTTAGATATATCTTATCATCTAGGTTTTATATTCCTTATGTGATTAGGAATATCTCCCTATAAATACACATGCTCCCCACCAATTGTAATTGTCACATACTTTGTATTTTCTTCACCATAATAATATCATCACCCAGGAGGCTTGAAGAGTGGACGTAGAGCTTACGCTCGAACCACTATAATTCTTTGTGTTCTTCTATTTTCTGTTAGTTATTTGTGTCGCAATCGCTTCAATTCACAACAGGAGAGATCCATGACCTGAAAGATAGCTTAATTATCGATTCAGGACCCAAAAGATTACATTCTCAATTCAGGATCTGAAAGATCACAAAAATTCTCAATCCAGCACCCAAAAGATCAAGCAAATATCAATTCAGGACCTGAAAGATTACACAATTCTCAATCTAGGACCTCATGATCAGGTCCTAGATTGATAATTATTTGATCTTTCAGGTCCTGAATTGATAAATTATTTTTCGAGTCCTGAATTAATAATTAAACTATCTTTTGGATCCTAAATCGACAATTCTCCTTTAGTTAATGTTTACTTTTGATTAATTAGTAGTAAGATACTATAAATTAACCAAGTTTATTGATAAAATTTACAATTTTACTCGATCGAGAAAAATGTGGCTGAATCTATCATTTAAAAAGAAATTATAGATTTTTTCTCTTTTTTACAATTATAGTAATTAGTTAAGTATGAAATTGATAGTTTTTTCTTTCATAAAAAACATTTATTATCCTACAAACGCCATTTTACACTAGATTTATTACGTTTAATTATTTTGTAAATGGTAGTGTTACACATTTACCAAATTTATATAAAATAATAAATAAATTGCAATATCAAATTAAAAGATGATAAAGATTTTATTCAACATGTAACACAACATAATACATCTTTTGAAATGTCTACCTAAAAGTTTAGAAATCTATACTTCTATATTCCTGATAACATTTTGAAATCTTAATAACTCTACCTAAAAGTTCCCAATGCATTTATAATCATAAATAACTTATTATGGGATTTATGTCCTATCAATTATCAACTAAAAGCAACAATGTAATATGCAAATATATGCACATTTATGTTCTTAAAGATTATAAATTCCTAAAATTATCTATTATTGGAAAGTTTAGAGGTTACTACCCAGTGAAATCATGTGTTGCCTACTTACGTGCACCAACAGCAACACCATGTCCATAGCCTACATGTTCTGAAGCTCCGAGAGATCCCTTGATACTTCCACTGGCATGATGGTGTGACGAGCTTGAGTGCGAGCTTGAGCTTGAGTGTGAGCGTGCGTGTGAGAAACTGCCTCCACCTCCCATAGACCAACCACCTCCAATATTACCTGCTCCCTTTGCTCCGCCTCCCATTGATGCCATTCCATTTTCACTAATGTGTCCAGAGCCTGATGCACCTATTCCACCTTTGGCATGTGCACTTCCTTGTGCATGACTTCCAATACTGCTATGTCCAGAACCTGAAATAGATCCTGAAGCACTACCTCCACCTTTGACGGATGCACTTCCTTGTGTACTACTTTGTCCACTACCATGTTTAGACCCTGATGCAGATGCAGACCCTGATGTGCTTCCTTCACCTTTGATTGCTGTATTTCCTTTTGCGCTTATTCCTCCACTAGCTTGTTTAGAACCCGAAATAGATCCAGATGCACTTAGTCCACCTTTAATAGATCCATGTCCTTCCGCACTGCCCCCACCGCTACCATGTCCAGAACCTGAAATAGACCCCAATGCGCTTCCTCCTCCTTTGGCAGATGCACTTCCTTTCGCACTACTTCCCCCACTACTTTGTCCAGAACCAGAAATA
>JAPKLW010000274.1:568257-645035 GCA_026898455.1 Plectranthus barbatus | reverse complement strand
TATATATATATATATATATATATATATATATATATATATATCATGATTTGTCTCTATTTGTAGATAATAAAAAGCTGTGAACTTTTTTATATTTTTATTTTATTATTTAAAAATATAACATTTAATAATATATTTTCACAAAATAAAATGACAAATTGAATGGAGACAAATGTCATTACTCTATTGGACCGTGACTAAATAAATAAAAATAAATGAAAGTGGGACCCACAATTTGTTGTGGTTACTTGTGGTCTCATCAGGTGAGGTCGACCACAATTTTGAGAAAATTGAGCATTTTATATATTTTTTTAAAAAATATGTTGATATAGATAACAACCACAACTATTTATGGTCACTGTTATTTCTAGTATGATGTTCTCGCCTTCTTGTTAGCATGTTGAGGTGCTCATTTCTCTAACTCTTTCATCACCTTCCATGCGTGCATGTACTTAAAGGACTTCCTTGGGTTAATGGTGTTCCCGCCTTTGGATGTCGACCACTTCATTATTAGGAGTAACACGTAATTAAGGTTGTCTGGAGTGTGGTGGGAATTGAGAGCCACCAGCCTTGAATGATGATTCTAGTTCTTTATCACTTGACAATCCTCCTATACTTAAGCGTTTAAAATCATCATAAGCTGGTTGTTGTTATTATGGTGTTGGGAATGGATAAGATGACATTTGCATTGGCGGATCCACGTATGGGCTAGGGGGGGCTCCAGCCCCCCCGCCGGAATTTTTTTTTATTTTTGTAGTATCGCGATCCGGAATTTTTTCGTTTTTGTAGTATCGCGATTCAGAATTTTTTGGATTAGCCCCCCTCATAAAGAAGAAAAAATGGATGAAAATAAGAAGAAAAATATGATACGAAGGATTGAAGTCCAGTGGAGACAAAAAAAAAATTTCAGCCCCCCTCACGGGGATTTTCTGGATCCGCCACTGGACATTTGAGGATGTGACATAGCAAAATGGTCATCCATATTGCTTCACTATAATTAAGAGGAGAAAAATGGAATAGTTGGGAAAATTTTGAAAATAAAATGATGGACAGGGAGTCGAAAGTTTTGAAAACTTGAAGGAAATGGTTGAGGATTTTGTGGGTTTAAATTTTCTTGATTTTGTGATGAGGCAAATAAAATTTAGAAAATAACTCACGATTGTTTCTAGTCATTTGAGAAGAATGAGAGTGTGAAGAATGAGGTAGAATAAGATTTTTGGTGTGAAGAATGAGAGTGTGATATACATATTTATAAAGAAAAAAATAGCCGATATATAACGTCAATAAACGGCTATGATTTAATTTAACTTAGAATTTTTGTATGTATACTTGTCGCTTAATATATTAGAATATATTAAACATGCATAACTTTAAAATTATACAAGCTTATTGTGCAAAATAAACATTCATAACTTTGAACTAACCTAACATAATTTGTAGGCATAACCAATCAAGCATGATTGTGGACCTAAGCATGCATAAATTTTCTTTTGAGCAAGCACTATACTTGAATATGCATAAAATAATCTTTGTAGAACTAGCCATTGCAAAACTAGTTGTTGAAAACTAGCCGTTGTAGGTTTATTTATGTATGATTCTCCATACTTAAATATTGTCATTCTCTCAATTACTCCCTCTGTCCCAAGGGAATTGTTCTCTTGGGACATGACACAATAACTAATGTGGTAGAATATGGTAGAGATAGATAAAATTATTATTTTATTAATTAGTGTGTATTAACTTTCCATTTTAGGTAAGGGGACAATTCGTGTGGGACGGACGAAAAAGAAAAGAGGGACAATTCGTGTGGGACAGAGGGAGTATAAATTATCTTCATAGTGGAATATTTCTTACCAACTCTCCACCGAAATATGTCAAACATTCCAAGTGAGATGAAATATTTGAGATGGTAAAAAAATATTATACGAGAATTGGTAGCATATAATGAGTTTGATCGAGAGATGTTTACCATACTTGAGGAGGATGAGCTTAAAGCATCTCAGAGTTCTTCAAGAAAAGTATATCGAAGAAAGTTTAGGGATTGAGAATGTGAGAATGGGCACGATCATCTTGTTCGTGATTACTTCCGAGAATCCAACATTTGGTGCCAAAATGTTTAGTCGTCGATCTCGAATGCGAAGAGATATATTTCTTCGCATCATCAATGATTTAAAAAATCACTTTGATTATTACAAATTGAGGCGAGATACAACTAGAAGTAAGGGATCATCATCTCGTCAAAAGTGCACAACAACCATACGTCAATCGATATATGCTACTCCTGTTGATTCACTTCATGAGTATATACGAATGGGTGAGAAAACTACATTGGGTTGTCTCTTCAAATTTTGTAGATCTATTGTCAATGTGTATGAAGCTCAATACTTGAGAATGCCTACTGCTTTGAAAGGTCATGAGCAAAGGTATGGATTCCCTGTAAAGTTAGGGAGACTTGACTGCATGCGTTGGGAAGAGGAATTGCCTATTGCTTTGAAAGGTCAATATATTCGAGAAGATTATTGTGTCCAAACAATAATTCTTGAAGTTGTAGCATCTGCAGACTTTGGGACATGCCATGCTTTTTTGGATGTGCAGTTTCTAATAATGATATAAATATTCTTACCGGATTATTCAATGCAGTATTACAAGGAAATGGTCCACAAGTTACCTTTACGGTGAATGTCACAACGTCTAAAGATTGATACTATTTAACAGATGAGATCTATCTAGAATGGGCCTTCAAAAGTTTTTCATGTCTAATGGATCCCAAACACAAGAAGTTTAAGGAGAGGTAAGAAGCTGCAAGAAAAGATGTGGAATGCACGTTTTGAGTGTTTCAAGCTTGTTTGGCGATAGTAAGAGGCCCTGCACGAAGTTATTACAAAGAGGTCTTGAGACAAAGAGATGCATCTATCATTTGGTCCAATGAAGACACACCTCCATTTGGAACAATAAACTTGGGTTCTACTCAAGCATTTCAAACTTATCTCTAGAATTATAAATAACTATGTGATAAATATACACACCACCAGCTTCACGCAGATTTAGTTGAACATACATGGGCATATTGTGGAAGTGTTGGTCCCGAGATCAGAGTATGTATTGTGTGCAATGAAAATTTTAAGATCTAAACTTGCACTCACAAACTGGTGGTTCTTGACCAGTTTGTGTTTCTGAAAATGATTTATTAGCGAGCAGGGAGTTTATTGTTCAGTTCGAATATACTTTAACGCTAAAATGTGTTGAGTTTAAAAAACCTTGCAGAAATGTAAGAAAGATGTAAAAAACAAGGAATTCATAGAGGTTCGGAGCATAAAGTCTTATGTCCTCTCTTCAAACCTTGGTCTGAAAATTCAATAAGCTTCAATTACAGATGGGTCTCGCGATCTATTGCTAGCTGGTAGATGCCAGTGTCTACCGGTGCAGTAGCTCAGTCATCCAGGCCTCTGCACCCTTCGGCTTCGCAGATTTGGAGTCTGGGCACGCCACACAGCCTCTTCCTCCGGAGTTGAAAGCTTTATAGATCCTCCCGAACTATCAAACTGGTTGACTAGATGCCCGTAAGAATCACCGCTAGAGATTTGTAGTGACCGTTGTATTCTTTCTATGAGAGAAAGAACATCAATAAAGTAACTCGAGCTTGGAAGCTGCAAGTCTCGTGTTCAATAAATGACACATGGTAGTCTGAGAGATAGCCTAATGATAGAAATGGTTGAGTTTTTACTTGAGCAGAGTTTCGGTGTTCTTTTCTCGATTCTTTATTTTACTCAGGATACTTCGTATATTTATAGACAAAGTGTGAGTAATTCAAATTGTAGTCGTTTAGAGACATATGAGCATCGCCCAATCTGATGCGTCTCTTTTATGATGGGAGCATGGTCCTTTCCCTGAGGTTTGGGACCTGCTACGCGGCTACGCCCATTTCTGACACAGGATGTCGACATTCTGCTTTTGTGTTAGAACAACTCTGCCAGTCCGAGGAATCTGAATTGGTTAGTGCTTCAACAGTCTTGAATGAATCTCCATGCTTAAAGACTGATCTTTGGTGATTCCTCTGACTTGTTCTCTTATCTCTTCGTGCGAGTAGGAACTGACTTTGTAAATTTGAAAGGGGAAAAATGACATTATATAGAACACATTGAATCTTCGGTCAGTTTCTCTGAGTCACCAGCTCCAAATTGGTAGCTGGTCTATTCTTATTCTACATGATCCAACTAGGGCTTTGTATAACCACCCAATTTGTCTTGACCAACTTCGTTAGTTCTGTTACAATTCGACATATTCTTATAGGACTTTACAAGTTTTATTGAAACAAGCTACTCAAGAGACACTCCTAACTTGGTGGTTTGTATACAAAATCTTGACACATCAAAACAACAAATAGGTAGGAATACTTCCTAACAATTTCTCCCTTTTTGATGTCATAAAAAATCACTGCTATTAAGCTGGTCGAATATGTCCTTAAAACTGACAAATACCACTGGTGCTTTTTCGATAGATTTAGCATCCTCCGAAGTCTGAGTCTGAGTATCCAATAAGGTTGAGCTCATCACACTTGGGATACCAGATTCCCAGTGACTCAGTACATTTTAGGTATTGGACGATCCTTTTGGCAACCTCCATGTGCGATTCTTCGGATTTGCTTGAAATCTTGCACATACTCTAACGACGTAGGAGATGTCTGGTCTGTTGGCTAGAGTAAGGATCATATGATGCCTCTAGAACTAGTAGGATAAACTGGTTTTCCTTCTTCATCTAGAGTGATCCTCACGCTTGTGCTCATCAGAATTCTGAGTGTCTTTGTCTTACTAGTACAAAACTTGTTGATGAGATCCTTTGTATACTTTCTTTGATGTATGAATATCCCTTCTGAGGACTGATGAACTTGAAGTCCTAGGAATGCTCATTTGGAAGTTGTTTTGCAGGACCTGGGCGAATTTCTCACAAAGAGATGAGTTCCTGGATTCGAAGATGATGTCATCAATATAGATCTGAACAAGGAGTTTGTCTCCAACATCTTTGATAAGAAAAAAGAGTCATGTCGATCTTCCCTTTCCTAAAGCCATTCTTAAGCAAGAACTGAGATAAGGTCACATACCAATCTCGTGGAGCTTGCTTTAACCCATACATGGATTGTAGACCTTAGTACCATGTTCGAAGCCAGGAGGTTGTTCAACATATACTTCCTCCTTAAGTTCTCCAATGAGAAAGATGCATTTCACGTCCATCTGAAAGACAATGAAGTTTTGATATGTTGCCTTGGCTAAGAAGAGTCTGATTTCTTCCAACCTGGCTACTGGTGCAAAGGTCTCATCGTAATCAATGTCTTCACATTTTGCATATCCCTTAGCAACAAGTCTCGCCTTGTTTCTGATTATGTTGTCGGCTTCATCCTGCTTGTTCTTGAAGACCCACTTGGTAACTATCACTCGATCATGTGCAATATTCATCATGAATATACATAAAACATATTCGTTAATCAAGAGAAAAAGCGCAAGGAAATAGATCCAGCCTGCAGCGACTCAAAGTAGTTCAGTCTGTGAAGATCGATCCACTCTAATACCACTTGTTAGTCCTGAGATCAGAGTTGGTCCACAACAGAAATAATATTAAACAAACTTGCACGTCACAAACTGGTAGTTGCTCATCAGTTTGTGTTTCTGAAATCTTGTTACTTAGCAAGATTGAGGTTAGATCAAGTTTTAAATATACTTCAACAATTAGAATGTGTTGAGTTTCAAATCCTAACAAGAAAATAAATAAAGTAGTAAAGTGCAAAAGGGTTTATAGAGGTTTGGAGCCAAACGTCCAACGTCCTCTCTTCAGACCTGAGTTTGGAAATCACTAGCTGGTAGATGCCAATGTCTACCAGTTCACTAGCTCACTCGTCCAAGCCTTCTGCTTCCTCTGCTTCTCAGAACTTGGAGCGTGGGCACACCACGCAGCCTCCTTTCTGTATCTTGGGAGCTTTAGAGTTCTTCTCAAAATTGTTCGAACTTGCAGCTAGATGATCGTGATAGTTAATGCTTGGAGATAAGCAGCAACTGTTGTGTTCTTACTTGAAAAGTATAAATACTAAGAAAGTAACTCGAGCTGAGAGGCTACGAGTCTCGTGTCTAAGAATGGCACACGGTAAGTTTAGAAAAGCTTCAAAGTTCGAAAGTCTGAGTTTGCAACTTAGGTTGTTAAGCTGGATTGGAATTCTATTCGAAAATAGTAACGACTTTCTGCAATAGTTTCAATAACCTCTACCCTGAGGGTACTTCTTCTATTTATAGAAAAAGTGGGAGCGATTTCAAATTTGTAGCCGTTTAGAGACAATTTGGATGTAGTCCCTGTCCAATCTAGCGTCTCTCTTCTCTACAAAGGACATGGTGTTTTTCTAGATGTCATGCACCTGCTTCGTCCTTTCTTGATTAGCTCTATTACAACTCGATGAACATCCTAACAGGACATTACTAGTTTGAATGGACTAGGCTAATCTAGAAATTCTCTAAACTGATGATTTTTATACAATCTGTGATACATCAAAACAGTCAAGTAAGTAGGAATACTTCCTAACAATTATGCACATGCCCCTTCAATACTTTAACCAGCCCTCTTATACTTCATTTTTATAATTTATGGCATTGATAGTATAGGGTTTTCCAAGATTGAAAGAATTTCAATTGTAAGAATGATTGGGATCTTGACATTTGTGAAATCAAAACTTTATGAGGAAATACTTTATGTTTGTATGAAAACCCAACTTAGTCATTTCTTTCATTGTAACGGTTAGATATATTTGAGATATATTCATATCTTTTATGTATATCTTTTGTATCTAGTTAGATTTAGATTGCATATATATACTTGTAAATTGTACTCTTTCTTCGTGTGTGAAATAACAAGATTTCCAATATTTACATGGTATCAACCAAACTGCCTAAACCCTAATTCTTTTCTCTCTCGACCGCCGCTATCACTACAAGAAAAACAGTGAACAACAACGGTTAAAAACTATTGTTAAAAGGTATTCGAAAGTGTTGTTGTAGGGGGTGTTGTTAAAAGTATGTGCTGAAAGACAACGGTTTTTGAACCATTGTCTTTTAGAAAAAAAAAGTGTTGTCTTTTCTTAGCATAGACAACAGTTTTAAACCGTTGTCTTTTGTAAAAAAGACAACGGTTATAAACCATTGTCTTCTCTACAAAAACTGTTGTCTATTGTAGAAAAGACAACAGTTTTAAACTGTTGTGTATGGCAGAAAAAGACAACGGTTTGAAACGGTTGTCGTAAGTTGCTGCAATTAATCTGTATATTATCGATAATTAATGAATAATTGAATTCAAAAATCACAATATTCAAAATTCATATGATCATATTAAACTCATAAATATACAAAAACAATATTCCTAAATACCAAACATCTTAATATTAATCCTCTAAACAAGTATCCAACATCTCATTTTCAATAACACTCACAACTATTCAAAGTCAATCTACATCCAAAAATCACAATTCAAAATATAAAGTGATCCGTCTAATATTTCTCGAATTTTCCACGAATACATATAATTTTGTACTACATCTGCCCATTCCATCCGAACATCATCAATATCGATAATGTTGTAGCTCCTATTGTTGAACTGTTCAACAAAAGATAATGCATTATAAAGAGACAATAAACCTTGACTTATATTATCTGCATTTCAAGAATTTAAAATCTCATAAACAATATTTAATTTATAATTTTTTTTTCTCATCAATATACCTAAATTCAAATGTTATAAGTAAATAAAATCATTTTCACAAGGTGCATCATATAATAACATTTATTACATAAACATGGCAAAATGAGATAACACAAAAAAGCTCAAGTCTAGAGGAGATACCTGCTCAACCACTATGAATGAGAACAACCCCTTTGATTTCAGTAACACCTGTATCAACTCAACCAGCGAAAGCTACTACTACAACTGAGAAGATAAAAATAAAAAAGAGAAAGAAAAATTTAGATGTTATAAGTAAATAAAATCATTTTCACATGGTGCATCATATAATTAACATTTATTACATAAACATGGCAAAATGAGATAACACAAAAAAGCTCAAGTCTAGAGGAGATACCTGCTCAGCGGCTATGAATGAGAACCCCTTCGATTTCAGTAACACTTGTATCAACTCAACCCGCGAAAACTACTACTACAACTGAAAAGATAAAAATAAAAAAGAGAAAGAAAAATTTAAGTTGGAAGTTGGGATTCCTTTATCTATCTTTATCTTCTTCTCAATTCAGTATAATTCTATAATGTAGTGTTTTTTTCTCTTATAATGATATCCAGGCACAACCTCAATGAGTAGCGCTGAAACTCTAACTAACCATCCTGTGTAAGATCCTCAAACATAGAAATTAATTAAAAAATGCATTAAAATATAAAAAAAAAAATAACACTTAAAATATCAAAAAAAAATGTGGAGAAGTCAAAGAAAAAATCAACAAAATGCATGAACAATTAAAGACTTACTGCCTTCACCAGCAGGACATCCCATAATTCTTTTATCAGAAGAAGAACCAATCACAACAGGGACTTCCTAAGGGCAAAAGTAAGCAAATTTATAGATTATGATTCATATGTATTGAAAAGAAATAGGAGAAACACGTCGAGATTTGAATAAAACAAACATCTGAAAATGCATCAGCAACCAATTCTAAGTGAGAGAGGCCTTATAAAAAAACATGGAATTAAATTTCCCATAACAAAAGTAGACAAAAATGAGCTAAAGGCAAATTTAGTTTTTTGTACTTTCATTTCAGGTGATTTCTTCAATTGGGTTCTTGTACTTTAATTTGCTAAAGTCAAATCGTTTTAGTTCCATTTAAAATTAGATTCTTGTGTAAAAGTTAGTTTCTATAATCTTATTCATGAAAGAACAAAAAAATGACATAATTTTAAAATATATGAAAGTATAGGGATTTAGTTTTACAAAAATGTTCAGGTCCCCTGCAAAGAAAGTACTTTTACAAAAGAAAAGAAAAAAAGAAATTGTGTGCATTTGATCAATATTGACTAATAAAAGATAGGGGTTGTCCCATACTCGAGACACAGTAGTGAAAATGTCTTGATTGTAATTAAGAGATCATAAGTTCAAGATTCCCCGAAAATATCCAGGTTTTTGAGTTATTTAAGTAAATGCATTTTTTTATATATATAAAAAATAGGGAATGGATTAAAAAACACTGAAAAGTATGGGAACCTAAGTGCACTTCGTTCCTATATAATGGAGGATGCGAAGAACATTCTGTTAAACATTTGAGAAAAAACCAAACACTCAACAAACCACAGAGGCTTCTCTTAGTTAAGGATACATGGCCGAAATATAATTGCAATCATTTCATAGCACCCTTAGTATTCTTAAAATCTCATTGTTCGAACTTCAAACTCAATTGTGCCCTCATATCCTAGCAGCAATATCACATTCAAAAGTTGTTCATGCATCGAATTAATCCAAGAGCAATTAGTATGCACTACATAAATCACCAATGATGGTAGGGATATGATGAATCATTTTTAGTTTTCACTCATCAATCAGTGTGAAGAAGAAGTGGGTTTTGAGATGGGAGAAAGGAGCATGCCTGGGCGACGGTGGTGCAGGGCTCGTCCATGCGAGCAGGGCGCGACATTGCATAGCGTCGGTGCCGGAGGGGGAATTGGCGAACAGTGGTGAAGGGAGTGGCGATGCAGGGCAGGGTAGGGCAGGGAGCAAATAGGGCGCGGTGGTGCAGGGCTCGGCGATGTGTGCCGGACGGGGTGCCGCGGATGTGGTGCAGGGCGGCGATATAGCAAGGGTAATTGGCGGATATCGGGGGAACAATTAATGGTTGCGTAACTTTTATTCAAAAAAAATTATAACTACATAAAATCTAAGTTAGGGTTTAATGATTTAGTTTGAGGTAATATTATAATACATATTATTTAATTAAAAAGAATAATATATATTATAATTTGGTTTTTCAATTTCAAATATATTATTAAATAAAATGAAAATATAGAATCTTACTTATAACAACACATAAATAACAACAATAATGTAAAATTGTTGTCTTTTAGCATATTTTTATGCTAAAAGACAACACTTTTATTTAAAACAACACTTTTTTAGTGTATGACAACACTTTTCAAAAAAAAAGTGTTGTCTTTTAAGTGTTGTTGTTCCATATTTTTCTTGTAGTGTATCTTGCGCGACATCTCCCCGCGCCGGCGTCGACCTATAGCTACTCCGAAAATTGATCTTCCCACCCTCCCTCTGTCGACCATGATCCACATGGTGAATATTAAACACACCTCCTCCAATTATCTCATTGGCATGCGCAGATCGAGCCTCTTCTTATTACTCGGAATTTTCTTCCGTACGTGAATGGTTCCTGTCCGCCGCCTGATCGCGAAATCACCTACGCCTCCGATCGACGTTCGCCGAATCCCGCATATGCAAAGTGGTATTCTCAAGATCAATTAATTAAACTCTTTTTTATGTCTACTCTCACGGAGGAATGGATGGCTACGATTATTGGTTGCAAATCCTCTCACGATGTCTGGTCGGCGCTCTCTCGTTCCTACAGTCACGCCTCGAAAGCTCGTGAGTTGAGCCTCAAGGACGATTTTCTATCTATTAAACGTGGTGATTCGTCAGTCGCAGATTATGGACACCGATACAAGTCCTTGTGCGATCAGTTAGCCGCCATCGGTCGTACCCTTGACCCGTCCGATAAATCACACTTGTTCTTACGTGGCTTAGGCTCTGCATTCACCTCATTCACCACGGCCCAGCTCGCCATCGAACCGCTTCCAGACTTTGACATTATTCTCGCCCGTGCTATAAGTCATGAACTTTTCATGAAATCTGTAGATGTGGCCCCTGCATCATCGGTCATTGCCTTCCACACGACGCCAACATATCGGGATAACAATTCTCATAATTCCCGCGGAGGCAAATCCTCTCAAAACAAAAATTAGAAGAAAAATAACAACCATCGTCGTCGCCCATGGTGTTATTTCTATCGTGATCTAAATCACAATGTCTTTGATTGTCCGCGACGTTTTGACAGGTCCTTTGATTGTGCGTCTCGACCGCCCCCATCAGCAAATCTCGCCAATACATTCTCCGAAAATTGCTCGCTCTCTACTACACTTGTGTCCGATTGGTATCTTGACACTGGTGCCTCGGGCCACATCACTGCTGACTCTGCTGCTCTTGATGATGTCTTCGTTTATTCTGGTTCTGACAAAGTGACTGTTGGTAATGGCAGTCGCTTACCTATAACTCACACGGGTTACTCTTCTCTTTCTCGGTTTATTCGTTTGTGTAATGTTTTAGTTGTTCCTGGCATCACCAAAAACTTACTCTCGGTGAGTAAGCTTTGCCATGATAACCCCGTGGAAGTTTTGTTTAATGATTCTGGTTTTCAGGTTCAACATCGGGACACCGGGACAATAATCACCACCGGCAAACGTGAGCATGACCTGTACGTGCTGGATTCCCCACCCTCGGCTCTTGTTGATGCGCCCACTTCTCCTCCTCCACGTGCCTCATTCGAATTGTGGCACTCTCGTCTAGGTCATCCTGCACCAGCCACTATTTCTTTGTTGCAGAAGCTCAATTTAGTTTCCTTTACCTCTTTACTTCCAAAACCTACTTTATGCACTGCTTGTCAGTTAGCCAAAAACTCTCATTTATCTTTCTCCACGTCTAATAAACGAGCTTCAAATTTTCTTGATTTAGTCCACTGTGATTTATGGGGCCCTGCGCCTGTTGTTTCTTCATCTGGTTTTTGATATTATGCTATTTTTATCGATGACTATTCTAGATTTACTTGGTTCTCCATTACGTCTGAAATCTGATTTCTTTGAGGTTTTCTCTCATTTTAAATCTCTTGTTGAAAATCAGTTTTCATGCACAATCAAAAAATTCCAAAGCGATGGTGGAACTGAATTCACAAATTCCAAACTTCAAAACGTTCTAAAAACCTCTTGGCACCCACCATCTCATATCTTGTCCCTATACTCCCGCTCAAAATGGACGGGCAGAGCGCAAGCACCGTCATGTCACTGAAATGGGGTTAACACTTCTCTTTCATTCCTCTGTTCCGCTGTCTCTTTGGGTAGATGCTTTTAGTACAGCTGTTTACATTATAAATCGCCTGCCTAGTCCACTCCTCCAAAATAAATCACCCTTTGAACTAGTCAATAGCCGACCTCCCTCCTTTCACACTCTTCATTCTTTTGGTTGTCGTGTCTTTCCCTGTCTCCGTGATTATGCCAAAAATAAGTTTGAACCAAGAAGCCTTCCATGTATCTTCTTAGGTTAAAGTCCGGTATATAAGGGTTTTAGATGTCTAGATCCCTCCACCTCTCGCATATATACCGCCCGACACGCCCGATTCGATGAATCATTCTTCCCCTCTGCCTCTAAATCTATAGCATCCCCAGCATCCTCCTTACATCTCTCTGACTTCTTCGATTCTTCACAAAAGTTCCCAGTCGTCCCCTGTACTTCTCGGCCTCCACCCGCGACCTCACCAAGCTCGCACGCCAGCTCATCACCGGCTACATCTTCTTGCCGTATATGTCCTCTCGACGAGCACCCCATCGCCATCAATCAAGATCCCATCACCACAACTCCTACTCCGGCTGAAACTCCACGAGAACCACAAAACCCTAACCCCAACGTCCAAATTCCACAGCCATTAGTCCGCACTCACGCCATGCAAACGTGCGCCAAGTCTGGTATTTTCAAAACTCGGTACCCTATTGATCTTAACTATGTTTCATTTTACTCTGCTTCTACAGTGTTATCGGAACCTCAGGGCATTAAATCTGCTCTCAAAGTTCCTGAATGGACTCGCGCCATGCATGAGGAGCTTGCGGCTTTACATGCAAACAAAACGTGGGTGTTGGTGCCACGTCCTTCTGATGCTAATGTTGTTGGCTCCAAGTGGGTGTATCGTACAAAGTTTCTGGCCGATGGTACTGTTGACAGATACAAAGCCCGTCTCGTGGCTCAAAGGTTTAGTCAGCTTCCTGGATTCAATTTTACTCACACCTTCAGCCCAGTTGTCAAGGCATCAACTGTGCGCATTATCCTATCTACTGCTGTGATGCATTCCTGGCCTCTTCATCAATTGGACGTCAAGAATGCCTTCTTGAATGGATTTCTGGATTCTACTGTCTATATGGAACAGCCACCTGGATTTGCCGACTCTCGTCATCCAGATTATGTATGTTGCTTGAAGAAAGCTATCTACGATCTTCGTCAGGCTCCACTCGCCTGGTATCAAAGGTTTCGTGGATTTATTCTGTCACTTGGGTTCATATGCAGTGCTTCGGACACCTCCTTATTCATATTTTCGAAGGACTCTCTTCTTATATATCTCCTGGTCTACGTCGACGATATCATTGTCATTGGAAATAGCTCTACCGCCGTCTCTATTCTTCTTCAATGACTAAACAAGGAATTCGCAACTAAAGATCTGGGTCGTCTTGGCTATTTCCTTGGTCTGGAAGTCTCCTATCCTTCAAATGGCCTGTTCTTATGTCAGACCAAGTACGCTCATGACATATTAAAATGAGCTGAACTCCTCGACGCCAAGCCAGTGTCCACGCCGCTGCCTCCAGGTATCTCGTTCACGAAAGAGGATGAACCATTCAACGATCCAACCTTATATCGCTCCTTAGTCGGCGCTTTGCAATACCTCACTATTACGCCCCCGGATATAGCTTACTCTGTGAACATAGTCTGTCAGTTTCAACAAAGTCCGACGATCGACCATTTTCAAGCTGTCAAGAGAATACTTCGCTACGTCAAGGGAACTATCTCCCACGGTCTGGTATTTTCTCGCGGCCATCTCAGTTTGCTAGGCTATTCCGATGCAGATTGGGCTAGATGCCCTGACACTCGCCGCTCTACATATGGTTATGCCATCTTCTTAGGTCCAAATCTTATCTCTTGGAGCGCAAAGAAGCAACCAACTGTCTCCCGCTCCAGGTGTGAATCTGAATATCGAGCAATCGCAAATACGGCCACTGAACTCGTCTGGATTTCCACCTTGTTGCGTGAGCTTCATATGTGTCCAAAAGATATTCCACTGCTACTTTCAGACAATGCGAGTTCGCTATTTCTCACACAAAATCCGGTTTCTAACAAGCGTTCGAAACACATCGACATTGACTACCATTTTGTTTGTAAGCTCGTTAACTAAAAACGTCTCTCTACCGATTTTGTGCCTTCCGAGTCGCAGGTGGCCGATATATTCACTAAGAGCCTCGGTCGTCTACTTTTCGAACGTTTCAAGTTCAAGCTTCGAGTGTGCCCTACTCCCACGTCTTTGCTTGCGGGGGGTGTTAGATATATTTGAGATATATTCATATCTTTTATGTATATCTTTTGTATCTAGTTAGATTTAGATTGCATAGTTATCTATATATACTTGTAAATTGTACTCTTTCTTCGTGTGTGAAATAAAAAGATTCTCAATCTTTACAGTAACAAATTAAATCAATATTTGGATTATTAGTAATGGTGTGCTCTTTAATCAGTTTGAAAAGTTATATAATACTCTCTCTGTCCCGCCTGAATTGCTACACTTATCAAATTGGGCGTCCCGCTCGAATTGCTATATTTCTAAAAATGACAATTTTTTCACACTCAACAATAAAATATTAATTCCACTTACACTCACATCCTTAATTCCCGTGCTGAAAAGAAATGTATCAATTAGCACGGACGGAGGGAGTATTAGTTAAACCAATAAATATAGTTGAAGAATGTTACAAATTAAATCAGTCCATTTAACTCTTATAAATTAAATGGGTCAAATTATATTAAAATAATTTGATTTGATATATTTGAAATATTAACTTTAGTTGTGAAAACAATAAAATTAATATATCAATTTGGCCAATTTAAATATTGATTCAATGATTGATACAGAAAATGAAATTAGTATGATATATTTCACATATCATCAATTATAAATCAAAGATAAACAAGCAAGACGCAAGATCATTGGCACAAGACATGGGGAAATGAACATTAATTCTAGCGTTGTATTTACGAAAGATTTAAACATCAAACCTTTATATTGATAAAATGGTGTCTTAATGTCCCTCACTCGAACACAGTGATAAAAGTGTTTTATCGATGATATGAATAGATATTATATTCAAAATATTTTGATAATATCACCATGTGTGAGCGTTTAATTTAATACATTTTATTTTAAAAAATGTCATACAAATCTATATCGTGTATCTGTAAAGATCCTCACTTCTCCTTACAAAACTGGCTTGCAAGGAGAGGGGACCTCCACTATTATATAGTGGTATACTCCCAAGTCCATGGCCGATGTGGGACATTCAACACACCCCCTCACGCACAACGTGGAGCTTTACGGGGATCCCATCATCGGGATATATCAAGTCTCATCATCGGGATACATCAAGTTCTATCATAGGACAAATCGGGTCCCAACATTGAACCGAACCTGACTTTGATACTATGTAAAGATCTCCACTTCTCCCTACAAAACTGGCTTGTAAAAAGAGATGACCTCCACTATTATATAGTGGTATACTCCCAAATCCATGGCCGATGTAGGACATTCAACAGTATCCAATTCAAAATTCCTCAAATCAATCTGCAAAAAGAAATAGTGTTTCAGTAGATTTATCGCATAAGAATTGAGCACACAGATCTATTTATCGTTTACTTGATTTAAAAGTTACTCCCTCTGTCCCAAATAAATTGTCTACATTTCCTTTTTCGTATGTCCCACAATATTAGTCCACTTTCCTAAAATAGCAAATTTCTCACACTCATCAATAAAATATTCATCCCACCATTACCTACTACTACTCACATGCATTGGTTATCGTGCCCGGTCAAATGTGGACAATTTGACGGAGGGAGTATTTAATTTGACAAGTTACGGGTTTGAGTATACTTCAACGAAATTTAATTCAGACTTTTCTAATATTTTATTTTATTTATTGTCCTTATTGAATCAGAACAATTGTACCAGTATTAAAATTTAAACACACTGCTAATTTGTTACATTTTTTAAAGACAAAAATGAATGAATAAAGTCAAGATGAGATAGTTCACTATTATTGACTGATAAGGGATACAAAACTGTAATTTGTTGAAACTTTCAACATTTTTAGATCTAAAGTATTAATAAACTCAATCATTTATATTCTATTATAAGGTAAATATTCAAATATATTCTATACAAATATATTACAATTATATCAAACTATTCATTTTATTTCAAATTTATGACAAAGAGAAAAATTTTAAAACATAAATTAACAAAAATATAATAGTTCATACTATAATTGCTTGCTTAGCTAGAACATTGCAAACGTCGACGTGTTTTCCAAAAGTTGTGTTGCCCAATCTTTACTTCCATCATAAATTAAAATAAAATTAATAATTTGTAATATACAATAAAAAAAATCATAAATAAACGTTAATAGATTTAAGTCTTTATACATTATTTGTAAAATAGAATAGTTATGTAAATCAAGAATAAAAAAAATTAATAAATAAAGATATTGAATTTCTTTACATATTTTTTTCTTACCAATCTATTACATCAAATTTCTGTCTAAACTAAGCATGAACTGTTATAACGTCGGTGGTTGCGAAATTTTGCAATTTGGCAAATGAATCTTTTGGATCTGCGCAGCCCCATTAAATCTTCTCTTCCAAAGATTCACTTCATTGCAGCCGGCACCCGGAGGCGCCGCCCTCCTCCGCACCGGCAGCGGCGGATCAAGCTCGCCGACATCGACAACCTTGGCACAATCTTCCTTCAACTTTAATCTTCTCAAACTCATGTCCTTGCAAACTTCCTTGCTACTTCTGCAACTCTTGCTTCCATCGGCGGCGCTGGTGGTGATGGGAGGCAAAAGGGGTCTGCCGGAAAATAGTCTCTTGAGCTTGGAGTACTTGTGTTGATGGGTGGAGGCGGCGGGGAGGCCGATGACGCGGTTGCTTCTTTTGACCTGGCCCATGCAGCTGACTGTCGGGGAGGAGGGCTCGTCGTAGATGGAGGAGTCGCGGCGGCGGCGATTGAGATTTATGTCTTTGAAAGACAGACGGCAGAAGATGGGTAAGAAGAGGGCGGTTTTGTGGTGGAGAAGCTGGTGCTGGCGGCGGCGGTCGTAAACGTTGGCCATTCTTTTTTATTAATATTTCAGAATTCAATATGTTTCAATCCATTGGTTATTGGTTGGTGTGTGTATATATATATATATATATGTTTGTGAATTGTGAGTGATGCGTGTGAAATGTGTGTGTTTCTGAGAAGAGAAGTGAAACGAGTAAAAGGTCAATTCAAAATGTGAAGGCCTCTCTCTATGTGCAGAGATAGAGTCAATGCCGCATGTGTGTATATGCAATTTTCGTGTGTGCATCTCTTTTCTTTTATTATTATATATATTTAAGGATTAAATTCTCTATTTTATGATAGTATTCTACCATGGTATGTCCTGATTTTAATCATTATTCTTAGGATAATAAAAATTAAATATTATTCGATATGTTGTGGGTCAAAATAATTCAGTCCATTAAAATTCAGTATGAATCAAGGAAATTCAACTTCCAGGTGCATGACCGAAGCCTTGGAGGCACTAGGCCAAAAAAGGTAATAGACTACACAATATAGACTACGCGAATTCTCATCTGTGTAGTCTCTATTATTAAAGATGACGCAAAAGTGTATTTGCGTAGTAAAAAAAATAGGTGCTTATAGACTACGCGGGATTTCGCGTAGTGTATTTAAATATAGACTACGCGTATTTTATGCATAGTATATATTGAAATACACTACGCGAAATCCCGCGTAGTCTATTCTTTTTTAAAAAACGTAAATAGACTACGCAATGGCCGCGTAGTCTATTTGTTCTGAAGCTGGGTAATACACTATGCGGGATTTCGCGTAGTGTATATTAATATAGATTACGCGTGTTTACGCGTAGTCTATATTAATATACACTACGCAAAATCCCGCGTAATGTATTTTTTTTTTGAAATAATAATACACAAAATATAATCAAATATTTAAAAATAAAAAAAAAACAAGTTCTTAGCTAATATAATAGAGATACATATTACAATACACTACTAGAAATTTAGCTTCTTGTGACACCCTTTTAATAACATGACTCTAAATTTATTGTAATACATTATATATTATAACAGGTGTCATAAAAAAGTAGTATTAAATAGTCAACAAATAAACTTTTTCAATTTAAAATATAATTTCAGTTTTATAAGTATTTTAGCTAACATGATTTATTTGGTGTTGAGAAAACTGTATATTTATTGAAAAAAAAGTGTGGGAGAATATTTTTATTTTCCCACCTAAATTTGTAGGTGACACTATTTGGTGTGGGGAAAGATTTTTATTCAATTTAAAATATAAAAAATACAAATAATAAGTATAAATTCTTATTTTATAGCCAAAATTCCAAACGTGTTTCTCTCTATGGAGACCCTAACTTCACCTCAATTATTCATTAAATTCCAGTTAGCATTTGACGAACTCTCGGAGAACTACTGTCGTTTCTCACTATTGCAACATTTTTTAAGGTAAACGAGCAAGAACTCTAAGAGCTTCTCCAACCCTGCGTTAAACGCATACTCAAACCTAAAAAATTGCAGTTTTGATGCTCCAACCCAACTGCAATTGTATACCTATTTTGCGTTTTTTTACATTTTCTCTCTCCTGATAACGCAAATTTGCGTAGGTACTGTACATACTGCATTTGCATTGCAAGGAAGATAATGGGTTCAATTTTTTGCTCTTTAGTCCTCCCATTTAGTTTAATATTGTAGTTTCTTTTTGTTTCATAAATTATATTCATTATATTATGATTAATTTTCATGGGTCATACTAAACTTTTATTATCAAGTTTCCTAATTTTTATTGTTTAAATAAATTTTATATTTTATTTAAATAATAATTATACGTTTATTATCAATTTTCTTTAGTTTTTATTATTTAAATATATGTTTAATATGTTATATTTTATTATTTAAATAAGCATCCAATTCATAAATATACATTTAACAATATTTGTACAGTAGAAACTCTATAAATTAATACTCGATTAATTAATAAACTCTTTAAAATAATAATTTTTGTCGGTCCCGACTCGGGGATAGGGTGCTAAATTAATAATTCGCTAAAATTATAAGATAATACATTTTTTATAATTTCTATAGGTCCCATATAAAATATAAATTAATAATTTCATAAATGCGTACATATTACATGAATAATTTATGTACACTTCTTGAAAAATGACTCAATTGTCGTTTATTTTTTGTTGAAATCAATTTCAACTTGAATCCCATCTCTAATTTTTCTTATCATTGTAAGAACTTCTGGTGTTGTCTTCTCATAACTCAGCAAGAAATTATTCAATGTGATTGTTGCTCTAATTGCCTCATTTCGTGAAGGAGGCTCCATGGTAGAACTTTCAGCATCTTCTTCATCTTCTTTATCAGTTTCAATAATTTCTTCATCAGTCCACAATTGTGCAACTACATTTTCTAGTGGGTGGTTCAGGACATCTTCGACATCCATTGCATTGTGATATACATATTTTATCTTGCATTTATATACATAATATTTTTTAATGTCCATAAATTGAGACATTGAACATTAAGAATATAATTATATGAGAGATTGAATGACTCTTCCAAATTAGGTCCTCATTTGATGTACAAAAATTAAATAGAAGTTTGAAAGGTAAGTGAATTGAATATTTTATTATAAATTAATAAAATATTAATTAATGTATAAATTAATAATTATTAATTTATAGTTTAATTAATAACTCTTTTAATTAATAAATTCTTGAGTTCTCAAGAGTATTAATTTATAGAGTTTATACTGTATTTGATAATGATTAATTATTTCGTAATAATTTAATTTTTTCGAAATTAGTAAATGGATCAAATTGTAAATTTGATAAATATAATAGTAGTATTTGAAAAATATAAAAAGTTGTAAAAAAGGAATATATTTAGAATATTCTTTTGAGTTTGAGTTTGGTATTTTGAGTTGGAGATAAATTACTGTTTGATTTGATATTTACTGCATTTTGAGTTTGAGTTTGGTGTTTCGGATTGGAGATGTCCTAAATCCTTCCCGAGTTTATCAACTAAGGATTGTTCTGTTTTTCCTTTAACTATTTCATACCGATGGATTCATTTTCTTCTTTCTTCAATTCGCAATTCTCCTCTCGAAACAGATGGAATTAAGTATCGCAAGAATTTTCGCCATATTTCCCAATTGTTCAGACACATCTCAAACAGGTTTATGTTTTCTCATTTTTTTTTTGGTTTTGTGTGCCTCCATGAATTCAGTTTTGATATTTTTGTGTTGCTATTAAGCGGAGATCTGATTGAATTTATCTCGATTTCTATTTTCCTATCTCCGAGTTTGACCTAAATAATTTGTTCTTTATTCTGGCCGATTTGATAATTATGAATTGACAATGTCTTTGGTCTCTCCCTTTTTTTTTTTCATGTTTTCGGTAGTTGAAGATAATGTGGAATTTCATTTTTGACCTCATTTAATTACTCTCAATTATGTTTTGTAATAGAATTATTTGTAGAATTTAATTTCACCCTTTAAATCTTAGTTGATTGTATTGTCAAGGATATGTAGCGATATCAATTTTTTTCTTCATGCGACCACTTTGTAGTTTGTGGTGATAGGGAAAATTATGTTGGTGAAGTTACCCTAGCTAAGATGTGTGTGTGGAACATCTATATTTACAGAAGAGGGTTTTACGCCAATGGGGTTATTTGATTTCAGATGTATCTCTCCCTATGTTGCGCTTTGTTGGCATCTGACTGTTGGGGTTTATCTCCATATTTTTTTGGTTTGTGGGTGGTATTCTCACCACGTTTGGATGCTTGGACTGCATGATTTATCTGCTAAACACTCTTTTTTTACTTCTTTGGGCTTTGACAATGAACTTTTGTTCAGGTTATTTATCTCGCGAGGTATTTGTATATCTGAATCGTTTTTTTGTTCTTATTATTATTCACTCCTTAATTATTGGGTTTGCAGGTTTTGATTCTAATTTCTTTGACAATTGGCAGAAAGAGGTCTCCCTCCTCATGGCAGCAGCTTCCTGAAGGAGCCTCAACTGGTCTTTTGGTTTAATTAGACATCAATTGTCTATCAACTAATACCTGGTAATAATCTTATCTCCTTGGCCTTTTTCTTATAAATATTGACTGTCATTTGCTTTGCTTTTTGATGTATTGTTATGACTTAAAAATAGTCGGGGCTTGCATATTTTGTGAAATAATTCACTGTACTTTAACCAATTTAAGCCTTGGTTCTGGTAAAAATAGTCACTTTTTAGGAACAATTTTCTGGTTTATGTCCAGCCTGCTAGTCTGGATTAAATGGCTTCAAACAAAATATAACAATATCAATTATCTTACTATGGTTTGCAGGATACAAGCAAAGAACTGGAGCAGCATTGCCAAAAAAATGGGGCACTTTCAGTCCAGGCCTATGCAGTCAGATTTCTGAAATGTGATATTAACACCAGATAGAATATCCGACTCTGGAATGCTGGACATATCATGGGAGGATAGCTTGACTGAAGTATGTATCATGGCTCATTATCTCTATACTTGTGTTTTACAAGAATATACCATATCCTCTCTCTCCTTGCACACACATACACATCTCATCTTCGGATGGTTTGTTCAGTCCATTATGCATAGTATGAAATAGCACATGTCTATCAACTTGTCTATCTCGTTGCACACACATACACATACACATTCATCTCAGATTGTTTGTTTATTTGATTATGCATAGTATGAATAGCACATGTCTGTAAACGTGCCTTGTTGACTGATCTAATATATTGCCTTCTTTTCAATTAGGAGAACCTTTTCTATGCAATACCCCCTGGAGCTAAATGAACTTGTTAACTGACTTTATTCTTCTGAATATATAGATTCCTTATCTCTCCAATACATGCATGCAACAAGCACTGGGAATATGGAGTTGTGTGAATTCTTGAATGAGGAAGGAGCAGAGGTTGATGATGTTGACAAAGCATGGCAAACTCGACTGATTACCGCTGCATTATTTGATAACAAAGATGTAAATGTCTACATACATCATTTTTCCTTAACTTTATAGGTCCTATAGTAGATTCATTGACTTTGCTGCTAAACTGTAACGGTTTATGTTGTTGAGCAATTCTTGTTATACATTACTGTTCCAATTTAATTTAATTTATATTTTGGTTTCTCTTATATTTATATTGTTCATATTTACAGAATTTTGATAAATTTTTTGTTATTACAAATTTTTTGAATTGAAAAAATTAAAAAAAAAACTTAAAAAATATAGACTACATGGTATTTCTCGTAGTCTATATGGAGATAGACTACGAGAGACGCTGCGTAGTCTATCATTGTGAACTATAGACTACGCCGTCAAAGACTACGCAAAAAGTCCATATAGACTACACGCAATAGCGCGTAGTATATCTTCAAATAGACTACGCGGCATCCCACGTAGTCTATAATCGAAATCCTATAGACTACACCTTTAAAGACTACGCGAAAATGAGTAATACACTACGCGGAATCCGCGTAGTCTTTAATCTGAATTCTTGTAGTGAGGATTCATCCCAATTAGGATACCTCGAAGAGACCTAAACCTTTCCCAAACGTACACTTTCACTATTTTTATATTTCCCAAAATATAGAGTTACATATCTAAACGTAGGGCATGACTTTTAATACTCGAACCACAATCTCATAGTTGGTTTATGCATTGTATTCTAGTATAATAGATTTGGATCATCGTAGAGTAGGGTTTATGCATGTTCTAACACATCCTGTTTTTTTATAGCCATGTTGTACATATTACTCATTTTTACAGTAATGCAATCCTATCCTTTTTTGCGGTGCTCATCTACTATGATTCCTTTACGCTTTATTCCTTCAAAAAATCATTCATAAACACAATATATTTTAATTAGTTTTTATAGAAATGTAAATTATAATTATAATTATAAACTAATCAAACTATCACTACAAGAAAATTTGAAATTTGCGACGGGATTTGCGACCAAATGAAAAATTGGTCGCTATTTCGCGACGGACTGGCGACAGAATTGCAACCGAATTAATATCTAAATTTAGCGACGAAATTGCGACAAAAAATCTCGTTGCTAAAATTTTGCGACCGATTCGCGACGGAATTTCCCGTCGCTAAATTTAGCGACCGGAAACTCCGTCGCAAATTGGTCGCTAAATCGCGAAATTTTTTATATATATATTTTCTAAAACATATTATAATTAATGAATGTATTTGGTCCAGTGGTACAAGGCAGGGGTTGCGCGCGGGAGGTCACGAGTTCGAATCCTTCCAGACGCAACCACCAAATTTCAAGGTGGACCAGACCGGACCGGTTCGCGAACCGGTTCACCATAAAATAATTATAATATTTTTTTTGGAAAAAATTCGCGACGGAAAAACCCGTCGCAAAAATTTAGCGACGGAAAATTCGGTCGCGAAAATTTGCGACGGATTTAATTTTCGGTCGCTAATTATTTAGCGACGAGGATTTTTGCGACGGGAAAAATCGGTCGCAAATCCGTCGCAAAACTTGATTTGCGACGGGAAAATGTGTCATTCGCGACCAAAATTCCCGTCGCGAATTCGTGAATTTTTTGTAGTGTATAGTTTCAAAAATTGAAAATATTATTTACCCTTATGTGAGTTTATATGGGTTGATGAATTCAATGGTTGAATTTATAAATTAATCTAAATTATCATAAAAAAAATATTATATAAAAATTAATAATGAAATCGATAGTAAAGTATGAGAATTAGAGTAAAGGATCTCATTGAGTCAGTTGTATATATTTTTTTTTATTGAGTTATATTTTTTGGCACAATAATAAAGATATGTGAGTATAAAATAAGTTCAGTGGAATTAATATTTTATTGTTGAGCGTGAAAAAATTACTATTTTTAGAAACAAGACTATTAAATTGGGACGTACGAAAATAGAATGCAAGACTATTAAAATGGGACGGAGGGTGTAGCAAATTAGGGTTTCAAAATAATTCAATTTTGATATTTGATCGACTTAAGTACCAAGAAATATCATTAAACTACAATAGTTTTTATAGATTTATTTATAGAGTGATTTAGGTACTTAAAAAACTATTTTATCTTAAATATGAATTATTCCGCATCCAAAACTTATTTACAATCTTATAATTCATGTTTAAAATATATTATTACATATTGTGTCTTAGATGTTAGAAAATTTGTTAGAAATCTCCTTATATTATTAGTATGTTTTGGTGGGTCAAATAATGTAAAAATCATCTTAGATAGTTTTAGCATAGTCGAAAATGTAAAGTCTTGTATATGATCAATATCGAATTGTAAGCTGGAGCTAATCTGAAAACTAGACTAGCTAATCAGTCTAGAATGCGCAAATATACAGACTAAGATTCACACCAAACACAAAAGTCTAGAAGTATACGAGTCTGGCTGATAAAGTCTGGATTTTCAACAATTATGGGTCCACAAGTATGGTCTCATCAAGTACGCCAAACTTACCAGCATAGAAATCAAACATACACTAATGGATAACGTCATCAGCATAGAGTTGCAAGCATGACGCCACCAGCATAGACTTCCTAGTCCAAATCCCAGCACAAAGACATAAGAAGAATCGTTTGAGGAAAGTACTAACGAAGTACAGAATTTAAGGATTGTAAATTCCTTAAAGTTTGCAAGCACGAAACTCTAAGTTTCGATACCTGGGATATTAAGTATGAGACTCCTCAAACTGATAATCATTATCGTTCTAACACAAAAGCGAAGCATCACTGTCGCTGTCAGAAAAAGCGAAGCAGGTGCGAAAAATCTAGAAAAACACCACCTACCCGCATAGCACAACAATCAACAGAGACATCCGATTGGATATCTTCAAATTTGTATCTAACGGGCATTTGTTAAAACCTTCTACCTCACGGCTATAAATACCAGATGATCTTCGACGGAAGAAGGTTACAACTTACAAAAACCAAATTCAAGCCTCATACTTGCTATTAATGAACAAGCTTAAAAAGCTAAAATTCCGACATAATATTTGAGGCTATTAAGCTTTTCCGTGTGTCACCACCTTATTGAACACGAGACTCAGAACCTTAATGTTCTTGAGTTATTTCTTAGTAGTCTTTCTCTCCAAGAAAGACTACAACAGTCAAGTACGTCTTGTACTCTGACTCTCACGGGCAATCTGCTATCAAGGAAACAAT
Organism: Plectranthus barbatus; assembly: GCA_026898455.1. NCBI lineage: Eukaryota > Viridiplantae > Streptophyta > Magnoliopsida > Lamiales > Lamiaceae > Plectranthus > Plectranthus barbatus. The sequence goes on along the minus strand of JAPKLW010000274.1, from coordinate 619,660 downwards.
TCAAGGGAGAACTATAAACACCCTATTCCGACAACAAGGAGGTTGAGTGGTGCGCCCACACTTTGAGAAGCTGCGAGGCGAAGAACAAGAAAGGACCAGGAGAGTGCGCTTGTGGACTGAAGGACGAGGCATTCTTCAGCAAGCAATAGATCGTAGGAGCACCTGTAAAGTTCTAAGCTTAGTGGATTACCAGACTCAAGTCTGATGATTAGACGTATGACATTTTGGTCTCAACCACTATATATCGTTTGCCATTTATTGATTTCTTTTAGTCTGTTAGTTTATTTTTCATTTAAAACTCAGCACTCAAGTGTTGCAGTATACTTTGAATACTGACCTTAAGTACCTGAACAACAAAGATTTGACAATTCAGGTTGGATTAGTGCAAGTTTACCTAATTAATCAAATCAATTTTCGTTGTGCACATTATTTCTATTCTGACAAACTGGGACCAACATTGAAGAAATTATATCTTTTCTCATTATTTAATTATTATTTTTCAACGTTTAATGTCATCAAACTAAAAATTCATGATTATACATTAACTAAGACCAGATATCGTATATTGATCCGCAAGATTCATCCTATAATTAAATTTTAATTAATAAATATTTTGCAGAGCTATTATAGTAATAAAATGTTTGAGTTTTTGTCTACTAAAAAATTGAACTTCGACATTAGAAATTATATTTGAATAAGAGAAATTTAAATTTTACCAATAATATATATTGGCAAAAATTTGTATGAGAAGGGTTGGTGATTTTTTTTACACGGATTAAAGCTAAACCATATTTTCAACTATATTTTTCAATTTGACACGTATTTTTATTTAGTAAATGATATAATTAATTTTATTTCAATAAATAATACATTTAATCTTTATTTAGTAGATGTATTTAGTCTTGTAGAGTAAATGATAGTATTCTTATTCAATAAATAATTAATGTATAAAAATTCTTTCATAGTATGGATCTTATGAGATTATCTCACACAATTTTTCTAACATATTGTGTTTCACAAAGCCATCTCATTTATATTTTTTGTAACATTAATATTTCAATACTTTATTTGTTTAAGTAGAAGATATTTTTTTTTTTAATTATTGAAATTTTCCTGCGTATACATATGTTAATATGGCCCAATGTATTATTTATAAGCAATAGCCATGTGAAATTTCCATTTCTTTTATCTCATATTTTTCTATTGTATTTAAATAAATAAAAAAAATATTTAGCCACAAGAAACCAGATCAATATAGAAGACAAAAATATTAAATCATAATCAAACAAAACTGAATATATATGAACGAGTTCCCACAAATTACAAACAAAACTATCCAATACAAAGAAGAAACCATTCAACAACTGAGCTTCCATTGATGATCTACCCTCTACATACACCCAATCAACAACGTCTACATATATCCGACCTCCCATTTCCAAAATGAATTCGGCTACCATCTACTCGACTCGGCTCATCTCGTGATGTATTCATACAAAACTCTTCACTAAGAAATCAAATTACCTGTAGTGTGCAACAAATCTTGCTGAAGGATAGCTTAACTGTCAGTGCCTGCCGGCTGAAGATAAGAATCTATGTGTGTGTTTCTCTTGTGTGTAGTGTGAGAAGTTCTACAGCAAAGCATTCCAGAGGGCCTCCTCTCCTTCCCCACATTGCTCGTGTACAAATTTGATCTTCTCTACTGATTTGCAGATTCCACTACAGCTCCAGTCGAACGAGGCGATGCATACGTTGCCTGCTTGCGCCTTCCATTCACAATCTGCAAATTGGCAGCAACAGAAATCTAAGACTAAGACTAAGACTAAGTTCAAACTATATGCAGAAGCTGATTTCGAAAAATGATACCTGGTGGAGTACCACAGCACATATTGCGCTCGTCAATGTGCTCAACCTCAAGACCGATAAACCAAGAACCAAGCGACACGTCTTCATTGGCATACTTGTGCAGTATGTGCCTGCAGGTTTGCGATTTGGATTGCTCATGTTGTAATGCAAAGATTAAACGGAAAAATAAAGCTCGCGTATGATGTGGAATAAGATACGATATAAATGCAAATAATAAAAAAATGAAAGCACATACGAGGGCATAGGTGAAGAATGCACATGAAAACACATGCCATCTGGTGACCCAGTTCATCAACCATGAATATGTCGGGGCGCTACAAAACCAGGATATTAACTAGAGACCTTGATATATTTACTACAGAAACAATACTCTAATTAATTTACTGCCTACTATAGCCCGATAGAGTAGGAAATGCTGTAATAAAAATAATCCTTTGTGGATTCTGCCTACTACACTCTAACATATTCTTATGGCTCCACAACTCTTTGTGAACTGCATTATATATCCTTTTGAGATATGGCTCCATAACTCAGCCGAGTACACAACTAACATCTTTTTCTAGTTGTATATAAGTAATAAGTCACGTGAAAGAAGGAAGTTCTTACTGGTTAATTGAGATGTAGGTCGCCAAATCCTTTGAAATGGCATAAATCTGTCCTGTTGCATGCCGGAAATATTTATTTCCTTCTTCTCCGAATTTCCAGTATTCGGGTTCGTGGTACTTAACAGTCCTGAAGAAAGAGCATATCTAGTTATTAAACACCTGACATAAAATTAAGAGGTCGTTGAGTTTTAAAGATTACTTTTGAGCAAGAACAGGTCCGGATTTCATACAACCAATGTAGACTCTAGGCTTTGATCGGTGACGAGCAAGAGTTGCAGCAAATGTACCTGAAAAGTACTTCATAAGCATAGTTCAAGATAAATATTTTTAACATATACCTATGAAGGTGGGCAGGGTATGCAGTAACTAATTACCCAAATTAACATGAACATCATCGTCAACCTTGACATAAAAATCAGCATCCCACTTTGCAACGGCAGTGGCAAAGAAAATCTTTGTTTTTGCAGACAATTCATGATATCCTTCGACATGCTCCTGCAACATTAGATGCGTAAGATTTTGTGTGCAGAAGGTTTCAACGAGTGAGAAAAAAAGGATGTTCGGCGAAAATGGTTTTACCAGCCTGAGGAAGTCCTTGTGTTGAGCTTCTTCGGAGTCGAGAGCTCTATCCAATATGCTGTTAGATGTTGCACTGGATCAATCAAAAAAAATGTGGATGCTTTGTTAGTTTTTTTTCACTTAATGCATAAACATAGGCAAATTCAGAACTTATACTGATCCAAACTTCACAGTTCAATCCGTGCCCAGCTAGATTAAGAATTTAAGACAATAGAGACGAAATAGCTCAAGCCAACAAGATTCAGACATTTAAGCTCAAATTCATATAGAGAACTTCAGATTAGGAAAAATGAAAGGTATTACTAAATATGTTACAAACTCAACGTATTACTAAAACATAAGTCAAACTATAAGTTTTGTTTCAAATTTATGATGGGAGCAAAAATTCAGCAATGGAAAGTTGACATGGTTCATCGCACGACACGTCAACATTTACAAAACTACATGTCAACACTTATATTGCTACATGGGATTATACTTTTAAAAAAAACATTTAAATAAATATTTTGTCATTTACCTTTTTTTCCCTGGTTTCTTTTCAAAACAACACGTTATTTTCTCATTTACTTGGCCCTTTTTCCTTTTATTTTGATTTATCAAAAAATCTAATTTGAATTTTTTTTAATTATAATTTTTTGTGGCAATGAAAATTCCATGTAGCAATGAAACATTGTTTCAAGAGCGTGCATGACATTTTAAAGTTTTAAAAATAAATATGTTTATGCAAAACTGATGGTTTGAACATTTATTTAAAATATGCATAATTCCTAACATATTTGAAAAAATTAAAATAATTTATAATATATTTGCATGCTGACATATAAGTGCTAATGTATTGTCTGGCGAGCCACATCAACTTTCTGTAGCAAAAAATTTGCTACCATCATAAATTTGAAATAGAACTTAGAATTTGGCATATATTTATACATAATTTGTAATATATTTGAGAAAATCACAATAGTTTCCAAAAAATAATGGAAAATCCTATTCATGGTATATATATATTTTCAGGAAGCACGAGTAAAAAAAGTCAACTCGACGAGTAAAAGAAAGAAAAGGAAAACACTTTCATGAATGAGCAACATACCTATGTCCAATCATGAACCTCACAACAATCCCCTTCTCTTCCTCCAATCTCCGAAGCTGATCACCTGAAAATACCAATCTTAGACCAGACTCTCACAAGTAATCATCAACACACTTCAGTTCACACCACCATCATTCATCAAGGCATTAATTACCTTGAGGCATCCAAGTCTCTCGGAGAGAATCACGCCTCTTCCTACTGCTGAAAGCTGTATTTATACCAATTACCATGAATGCCTTCTTCCTGGGAGCCTCCTGATTAGAAGATGGCGACGACATTTCGCTTTTACCTTTCTCTTGAGCACTTCTAGATGCAGATAACTCCATCTGAAGCATTGCAATCGACTTGTCTAATTCCCTGAAACAACCTCGTGAAAAGATTTAAAACCTATAAAGCTTTGCTATTTGTATTTATATAGGCATAAAACTAAGGAGTTCTGGACTCACTGGATTGCTTCATGCGTTTTGAAAACCTCCTTCATTACATCACTGTCTTTGTCTTCTACTTTCTATAGGAAAAATAAATAAATAAATGCTATAAATCCATAAATGCCTCAACAAACAAAGCTTAAGGTTTCTACTTTTACATGAAGAAGTCGAAATCCAAAAGAAGATCATGGATCAGATTGTGCAAAACTGAATTACTAGAGTTGACTTCTCTTTGAACTTAAATTTCAAATTTTCAGAAATAAAAAACCAACCTTTTTCTTATTATTGCAATCTTCGGAGACGACCTGCAACTCTTGGTCCCTTCTTTGCTGAGTTATGAGCTGACTATTCGATTCCAGCGGGACCCAGAATCTGCAAAAACCCAGATCAAAATCAATCGCAAAATCCACTGCAGCTTAGTATCCAAAAACAAAATAGGGAAATCAAGAATTCTCGCATCAAACACATACTTGTTGGTGAAAACCATGCCAATCAAGAAGAAACAGACGGAGAAAATGGGAATCCATTTAACAGAAACCTTCGCATTTTTACTCTTCATCGCTTTTTTCCTCGCAAAATCACGAAGAAACAGGAAAACCCAGAACTGGAACTCGACTAATTGTCCGAAAATGGGGATTTACAATTCATGAACCGGAAGTTTGTCGGGCGGAGAATCAAGAATGTCGATAGAAATTCCCGAATATATTTCAGATGAGGGCATCAAAATGAAAAATACATTTGGATTTATTAAGATTTTCTTGTTTATATATTATTATTTGGTGAAGAATTATTGACGCGGGTTGGACTTTTGGACATGGGAAATGCGATTGAAGGTTGCCATGTTTGGCAAGAAATTAGGTGCGTCTACTGTCCCCCCATGTCTATGTCTTTGGGCTAGTGGTAATAAATTAGGTGAAATTAATGAAATGACTTCATTAAATGTTACAATTATGGGATGCGATTATTTAATTTTGTAACAAATTATAATATGAGTTGTATAATTAGAAATTTTAAACATTCCTTTGAATACTAAAATTAAAGTTTGTTGGTATAAAAGTGAATCTGAATTATCAGATTAGTTGCCTCAAAGATTGAAATTATATATATTTTTTACGCATCAAAGATCCTAAAAATAAGTTGATCTCCTGAGAGACAGTCTCACTATTTTTTTATTGTGAGACGAACTTTAATACATTATTTCAATAAGTTAAATACATCATTTCATTTTTAAGAATTACATTATTTGCAACAAAGAAATACATCATTTGCAATAAAAAAATACATCATTTCATTAAACTCATATTACAATAAAAATGATGAAACATCATTTGCAATAAAGAAATACATCATTTCATTAAATTTGTCTCATAATAAAAATGATGAGACCGTCTCATCTGAGACTTTGCCCCTAAAAATATATGTGGTTTCTAATCAAAACAATACTACTTACACAGACTTAGTATATTTAAGTGGACTTGGCGAAAAATCAAATGTCTAAGCATGTTATGTACCAATTTAGGTGGCCGACTAAGTTCTAGATGTTTGATTTAAGCATATTTTAAAAAATATTCTATTTGTTCAAAATTAATAGTCCTATTTCGAAATAGCACAATAACCAATATTTGTGAGTATAGTGGAATTAATATATTATAGGTGAGTGTAAAAATTTTACTCCTCATTTTAGAAAATCAGACCAACCAAAAAGGAAAGCGGAAATAATAAATTAGGACGGGGGAGTAATTAAAATTTATGTAAATTATTTTTTGTTTACTAATGTTTTTATATTTTAAATATTAAAATTAAAAATTAGTTATTGATTGTGTAACATCTAAAACCGCTTATGAATGTAATAATATCTATATAATATATGAAAAGAAAATAGTTTTCTAGGAATTGTTCCGCCTAAATTTTTTTATCTATTAAATTAGAATAGATCATATTTTTCATTTAAATATTTACAGCTAAAATTTAAGAACATTTTTTTTCAATTTTGGTGGAGTAATTCTTATCTTATATAATTTAATAATTTATTTCCTTAGATTTAGCAACAAGAAAAAAAATTTGCCAAGAATTAAATTTTTTTATCTTAAATAAAAATGCAAGGTGGTGGTGAAGGTTATCACCCATAAATTTTATATTTGACCATTCTATTTTCTTAAAATTTAGTATTAGTAGATAATATAATTATATATTTTTTATTTTCAGCTAAAATTTAGGAACATTTTTTTTTCAATTTTGGTGGAGTAATTTTTATATTATATAATTTAATAATCTATTTCCTTAAATTTGGCAACAATAAAAAAATTTGCCAAGAATTATTATTTTTTTATATCTTAAATAAAAATGCAAGGTGGTGGTGAACGGTTATCACCCATAAATTTTATATTTCACCATTCTATTTTCTTAAAATTTATTATTAGTAGATAATATGATTATTTTTTTTTTTTTCAGCTAAAATTTAGGAACATTTTTTTCAATTTTGGTGGAGTAATTCGTATCTTATATAATTTTATAATCATATTTCCTTAAATTTAGCAACAATAATTTTTTTTGCCAAGAATAAAAAAAAAATTTATCTTAAATAAAAAGATTAAGTGCTTTGAATCCTGCTCCAATTCATGATTTATTGGACATTTATACACAACTATTATATATAATCTTAATTCTTAACATTTATAACGTGTTATGTATTGTCTTATTGAAATGAAAATTGTTTGACATACTTATATTTTTTAAAAAAATACTTAAAAAATATACTAATTCCGTGCAACGCACGGGAGTATTACTAGTTGTATACAAATTCTAATATGTATTATTGATTAAGTGTACAATACAATCTTTTATAACTCGAATATTCTATTTAAAAAAGAAATGAGTGTTCATTCCATTACTTAAAATTATGACTAATTTAATTATAAATAAAATATTTAATTACTACACTCTAGACTGGGAACCTCCTAACACAGTTTTACTATTAAAAAAATGTCCTGCCCAAAATGCTTCAAAAAATGGATTAAGTGATTGATGATGGGCAAAAACTTTCGTTAGTCAGGCCTAAACGGTTTAGGCGGGTTTTATCCATACTTAAATAGGTTCACTCATCTCAAATAAGATTTATTAATCCCTAATTAGGGTATATTAAATGGATTTATGTTGGGTTAATGGATAAAATCCGCCTAAACCGTTTAGGCGTACCTAACCTGAGACCTTCCCTTAATGACGAATTCAAAAAAAAAAAAATCAACAAATACTATATACAATAAATTATTTACTGGATACAAATAAAGGCATATTATTATGCAGGCTTAGATACTTTTGGAGTTTTGGTATCTAAATATTTTCATTGATAATAAATATAGATATATTATTAGACATATATAATTTTTATGCTAAATTATTAAAATCAATGTTCATGTATCGTAGGCTAGAATAATGACTTTGGTGCCAGAAAACCACTTCGTGAGGATTTGAACATATTTTTTTATACTTAATCAATAGTTTAGATTAAAATTAATTTATTTTAGTTATTTATATTAAAATATATTGCATTTATTATTATATGCATGGTTAAGGTTCGATTCGTACGAATACGGCCCCTGGAAACTTGGAGTCCAAACAATGCCAAATATTGCAAGAAACAACCTAGCAAGGTTGGCAATGTAAATAAGGAAAGCAACAATGATACAAATATGCGTTAAATTATGACCGAGACTCCAAAGAACTTGAACTATTAAACAAACAACACTAAATCAAGTCACGTAAATAAAGAACGAAATTGAAGCACTTATTCAAATGACCGAGCAGTGTTAAGCGAGCTTCGACGAAGTATATTTAGCGCCTCGAGTGTGAATACAATGATTTCAGTACATAAGCATGTAACATGCCAAAAAACTAGATACCGATTTGTGATTTACAAATGTCTATATATAGAGTTTAAGGGCGTTCTAGGGCATACATCCGAACCATTGCGGCTATTTCACCGGTCTTTTCAAGGTCATTGCAACGTCTTTTCAGGGTCTCCGAAATTACTGTGCCCTTATCTGGATCTCCTTTTGACCGTTGTGCAGCTCAATTAAGGAAGTTCCTCAATAGTTGACCTGTGTTCCAGGTTGTTCCTCTCTTTAGCAAGCTATTATCTTCAATTGATAATTCATTGTCGAGCTATATTTTGCCTGAGCCAGGTCACATTTGGTTGGACCTGTGGCTAGGTGGGCCTAATGAATTTTGAGACGGGCTGTTTGATTCTTGACCCCCAACATATATTATGCTTAACAAAAATATAAATATATACATTTTAAATTATTCATACTTTAATATTAATGAAATCAATTTTAAAATTAAAAAAATTCTTATTTAATATAAATTTATTTTAACAAATGACCTAATTTTATATATCGGAATTTAAGAATGAAATATAAGAGATAAAATAAAGTTATCCTATTTATCATTTTAAATATAATATTTCTTTTCCCTTTCCCTTTTCTTTAGAGATAAAATTTTGCATGAGACTGTCTCACAGATCTTTGAACCAATTTACTCAGTCGATTCTCATCTCATTACTATGCGAATTTATTTTATAAAAAATCAATTGATTCTTAGTGAATATCAAAGGCTTCTCATGCAAACAATTTATTATTTAATTTATTTTTATAAAAAAATACAAATAAATCAATATTCTTATTTTTACAGCGACAGTCGATATTATATTCTTCTATCACATGATGCCTTCTATCTAAAAAAAACATTATTATTATTATTATTATTATTATTATTATTATTATTATTATTTCAAGTGTAAAACTACAAAGCTTCAGCGGGAAAAAATTGTAAATATTCAAATTACCAAAAAATTGAAAGTGATTCAAACCCTAATTTATAACCCCGCCGCTACCCTGTTCCCAATTTGTAAATCTCAGGACATAACGTAGATCACTCAGCTACCGCCGATGATCTTCCGATCTTATTTATACCCTTAGGGTTCTAAAACATTTTTTATGTTTGTCGATATTTGGACTATTGTTTCTGGTGGTGTTCGCTTTTTGTTTCATTTTTCATGGTCTGAAACTCGAATGGAAGTCCAGACGTCTGCAATATTATTGGATTTTTCAGACTGATTTTGGGTTGACATTTATTTTCAACTTTTGACACATGCCTTCAAAATCCAGGAACTTGTCTACTTGATTATCTATTCATACAATGTGAGTTTTTTGCTTGCCCGTTCATGTGCCTTGATGTTTAGAACGCATTATTGTTTACTCGTTTTATGACTAGTTTTTGCGAGAACTTTTCGGTCTTCTTGTTCGTTTACCGCTTTACCTTTTGCTGTCAGTTGACTAGAAATTTGCCAATCTGAATTTTGGTGCCTGTTGTATCTTTGAATATTACAATCAATGATGACCGTATTGTTCATGCATGATGGACCTTTTGCTCAAATTTTCCAGGCTTATTAAGACATGGAAGTTATAGTAATAATTAGGTGTAGTTTCTTGTTAAACGTCCATCCAGATTTTGGCCGGGTCCTACACGTGAAATGGGCCATGCTCTTGACTTCTCCAACTTTAGCTATGATCTATTTGTGCTTTTGAAATGACTGAATGAGTAATTCTAACTGTGTGAGTTCGTAGTTACATGTTTTGGCTTGCTGTTGTGCTGAACTTTATTGGGTTTTTTTGTCATATGTTTCATAATGCTGTGTCATTTGAAATCTTGTCACCATATATAAATCCCAGTTTCAAATATGAACCCTTTCGTTTACAGTTTATGGTATGTTTTCCAGTTTCTATTAGAGCACATATCGTAATGGAAATGATGGCAATAAGTAAAAGGTCTGAGCAGGATACAATGTTGGTAGCCATGGAATAGGTGTGCTTGAGTGGATGAAATAAAATTGAAAGAGGGCCCCTGTCCATGCTTGAGATTTGCATTGTGACGTTCGCAACCTCTTTAAAAGCAAGAATTCATGCTTTCAGCATGGTAATGGGTTGTATGAAAAAGGCATGGATTGCATCCTAGCATTGGATAACAATTTAGACTTCAGCCCAACACCTCTCATGAGCCTATCCCATGCACCAACACAGTTGCGCTATCAACATTTCTCCTGCATTGATCTCATTTTCATGCTGATCCATTTTTTGATCTCCTTTCACTGTATGTGTTTTTCAAAATAGCTTGTTTCCTCTGCTCAGTTTCTTTTGCTCGCTGCTTTGCCCTTCATTTCTGTTTCTCTTATTACAATTTTTGGTAATGACTGACCTCTTATTGTCAAATTTGCCTCTAATTTGTTCTGATCATATTTGTTCTTCTATCATATGACTTCGTTACGATTCCTCATCGTATTGTTTGTTGGTAATGTTCATATTTCATATTTTTAGAGTTGCAACATTCTGATACTTGTTGATTATTTGTACACCTTGGGCTGCTTATTTTTGTAGATATCAATTGCATGAAAGTTGAGCTCCCTTCAATGGTGAAGCATCATGCACATGAAGTCTCAAACATGGGAGTATTAATCTCCCATGCTTCAGAAACTACTAAAAATGGGTAAGGTTAATTCGTTGTATCCACATATTGGATTGTTCAAATGTCTCACAACTCTCTATTCATTTGAATCTTGTCATTTGTGACTACCTGGAGCCACAGCCTCAATATGATCCTTTTTAAGACAGTTAAATGGAATGTATTTCTAGTTTCCTATACTGCATACTGTTATGGATTAAAAATAAGTTTGCCCACTAACTAGCAAGATCATTGAAGACCAAATCTGACCCGAAATTAGATTGCCGTGGAGGATGTCAGAATGTTCTGGAAGACTCCTTTTAGTCAAAGATTCAAGATATCTTCGAACAAGATACAGATTTGTCTACAAGATCATTGGATTATCGGACAAAATCATGTAGATATCAATGCAAACTCCCAATTATAGGAACAAATTCGTTATAGTGATATCTTCTATTGAGAGTAGAGTATATGGGTTCAATTTATGTGTTTAAATAGACCAATGGTTGGCCATGTAACATTTTCATTTCATTTTTTTGGTTCAAGTTTAATACAAAAATTCTACGTTTTTCTGCTTGTTATGTTCTTGAATTCTTTTATAGATTCTTGTTATTATACACAATATATATTACTATATTGTATAACTTGTTTTGCCACTATTTGAATTGAAGCCACAAAATCTGCATTTTCATTTGGTAAATTAGAAAATTGGTAATTCGTTGGTTGAATTTCCATTGGTTCCATTCAGTTATTATACTTGCTCTTAATTTTTGTTTGGTTTTTTTGATGAAGCAATTTATATTATAAAAGTTCAAGTCATTAAAATTATTGCTTCAAGCCTACCCAGTATCAATTACTAAATCTGCTTGTTTGATGCTATATATGCATTTGATAATTCGAGATAATTGAAATTGGTTAATCTGGATTACGTTTTCAACAATAACCAAATTAGTTTTTAGCAGTACTGTTAATTTATGATGTTCATATTCAACAGTGACTGATAAATTTTATGTAAGACTGTGAAAAAGCATTTGATAAGTTGCTACTATTATTTTATGATCCGGTATACACAGTCTAGTTTAGTTGTACACTCGATTTGATTGATTTGAAATGCAATAATTGTTAAACAAATACTCTATCCGTCTCATTACATTAGACGCGTATTCCTTTTCGGTCTGTCCCATTTATTAGACACGTTTTCTTATTTAGTAAAAAATTAACAAAACATAATCAAAATTAACTACACTTAAATTTACTACCCTACCGCAAAATATTCATGAAATTCCCACCCTACCCCTGTCAAACCCTAAATCCCTATCCCTAAAAAATGCTCCTCATTTCCCTACTAGCGCCGCAGCTCTCTCCCCTGTGAACTACTGCCGTCCCTCTCACCACCGCTCATACAAGCCAAATTACACCACCGCTCCTCTCCCCTGCGAACCACGACCGCAGCACTCACCACCGCTCACACCGTCGCCCAACACCACCGTCGACTCTCCCCTACAAACCACGACTGCAGCACTCACCACCGCTCACACCGTCGCCCACACCGTCGCCCAACACCACCGTCGCCTCTCCCCTGCGAATAGCGATCGCAACACTCACCACCGCTCACACCGTCGCCCCTTCCCATCGCAGCATCTCCCCACCGTCGCCCAGCACCACCATCCACAACCGGCCCTGACTCCGCCTACAACTCCCGATGTCCAACCGGAGTCACCGCCACCTATATTTCTTAGATTTTTTTTTAAAATTGTAATTAGTGGTTGTTTTATTAATATTTTTTGTTTTAATCTTTCTTTAAGCATTTAGGGGGCGTTTGGTTTGAGTATCAGGAATCACTATGGATATGGATTTGAAAGTAGAGGGAATGAGTATGAGTTTAGATCTGCGAATCATTAATGTTTGGTTTGTTTAGTTCATGGGTTTAGGAATGTATTAAAATACTATATTTGTATTGAATAATAATAAAAAAATAATTTTAAAAGAAAATAAAATAAAGTATAAAAAATCAAAATAGTAATAAATTTTTTTATTATAATATAATTATAAATGTAATATTTCTTCTAGATTTTTTAATATTATTATAATATTTTAATTTATTAATATCTTTTAATAACATTATATTAATTGAATATATTTTAAGATTATTGTAAATATATTATATAAATTATTTTAATTTATTATTTATCAAATATATCAATATGATTTTATAAACAATATTTAATAAAAAATAATATTTAATATTTTAAAAACATCAGATGATTTTAAATAACCGATAAATAAATTAATAATTATTATATATGAAGTATAAAAAATTGATTTTTGGAATGAATTTGGGAATCAAAGTAAAACCCACCATTTAGGTTGGGAATGGTGATTCCCAAAAATTTGGGAATCATTTTCATTCCCTCATTCCGATACCCTTAATCCAAACAGTGGGTTTCGGAATCATTCCATTCCCTGATTCCGAAACCCACCAACCAAACACACCCTTATTTACTCTTTGTCTTGGTTCATGTGCCACTCCTTCCGTGTCTAATAATATGGGACGGAGGAGTAGGTATGATTTAAAAATTTTGCAAAATTGACCGACCAAATTAATAAGTTGCTACTATTATTTTCACATAAAAACTTATGATCGAATAAATATATTATAAAAAGAATTAATTAATTAATCTCTTAATTAGCTTTTGTTAGGAAATTTGTTAGAAATTTCTTTATATTATTATTATGTTTTGGTTGGTCAAAGAATATAAAAACAATCTAAGATAATTTCAGCATAGTAAAAAATGTATAGACCAGTATAAGATCAATATCGAGTTGTAAGCTGAAACTAATCTAACGACTAGACTAACTAATCTGTCTAGAATGCGCAAAAGACTTAACATATTAATGTTCGCGCCGAACACACAAGTCTAGAAGAATACGAGTCTACCTGATAAAGTTTGAATTTTCAACAAGTATGGTCTCATCAAGTACACTGAACTTACCAACATAGGGATCAAACAAATATTGATGGATGATGTCACCAGCATGGACTTGCAAGTATGACGGAACCAGCATAGACTTCCTAGTCAAGGTCCCAGCGCAAAGATACAAGAAAAATCGTTTGAGGAACGTACTAACAAAGTACAAACTTTAAGGATTGGAGATTTCTTAAAGTCTGCAAGCACAAAACTCTAGTTTCATTAGCTAGGACAAGATTCGAGACTCCTTAAATTGATGAATACTGTCGTTCTGACACAAAGGCGAAGCGTCACTGTCGTTGTCATAAAAAGGGAAGTAGGTGCGAAACATCTAGAAAAACACCACCTACCCGCCTAGAGCATCAGTCAACAGAGATATCCGATTGGACATCTTCTAATTGTACGAGATGAGTCTACAATAGGCAATGTGAATCGCCATTTATTTCTTAACCCCAGATTCGATTTATGGAATATCAAAATAAATTCTATGAAAAATAGTAAATGCTCTATGCATGCTCCTATTTAATTTAATGAGTAGATTCAAAGGAATACCTCAATTTTGTGGATTAAATAACAACGATAGATGGTTGATGGTGTTCCTACAGATCTGATCTTCTGATCTGTTCCCTAGCTCGATCCGGAAATCTGGTGAGGATTCGCTACCCGATTAAAACTGCACTGGAGGAACTCGATTTCTCCTTACCCTCTCTACTACAGTCGACCGCCCACTCTCTCACTCTCTCTAAGGTTTTAGTTTTGAAACTTCAAACTTAATTGTTATGTGGAATCTGAGAGAACTAATCTATTTATAGATCTAGAGAATTGACTATTAGGGTTTAATAAACCCTAATGGGCTTAGAGCATTATTGGGCCAAACTCTATTAATTAATTCCATATTCAACCCAGAACATAATTAATTAATTTATTACACCAGAGAATTAATGCTGACATACCCCTTTATTACAATATTATTAGGAACGAGTTGCATTAACTTTGTTAATCCCCATATTTAAGGTTTCAAACATTCATTAATTAATTCAGCATATGACGATTAGCTGCAATTAAATAGTCTCTTATTATTCCTGAGTAGTACCACTCAACCCTTATCACTTATGCTTGAATCAATGATTCAACCTGCAAGACTAAGCATAACGAACCTCGTGAGCTTCCCAGAAAATGTCGCCATCCTGAAACGAATATGAATGTCTAAATCAATCTTGAGGAAACCCCACACAAACTGCCATCACCCAAGATGCATATATATAAGTACATGTAAGACTCTCCACCATAGCAAGTCAAGAGAAACCACTTATGGACTTGTGCGCCGCAGCCTAAACCGATAGTCAAACCAATTGTCTTAGCTGTGATAACTGTTTATATCTTGCTAGGTCGAACGATTTATACGATCTCTGTGATCTCTTACACACCGTATGATTACTCTATCGATGAGATAACTGGATGTGTTTGTTCACATCGTATGATTGTTAATTTAGACGTGAGTTGTTTATTACAAGTCATTAATGATTACCAGTATATCAAACATAATATTTCCCATTATACCAATCATAATGCTTTTATGTATACAATTCCAACAATCTCCCACATATACTCAATTATACCATTATTTTCTAGAGTATAACATGTGTTTCTTCTAATCTAGCTATTACATTTTGTCACTAGGTGGCCGACTTCATCCTCAGTCCTAGGCTACGAACATGACCCTCGTATGCCTTCTGTAGTAAGCCCTTTGTAAATGGATCCACTAGATTATCCTTTGTGACAATCTTCTCTATTAGCACATCGTCCCTCGCTACGATTTCTCGTATGATATGGTACTTTCTCTCTATGTGCTTTGACACCTTGTGAGTTCTTGGTTCCTTAGAGTTTGCTACTGCACCACTATATCACAATATACCGTGATAGTCTTGGAAAAACTCAGCACAATATCTAACTCTTGGAGGTAGTTCCAGAGTCATACTGCTTCTTTAGAAGCCTCTAAAGCTGCCACATACTCAGCTTCCATGGTGGAGTTCGCGATGCACTTCTATTTCGCACTCCTCCATGATACAGCTCCACCTCCCAAGGTGAACACATAACCCAAGATCGATCTCTTCTCATCCTAGTCCGCCTGGAAATTTGAATCTGTATAACTCACAGGGCACAAATTCTCACACTGATCAATGAGACAATAGTCTCGAGTTCTTTTCAGATACTTGAGAATATGTTTGACAGCAGTCCAATGTGCCTGTCCATGTTTAGACTAATATCTGACCACCATACCCACAGTATAATAGATATCTAGCCTCGTACATAACATGGCATACATGAGACTTCCCATTAGCGAAGCATATGGGACTTTAGCCATCTTATCCTTCTCCTTTTCTGTTGCAGGGCATTTTGCCTTAGATAGAGAAACACTTTGTCTGAAAGGTAGCAATCATTTCTTAGCATTTTGCATGCTAAAACGAGCAATTAAAGTATCAATATAATCGGTTTGAGACAAAATTAACATACTCTTCTTGCGATCACGCAAGACTTTAATCCCAATGATGTATCCAGCATCTCCTAGGTCCTTTATTTGAGATTGTTCAGATAACCATCTCTTTGTGTCTGACAATACCTTTACATCGTTGTCGAATAGGATGATGTCATCTATATAAATCTATAGGATTTAATCACATCATCGAAAACGTCTGTTCCATGATCGTGAAGCCTTTTTAAGTCCATACAAGGACTTCTTTATCTTCTAGACAATATGCTCTTCACCATCCTTCACATAACTTTCTGGCTGCTGCACATAGATGTCACGACCTTCCTCAAGGTACCGATCTAAAAATGCAGTTTTGACATCCATCTGCCAGATCTTTAGGTCCATATGTATTGCTAAGAATTGTAGAATTCAAATGGATTTGAGTATGTCTACCGGTGAGAAGGTCTCGTGATAGTTAATGCCCTCCTTTTGACTATATCCCTTCGCCACCAACCTGACTTTAAAAGCCTTTATTTCTCCTTTCGAACCTTTCTTCTGTTTGTATACACATTTGCAACCTATGGCCCGAGAGCCATCTGGTAGCGCAGACTCTTGGTACACATCCAAAGTGGTAATTGATTCAATTTCTGAATCCATGGTTTTACGCCATTTTTCCACATCTTTATTGTTTACTGCTTCGTCATATGTCTATGGGTCAGTATCATACAGTCCGTCTTCCCGCATCAAGTCCGAAGACTCTCTCACGAACATGTACTGCTCGGGTTGGTGAGGTACTGTTAGGTGTTGATGCGGAAATCCCACCTTAATTCGATGTTTTGATGTGTCAAAACGAGTTATTAACTCATGTAATCATTGTATAGGATGATCGAGTTGTAATAGTCTAAGAGAAGAGAACTGTCAAAACTGTGGAACAGTTTTGAAGAAGAAGCTATTCAGACGTGATAACTGTCAACCATAAAGGACGAAGAAAACAAAGCAAAGTAACGGTTAAGAAAAACTCTCTCACTCTCTCTAGTGTTTCTGTTTTGAAACCTCAAACTTAATCGTTATGTGGAATCTAAGAGAAATTATCTATTTATAGATCTAGAGAATGGGCTATTAGGGTTTAATAAACCCTAATGAGCTCAAAATATTATTGGGTCAGTCCAGGGATCAAATGCAAGTAATAAAATGACCCTCCTATTAATTAATTCCATGTTCAACCCAAACATAATTAATTAATAAACATTAATTCAGGACACCAGAGAATTAATGTTGACCTACCCCTTTATTACTACGTTATTAGGAACGAGTTGCTTTAACTTGGTTAATCTCCATATTTAAGGTTTAAGACATTCATTAATTAATTCAACATATTACAATTAGCTGCAATTAATTAATCTCTTATTATTCCTCAGTAATACCACTCTACCCTTATCGCTTATGCTTGAATCAATGATTCAACTTGCAAGACTTAGCATAACGAACCTCGTGAGCTTCCCAGAGAATGTCACCATCTTGAAATGGATATGGTTATCTATATCCAGCTTGTGGAAACCCCACACAAACTGCCATCACCCAAGATACAGATATATGAGTACATGTAAGACTCTCCACCATAGCAAGTCAAAGTGACAATCAATTCATGTGTGCCCCTCAACCTTTAATAGACTTTAGATTCGACCAAGTTATGGAGATCTTTACTCATTCATATGTCAAGTAGAATGCTTCATCTCACTGTTGATCCTATCAATACATTGAGATGCACTGGTCGCACAAAGCAATCAAGATAAACCACTTATGGACTTGTGTGCCGCAGCCTAAATCGACAGCCCAACCAGAAACTGTCTCAACTGTGATAACTGTTTTTATCTTGCTAGGTCGAATGATCTATACAATCTTCTGTGATCTCTTAAACACCGTATGATCTATCTATCGATGAGATAATTGGATGTGTTTGTTCACATCGTATGATTGTTAATTCAGACAGGAGTTGTTTATTGCAAGTCAATAATGATTACCAGTATATCAAACATACGTTTCCCAATATACCAATCATAATGCTTTTATATATACAATTCGAACACCAAATTGTCTCTAACAGGCATTTATTTCAAAAACCTTCTACCTCACGACTATAAATACCAGAGGATTTTCGATGAAAGAAGTTTACAACAACTAACAACTTGCAACGTACATCATCTTACGAGAACCGAATACTTGCTATTAGCGAACAAGCTTAAAATGCTAAAGTTCCAACATAAGATTCGATTCGAGGCTGTTAAATTTTTTCGTATGTCACATTAGTGAACACGAGACTCAGAACCTTAGTGTTCTTTAGTTATTTTGTGGTAGTCTTTCTCGGATAGAAAGACTATAAAAGTCAAGTACGTCTTGTACTCTGACTCTTACGGGCAATCTACCGTCAATGAGACAGTTCAAGGGAGAACTATAAACACCCTATTTCGGCTACAAGAAGGCTGAGTGGTGCGTCCACACTCTGAGAAACTGCGAAGCAAAGAACAAATAAGGACCAGGTGAGTGCGCTTGTGGACTGAGCAATAGATCGTAGGAGCACATGTAAAGTTCTAAGTTTAGTGGATTACCAGACTTAGGTTTGAAGAGTGCACGCATGACATTTTGGTCTGAACCACTATTTATCGTTTGTCATTTATTGTTTTCTTTATTCTGTCAGTTTACTTCCATTTAAAACTCAACACTCAAGTGTTGCAGTATACTTTGAATCTGATCTTAAATACCTGAACGAAAATTTGACAAACCAAGCTGACATGTCACTATCAACTTGGATAAGTGCAAAGTATATCGATTCAAACAAAACAATTTTCGATGTGCACATTATTTCTACTCTGATAAACAGAGATCAACAACTTTATTATCTAATCTAAAACCGCAAGTGTAGTTATTTCCATGCTTCAGAGTAGGGTAATTCTATTCATAGTCTCTAATTTCCTCAATATAGCCCCCAAAATAATTAAAATCCAAATATTTTTTTAAATAACATACTTGTCCCTATAGCCTCAAATATCAAATCTAATACATGAAAAAAATTGAAGCCCCAAATATTAATAACGGATTACAAAACAATAAATTCAGTTCAAATTTTTTTTTTTGTGCTTTTAGTGTTTTTTTTTCCAATTGTTCATCCACTTCTCTCAAATAATTTATGTTTTGAATAAAATTGGGCTGAATTTCAAAATTATTTTTTGCAAATTTACTATATACCTCTCATAACAAATTTTTCAGTAACATGATTCAATTAAATAATCTTCTAAATATAATAGTGAAAGAATAAATATAATTTTCTAAAACTAAGTAACTTCTAAATTAAGGAGTTATTTGAATTGAAATAAGATAAAAGACACGCACAACCTAACTTGAAGAAATAGGATAAATAGAATTACTATGTCATATAATCTATATATGAATACCGAACTTTTGTAATTAGCATGTTTTCTTTAATAATAGAAAATAGAGAAATTTGATTTATAAAATATTTTATGAATTTATAATTTTTTAATTAACTCAACACCTTCATCAATGGAATATACGAAAACTGTGTTCCTTGAAAAAAAATAGTGTCGAGGCTACAAAAGATGTAAGGGGCTTCATTTTTTTTTTCTTCTTCTTCTTTCTGTGTATTAGATTTGTTATTTGAGGTTACAAGGACAAATATGTCCATTTAAAAAATTATTTGAATTTCAATTATTTAAGGGGAAAATTGGGGGTTATGAATAGAATCACTCGTGAGAGTAAGTTCAATTATTTAATGTTATTGGTTTAGAACAGTTTCAATTGAATAATTTAGTTAATCTAATTTTTTTACGATAAAAAAGAAAAACTGAAAATAAATTCTATCTTGTTATTTAGTTTATAAACTATAAAATTAAGATACAAATAAATGATTAATTTAATAATAATAATAATATTATAAAATAATATAATTATCATAATATTTTAGTGTAATATTATAAAAATAATAAAAAGTAAAATAAATAATAAAATAATTATAAATAACATGAAATAAAAAAAGAAAAAAATAATTTTAGTAATGAAAAACGAGAATGAAAATAATCTCATTATTTTGAAAAATTTTGGTAATTTCCACGTATTTGAGTACCATTTCCATTATTTCATTCTCATACCCTTTAATCAAATGATAAATTTCGGAATTATTTATCCCCTTTAAAAGACCAGTCTCACAAATTCATGCCTCAAAATTAATGCTTTTATTGAAAAAAAAAAAAAAACAAGTAAGGAATTTTTGTGGAGAGAAGAAAGGCGGTGTAAGGTTATTTTGTGTTTACTTTTTTTGTGCCCTAAATCCTAATCCCTACCAACTAGGGTTTCCTCCTTCCTCTATATATACGTCATCTCTTTTTCATTCATCCTCAACCACTAGCTCTCCTTCCCAAAATCTCTATCTTATTTAATTTCGTCTGAATTTTCATCTCTTCTCAGCATAAGGTATTTTTCCAATCCTTTTCTCGGGGTTTATCGCCTTATTAATTGTTTTTTTTTACTGTTATGTTTCGATTCGATTTGATTCATGCCTACTGAAATCGTTTATTTCTGTATCGATTTCGGCGTAATCGGGGTGTTTTAGATCTGGATCTGTTTGATTTTGAATTTCGATTATTGAATTTGTTTTCGATTTATACCGATGCTCGGTTTGTTGACCTAGTTTTTGTGATTTAGGAGTTAAGGATTTTCACGATTTTATGTTTTTAGTCATCAGGTTTTCAAAATCTCGATAGTCCGATGGGAATCTCAATTTTGTGGTTGTATTTTGAATTGTTTATTGAGGGAATCGTATTCTTTGTGGATTGGGGATTTAATATCTAATGATTGTGTTTCAGTAACTTTTGTTCATAGATAGACTGTAGAATTTCTCAATGAATTAAGATTCATTTCTCGAATCGGGATTCATCAGCATTAAATTTTACTACCGACGCATATCACTCGTTTTCCGATAGGTTGTTGAGTGAATTACTGTGTTAAATAGTATTTGGAGTGCTGCAATATTTGATTGATTGCTTTTTTTAATTGCTTTGAAACTGCCTTCTGAAGTATTTTGGTGATAAATTTTTGTTGTTGTTGTGGATATTTGGGTGGTTTCTCTTAATGGATATTTCTGTTAGAGGGTGTCAATGTCTCAAATCTGTTAGTTACATGATGCCTGTTGTTGATGCAAGTTTCTTGTTTACTTTCATTTTGTGCTGGATTTCATTCCTAATATCTTTTATAAAACTGGTAGTGTTCAACTGATATGCAAGTTTTAATATCCAGTGGCTGTGAAAATTCATCAAGTCCTTGCAGAATATATTCTGATCTGTGTCTATTTGTAGCTTATGGTTTCCTGTTGATGTTTCTTATGCAAAATTTTCTTTTCTCTCTACAGAGCTTTGGCTTGTGTACTTGCAGTAACTGCAGTCAGCAAAAGTGGAGTGTCTCAAGTCAGAAACTTCTTTTATGTCTGAGCAGGCCTCTCTCTTTTTATTATCAATTGGGTTGCTTGGAGAGTACTGTCCTTCACAAAGGAAAAAGGATAGAAATTCTGGTCCTCAAACTGACTGCATGCATCTCAAATCATACATAGGTCATAAAAGTGATCAAGACTGCCAGTTTACAAGGCCTGCTGCTTTTCCGTGGAACAGTCTTGAGGGAGCAACTCTTTCTGATCAATACAACTTACTTCCCTACTGACAATATTGTTATACTGTTCCTGAACAATGGCTTTGCAAAACATTGGTGCTGGGAACAAGGATGATGCCTTCTATAGGTATAAGATGCCCAAGATGATAACAAAAATTGAGGGCCGAGGTAATGGCATCAAGACCAACATTGTCAATATGGTTGACATTGCCAAGGCTTTGGGTAGGCCAGCTTCTTATACAACAAAGTATTTTGGGTGTGAGCTTGGAGCTCAGTCCAAGTTTGATGAGAAGACTGGAACATCCCACGTCAATGGAGCTCATGATACTTCAAAACTTGCTGGGCTTTTGGAGAATTTCATCAAGAAGTTTGTTCAGTGTTATGGTTGTGGGAATCCTGAAACTGAAGTCATCATCACAAAATCACAGATGATTAATCTCAAGTGTGCTGCCTGTGGTTTCATCTCAGAGGTTGATATGAGGGACAAGCTGACCACCTTCATTATCAAGAACCCTCCTGAGTCAAAGAAAGGCTCGAAGGACAAGAAAGCAATGAGGAGGGCTGAGAAGGAGCGACTCAAGGAAGGAGAGGCAGCTGATGAAGAGCTGAAGAAACTCAAGAAAGAGGCAGCAAAGAAGAAGGCTTTGTCTGGTAGTTCCAAGGAAGCAGGATCAAAGGCATCCAGCAAGAAGAGAACTCAGAACTCTGACGAGGACCATTCTCCAGCTGGTAGTCAAAAGGATGAGCATGAAGATGCTGCAGACAGTGATGATGATGTTGAGTGGCAGACAGACACTTCTGCTGTGGCTGCCCAACAAACTATTCAAGAGCAGCTGAATGCTGTTACTGCTAGTATGGTCATGCTCTCAGCCAACGAAGAGAAGAAAAAATCAGGTAAGAGCTCTCCGGGAAGGGAAGGGAAATCCAAAACTACCAATGGCGAGACAAATGGGGTCAAAGCTGCTGCTGACAAAGATGAACTATTTATCTCGATAAAGGAGTACGTGAGTAGGGGTTCTTCTGCCGCCCAAATGAAATCATTCTTGGACTCTCTGTCTGGCTCTCGGCAGGAGCTTGTGAACGCATATTTTGAAGCCCTATTTGATGGTGCTGGGAAAGGTTTCTCCAAAGAGGTAGTGAAGAAGAAGACCTACATCGCATCTGTAATTCAGGACGAGGACTCCCAGCGTCAGCTGCTTCATGCCATTGAAGTCTTCTGCGGGAAAGCATCACCGGAGGCTGTGAAGGAGGTTGCGTTGGTTTTGAAGGCATTGTATGATGATGATGTGGTGGAGGAGGAGGCGATAGTGGGGTGGTACGAGAAGGGTGCGGCTGGTGGCAATAAAACCTCCACAATCTGGAAGAATGTGAAACCATTTGTGGAATGGCTTCAGAGCGCAGAATCTGAAACCGAAGAGGAGTAAACTCTTCCCTACTTGTGTTTCCTTGCATCATCATAGTTAAATCTTGTTTTTGTGTCGACCAATTCTGGTGTGGTGGTCTTTTTATGTCTTCTGTTGCGTTTCTTATTAATGACATTTTTCTTGAATTTTATTGTTGTTGTTTTTCTTCCTAAAAATATGTTTCGTTCCCCCCATTTGTTGATTGAACGATTTGTTCCAGCTATAATTTAGTTTACGTATTTATGCCATTGTCACAAGTCAACCCCCCTCCGTTTCTCGTAATTTTCATATCATATTGAATTCATAATATGAATAATTACTTGCCAGTTGCTACTTTTGACAATTGATAGTGTGGATCTCTACTGTTTTGTTAGTTTAAGTGGTTACCAATATAATTTTACAGTTTCGATCGTCGATTTTATATTTATGCTCCTGTACTTTCGAAATATGAATTTTCAATTCAATTTTTTTTTTTTAAAAAAAATCCAATACCTGAATCTATTCCTGATTCAATCATAATAAAGCAAATCAGTCCGAATTTTTAGTTATCTAGACCAGATATTGATATCATAATAAATCAATCAATCCGAATCTATTTATCCAGTGTAGATATTGATGTCATAATTAAGGTAAATTCTCAGATGAGACGGTCTCATTATTTTTATTGTGAGACGAATTTAAAGAAATGATGTGTTTTTTTATTGCAAATGATGTCTCACCATTTTTATTGTGAGACGAATTTAATAAAATGATGTGTTTCTTTATTGCAAATGATGTATTTCTTTGTTGCAAATAATGTATTAAGGTCCGTCTCACAATAAAAAAATGGCGAGACCGTCTCTCAGGAGTCCAACTCCATAATTAAATCAATCAGAGAGTAAATGACCAAAAAATCTTGAGACCAAAAAATCTTGAAAAAGTTCTCAGGTTAGACACGTCTAAACGGTTTAGACAAAATTTTATTCATTAATCCAAGCAAAACTCATCTAATATATTCTAATTAAGGATTGATAAACACAATTTGACATAAGTGAACCTATTTAGATATGAATAAAACCTACCTAAACCACAAATTTTTGCCAAAAATCTAAGGTATAAGCAAAGTAGAAAAAACACCAATTGTCGGCAGACGAAGATTTACCTTTTACTTAGAGATAGATATTTTAAAACTAAACACTCTCTCTTATCACATCATGTCAATTATACAGGTAACATGTAACATGTATTGATGATTCGAATAGCTCCTATAGTGGCTGTGGACGTGTTTGCACGATATATATATCTTTACCCACCATACACCCTTCCACGTCTTGAGGGCCGTTGAACTTCTGCTCCAGGAAGAATCCGACGGCCCCCAGCCTCCGCCCGAGCTGCTGCCGGAACACGGCATCAATGCTCAATGCCTTCTTACTATAATCTACTGTCAGCTGTATGACTTCTCCATCAGCCGCCCCCCCACTCCTAACCACCACCTCCTCACTGAAATTCGCCAACGCCAACGTCTCCACCGCCCCGTCAAATTTCCCGCTCGCAAGCCTCCACGGCGTCCCTCTTGTACCCGAAGCCAGCGTCTCACCCAGCCCCGGAGCAATCTCCGCCTCCACCACGTTCTCGTTCTTGTCAGTCGGGCTGATGGTGTGGAGAACGAAGGAGAGGTCCGGGGAGATCATTTCTTGCACCAGCACTGCCATCACAGCTTCGCGCTGGGGTACACCAGCTGCTCTGCGGCTCAGCACTGCTCTGCGAGTGTAGAGGGACGCCCAGACACGGCCCACAGCATGCCCGAAGACGATCGGATCAGAGGGGCTGACGTTGGGGATCGATTCATACAGCCCCGCAGCTGACATTCCAGCCAAGTCCTCCACGTTGGCACTGGAACGGACGATCAACCGTGCACTGTCCGGGAAGAGCTCCGATATTCTTTGGATGATTTCTCTTCCAGGAGTCAGAGAAGAAACGAGCTCCTGCAGCTGGTTGCAGAGTAGATCGAGCTCTCCATCGACTTCAGCTGTCTCTATGCTTTCGACAAGTGAAATGTAGGTCTCCATCGACCTGTTGCTTTCGAGTGCCATTTCCATGGAACGGAACGGTATCACGGCTCCCTTGGGGACGTTGAAGGATGCAGGAACTCCATCTTCATTATAAACTGTTGTTCAAGATTCAGAATCACCACAACTGCAAGATACTCATTCATTGACAGACGAGTATTACATACGCATATATATAATACTCGTCTGGCTACCGAGTGACGAGGTTTAGTTTACCTTTACCAGAAGCAGCAGCCAAAGAGGCAAGGCGACCGCAGGCTGTAGCTTTTGCACCCGAGTGTTGAATATCGGCATCCTCGACTGGTATAACAATTCCAATCGATGGAATCTGAATGGCATCAACAAGAAAACCCATGAACGATGGATGGACAAATGAATCATCAATCCAGTAGTTTTGAACAGTTTTCATACCCTATCTGTGGCCGAGGAAGTGCTGTTTTCTTCGGAGTTTTTGACCTTGGATGAAACATCAGTTACTGGAAATGGAATATCACCATTGCTGCTTTCTGCTGAAGTTTGAGTCAAGCTGACCCCTGCAGACGACACGTCCAACCTGAAAAGAGTCGATCAAGGCAAGGCATCATGGATGTAGGAGGAAATGGGGAAAGGGGTCAGATTTATCCCGACGAAACAATACAGTTCATAATGCTACAGGAGGGGTAAACAAAAAAGTTGCACTAACCTCACAAATTTCCCACTCAGATTTTGGATATCAGAAACCTTTTCGTCGTCTTCACAAGTAACAAACACAACCCTTTCCTGCATTCCACATATGCATTATAAACCGTTTATATAATCTAGGAAAAACAACAGAAAATTTGGAATAAGACTTGCTTGCCGAGCCCGAACACCAAGGTGAGATAAATGAGGCAGCTCCTGCAGAAGAATAACTCCAGCAATATTGGCCCCATCAGCTGTTACCTGAATGGATGTCGATTATCGTGTGTTAACTCGTACTTTCACCATTAGATAATTTAGAGAAATAAATTAACCTCCTCATCTCCATCAGCTTTGTTCACGACTAGAATAACCGGTCCAGTTATAGATGATGGTACGGATCCGGGAACAATGCTCTCCACCTGAAAGCCAGTTGCACGAAGACAAGTGAAATCCACGCTGACTTAGGAGGGTATACGAGTTTCTCAAGACATAATTATTAGCAGAATAAGATAGCGTACCTGGATGAGAGTTCCGACAGCTTCTCCTGGTACGAGAATATCCCATCCCTGAGACCCAAGAACATTTCTAACTGCCTTCAACAGTAGGGTACAAAGTTTGGAAACCTGGAAAACCACACTGAATTTTCCATTTGTAGATTAGGTGGAGTGATTATTGCATTTCTTATGAAAAAAGACTAAAACCAACTACTAAACCTGAGTACCATACCTGGCACGAATCTCAGCTTCAGTATATGTCCTCACGGAGTTCTCAGGAATCCCGACAGCTTTTCCTAATACCTTCAAGACCAAAAGACACTCAATCTCCAACTTAAACTAGGACTAAAATCAAAATTTTGATTCCAGAAATAGAAATTTCAAAGAAGGTTCTGAGAGATACAATGTTTTTTGTTTA
The DNA here is from genome assembly GCA_026898455.1 of Plectranthus barbatus. Classification (NCBI taxonomy): domain Eukaryota; kingdom Viridiplantae; phylum Streptophyta; class Magnoliopsida; order Lamiales; family Lamiaceae; genus Plectranthus; species Plectranthus barbatus. Next base: position 592,465 of record JAPKLW010000274.1, on the reverse strand, counting down.
ATGAACACGTATGCCACGAAAAGTAAACGAGGTAGAGAAGAATTAAAACCGGAGAAATAACCCATACGAAAAAGTTATTTGGAGTAGCCTTCAGGAAAGTTATAAGCATGAATAAATACCACTGTCAAACACAATAAAACTGAAATGCATTTTACCTGAACTTTTTCAGGGAATATATTAAGAAGTGCCTCAGAGTATTCCTCAGTTAGTCTCTTAGCTCTATCAAGTGTAGCTTTAAGTCTCAAACCCCATATCCTTGTACCATTTTCACTGCCTTGAAAATTAACCATAAAGTATCTTAGAGTAGTTAAACGTGGCTAGTATTACGAACTGATCGACGAAAAACTTACCTTCAGTTTCCAGAAGACCTCTCTTCTGCCAAGCTATAAGTTCGTTCTGGATAGCTCTGCACTCTTCGGGCTTCCAGCCTGACATGCCCAACTGATGGATGCTGACGACTAGAGCTCCAAGCGGATCACTCCAAGAATTAACATTCTTTTGCTTTACATTCTCTACAAGCCAGTGGGCTCCACCAACAGATTCAAGTGCATTCAGAAACCTAAAAAAGCACAAGCCATTATCATATTTAAGTTGTAAAATTACTCTTGGCACTGTGGTAACTTAACTACCATTATTTATATGACAGAAAATCAATACGTGGACATCTAATCCCTGCAGGAAACAGGCGTCATATATGATATATGCTATTTGCCTTCTAAAGTTAACATCAAAACAACCATCCCAGTACCAAAACTCTCATATGTACAAAAATACAGTAAAAGTTGTACATATTTACAGAGAGAGTAATAGATTGTTTAGTAACATACATAGTCTTCAATTTCCAATCTGCTTAACCATCAGGAATAATCCATCAAGATCTTGTTATTTGAGAAGGAAGCATGATCAAGTATAGGATGAAAGCAGTACCTGCTTAAAAGAACAAAGGAATAGCCTTCAAGTCCAATCTCACATAGACGCCACTGCATTTTGCAGATTCTTTTACTTACATAATCTGTTTGGTCTCACAAAGAAAAAATAAGTAATGAATACACAGCCAGTTGTACCTTTTGCCGCATTGCTATTGCAGCATCAGGGGCATCATTCCGAAGCCCACTCTCAAGACCCTTCGCAATTTCTTGGCGGAGATTGTCCAGAGATTGTATAGTTTTCATCAACACTCTCATTCCTTCACTTTTCGAAATATTACTGGTATCATCCATATTGTCCAATGCCTGAAGATGGACTTGATGGTGAGCATTTAGACATGTGCAGTTTGATTTGGGGTAATTCCAAATTCACGGAGAAACTTCAACAAAAGAACATGTAAATAAGAATGACCTATATGGAACATGTGAAAGCATGAGTTTCTGTTGTTTTGGAGCATCTCGGGGAAGCTGTGATTGCAAATTTATTACAAGTGGAAAGATGATTGGTTTTGTTCAAAATATGATACTTCAGTAACATGACTTTTCAAGGAAGTTATTTCAGGCTATTGGTATCACCAGGGCCGGCCCTGAGGCCGTGCGGGAGGTGCGCCGCACCGGGGCCCCAAAAATATTGGGGCACCATTTTTATAGAATTTTTACTATTAATATATTATTTATTTATTTTAGTATTGAATTTACAAAATTATATTAATCCTAATATAAAGAAATTCACCTTTAACTTAATTAAAATAAAATAGTAGATGACTTAATTTTATATTTTGCCTTATATAAGTTTAAAAATTCAAATAAAATAAATTTAGGATATCAAAATACTATTCTTCACAATATTATATTAGTTATTTTATGATTTAAAATTGTGATTAGTCTATTTAAAAGAATTTGAAAAAAATGTTCTTCAATTGAAAACATAATCTAATAGTTTGTTAGTTATTTTACAATTACAAATAGATTGTGAAACTCTTAGTGGCGAGTCTGGTTAAAAAATAAAAGAGAATTATGAGGTTATCTGTATATAATAGGTATGCATTTTGCTTGCTTATTTTATTTAAGATGTGTTTATTGATGTATATAATCTAAACTTGCATGATTTTAAAGTAAAAAATATGAGTTTTTGCAATTTATAGTTTTTGAACAACTTGTAATTAAAGATTATATGAGCTATATTTTATACTTATACTATATTTTATTATTATTTTAATGTATAATAATAATAGTAAAATAGGGGCATAATTTATACTCATCGCACAGGGCCCCCGAAATTACAGGGCCGGCCCTGGGTATCACATTAGGCTAGTGATAATATACCCACATTTATTCACGAAACATAAATACTCAATCGCAACATATTTTCACCACTAAGAAATAAGAACTGCATAGAAATGCTACCTGTTTTGACTCGAAGAACTGAGGCAGGGCTGCTGAGCTCTGATCCAGTGAATCTTGTATTGACTCCAGCTGTTCTTCCAAACTTCAATTGTTAATAAAAAGCCCAGCATCAGATAAATCCTGACTGAACTGTATTATCCAAACACACACTGTCCATTTTAAACTGTTAATGCGATTGCTAGCAAAATAAATTGATCAAGTCAGGAGGGTCAAATCAAGAATTATAGTTGATAAGCTCATATTTATACTCACTTATCCATATTTTTTTCAATTGTTTTAGTATATTTAGATTAGGTTTTTAGTTGTTTCCGTGCATGAGTATGCTTTAGAGGATGTTATGCTCTCGATGGTGAGTTTTGCAGGTATTCGAGGATAAAAAGAGGTCAAATGATGAAAAGAGCCTTGAAGAACAGAGTTACTGCTTCGATTGACACACGGAAAGTCGACCAAGTTGGAAGACGTGCCAAAATCCTGAAGCAGAACCTCTGTGTCGACCCACATCGTGCATGTCGACCGACACGGAGGTCGATTGGAAGCATTGCAGGAAGAGAGGCTCGACATGTGTGCTGCATGTCGATCGACACGGTGTGTGTCGATCGACACGAAGGCCAAGCAGAGGCAACTCGACATGTTGCATCCATGTCGATCGACACAGAAGCCCGAGAAGGAAAATTGTCCAGTTTTGGTGATTTTTGATATTTTAGTCCAATACCCTGTTTAGATATTTTCACTCCTCTATAAATATTGAACTCATTAGAGCACGTAGTTATCATTCATATCATTATTATTACTTAGAATATTATCACATTGGAGTTTTTCAAGACATTGAATGTTTTTCTTTTATGTGTTTAATAATATGTTTTCTTTAGTTCAAGTCATGTTTTGTGGCTAGAAACCCTAACAGGTTCTAGGGTTCCGATGATCTATCTGATGCATGTTTGAATAAATCAACTCAATATATCATGGTTTAATTTCTTGAGCTTAATTAATCGAATCTCGATTTAAAGAAGGATCGAATGATGAATTTGAATCTAGGTTTGTTATTATCAATTGAAAGATCGAGAGGTGAAAATTGGTAATAAGAAGATGAAATTAAAAGCAATTATGGTTTTAATTAGATAATTATTGAGATTGACTAATTTGTGTTCTTGAGACCGAGAGAAGCTAATCACAATTTAGTAATCTAGGGTTTAATTCCCTAACCAAGGAATTTAATCCATATGAATCTGAATTAATCCCCATTGCTGAGTTGATGAATTTGCATGTTGATGATTAGATTATCTGTCTTAGAATCTGTATCTTTACATATTGTTTTTAAAAAACCTTTAATTTTATGCATTGTCATCTTTACTTTTCAAAACCAAATCCCTTTTCAAATCACTCAAACAACTATGGTTTAAGAACTATAGCTAGTACTTAGGATAGTTTCATCACACAGTCCCTGTGGGTTCGACCACCTTAGGGTGAAAAATTATAAATATATTTGCCACTGTTTTTGCAGTTTGTCAATAGTCATAAAAGAATTCACAAGATTTAGATATAACTATATGTAATATGCCATTTGTGCACAATATTAATGGATATCTTATAACTACAGATAATTACCAGAGAGTTATAGAGCCTAATTTGAAAAACTCGTCAATCTAACAATCAGTGAAGGAAAAACATAAAGGTGTAATAGGAACAAGTAAGAAAGAGATGGTATGCGGTTCTTATGATGAAAAAAGAGAGTCTGTAATGGCAGGATAGCATTATGTAACCATCAAGACGAGACTAAACATCTATCTAGGTGCAGTTTCCAGCTGATACTAAATAGTTTTTTGCTCTTAAAAAATTAAAAGCAGCATAAATAGTTACTTATCGTGAACACAATAATTTAAGAAATGAAATGTGTAGATTGTAATGTATTTACCTTCCTGCATTGAAGAAATCTTTAAGCTCTTGATGAAATATCTTGAATTGCTCCACAAAAGTTTCACTATATTCTCCAGGCTGCTTCGTAATTCTTGCAAGCATAGCTTCAGTGGCTACTAAATCCTCAGGGCCAGCATTTCTATGAAGCTTGTTCTGTATAGTATGCTTAATTTCTTGCTGGAATGTTGACAATACTACATAAATGACTCGAACTAATTTCACGAAAGAGTAAATGATTGAAACAAAACTACGTCATTGGTAACCTTAAGGTCATGAGGCACATATTTGCTGTGAGCAATATCTCGAATTCTTGTAAGGGGAACAGATACAGTGAACTCTGCCTTGAAAGATGGTAAGCAAGGATGGATCTTGCGGATAACAAGAAGTTCCTGCAATTTTGAGTCTCTTTAGGCACACTGAAAACATCGAATGTTCCATTCTAATTTTTCGTCAATAGTTCCTCTTATAACTAGTTATTTTAACAATGATGCAAAGATGATAATTCATTTCCAAATGTAAGAAACTCAATTTGTCCAAATATGAAGCAAGACCACTTTTCCAGCTCCAGATGGAAGACAACTAAAATAAGAAGAGAAAATATAGTCTAAGTGTAACACCCACATAGTAAAGAGTTATTAAAGATTAATGCTATTTTCGATTTTATAATGTCATAGTCCTTGGCATTCTGCTAACCAAAGAGAATCAAGTTCAATTTAATTCCACAATTAGCAGAAATTGACCTGAAGTGAAATGTCTTTCCTGCTGGAGATTTTTTCCAGGTCACGAAATATAAGCCTGGAGATCTCTGCGTGCCTGTTTGGACGTCGATGGCCCCCATCTTCAAAGCAAGGAATCTGACCTGTATTTATCCACTACACAAAAAGATAATATGATAAGGACACGAACAAACTTCTCCAATTGTGCAGATGAAAAATTAATACATCATAAGACCTTCAGATATATGGCAGAATATGTGAGAGCTTCCAAGCGCTTTTCGCTGTCAATGTTGTCAGCCACGAGCTCTCGAACAACTTCAAGCTAGAAAAGCAGAAGCAACAGATCTTAGTCTTCGAGAACATGGCTCTTCCAAAATATGTGAATCTCTACTTCACTCCCCCTATCTTTCAAACTTAGAAACCAGAAAATGATGCAGAGGAAATTCAGGAAATGTGAAAGATAAAAGGTCTTAGCAAAACAATGCTTTCATCAATATAAACTCTCAAATTGTTATCAGCTAAAAAATAAACCAAATTTCACTTATACCTTCCGCCACCAGTTTCGAGCACTGCGATCGCCTTCTATTAACTTGAGTGGCACCCCTTCAAGACCTGAAGTGTCCCAGTTTATCTTCTTTTCTGCATTCTTTCCCTGCCATTGCTCTACAAAGCCACTAGTGGTAACAGCCTCATCTACAGCAGAAGTAACAATGTTCCTATTTTCAATTCCTTTGGCCTCCACTTCTGGTTGGTCTTTCTCCCCCCAAGGCAGTATCTCTGTCTCGTCCTTGGTCTTGTCCCACTTACCCACAACCTTAAAATTTCCGTTTCCCGGAATCTTTAAAATCCGGTTATCACCACTTTCCCAGATCAACTTCTTATCCATTCCTATTATCACAAACTTGTACTCCACAATCTCTTCAGGGCTCTCCAGTTCCAGATAGCAAACCCACCCATTCTCTGTCCAATTCATCATCACTTCCTTCCTCCACGACCCGAACTCTTTCACAGACCCCAAAACTGCCACATGCTCCCCAAATGAAACTTGGTGGTCTAGCGTAAGCTTCAGCTTCACCTTATCACCACCTAGGTTTTTAGACTGCCTTTCCTCTCCCTTCTCCTCCACTCCTTCCCTAGACCCAACATTGGAAATCAGTTATTCATTCTCCAACACATTGATTTCTTCAATGCAAATCAAATTTCAACATCACCATTCAATCCACAAGAAAAGGCAATTCCCAACTTTAGATATCATTTTTTCGGTCTACAATCTCTACCACCACACCTTTGATTTATCCCTCCACCCCAAAGTAAACATAAACCTTCATTTGCAACATCAAACTTGAACCAGATAGAAGCTGGAAAAACTAAAAATTAGAAATATGTACCTGGTTTCAACCGAAGAAACGGCAGAAATAGAGGTTTTAACAGAATCCCGTCTGGCTTGCCCAACAGGAAACAAGGCAAGAATTTTTCCATCAGGAACAAGAATCCCAGCTCTCTTGGGGAGAGATTTAGATGAGATATTATTCAGTGGGCATCTAAAACTACTTCTTGAAGCAATAACACTGGAAGTAGAAGCGAATTTGCATGGCAACAAACATGGATAGTCCATTGTAAATTGGCAGTGAACCAACTCCACTAATATGAAGACCCTTCAATCCCTCAGCCCCGAAAAGGCAAGGAAGCACCCTCTCTCTCTCTCTCTCTGTGACTGCTACAAAAATTGAGTCCAAAAGGCGAAATCTTGAATGGAATGTGCAGCGCAGATATTTGTGGTTGGGACACGTGACAGATTTTTCGCTGCTATTTATCTGGTGCTGTAATTAGTGAATCATATGCCATGAGCGGACTCCTATGTCAGATCTTCAAATTAAAACTTGGAGACTGGGACGAACTATTTTTCTTATATCAACATTTAAGAAATTCTTCTTCGTTTTTTTTTTTTAATTGCTTATATTTTCTTGACATAAATTTGCTTTTGTGACTATTAACTGATATTTATTTATTTTAATAGTAATGTATTTATTTAAATTCACACACCCATATATTTCCGAAAAAATGGGATTTCCGAAAAAAATTTGAACCCATGATCTTTTTGTTATAAGCAAGACGTTATAACACTATAACCCTAAGAAAAGGAAAAAAAAGAAAAAAATAAAACTGAACTATAAACAGATGCTTTGTCTTAAACTGCAGTTTCTCGTCGACAAGCATTCACAAACTGCGAAACAAAAACATCCATTTACTCATCTCCAGTTTTCACTTCACAAAATTTCAAATTTTCAATTCTACATTTTTGCCACTTAAAAGTCAAATCAAATGATCACTTCTAATTTAGCTGAGCTTCTGCAAACATGTAGAAACTTGAGTTTTCATGAGCATGTTTATAAACACAATAAGTTTCTCTGCATGGAACATTAGGAAGGGTAGCATGAATGTTGAAACTGGAGTAATCTTAATTCTCAAACATACAGAAGCGCTGCAATATGTGATATTACTTAACATTATTCACATTTCATCTCACAACTTGTACAAAAGAGTTGCCAATATATGAGTTTGAAATGAAATAGAAATATCCAATTTCTCATAAAAGAAGAGTCTCCAAAATACACCATCAAATTCAATCCAACAAAACCTGATCCAAGACTAAATGCTTGAATAAAGTAGTACATTCTAACAACTCAAAAAACAAAAAATACTATATCACCAACCGTGATTTCATGAATTTGCAATTACTAAAAAATGAAGTTGAGTTCAATTATTCCAAATTTTCCCCCAAAAAAAATGAGTGGATCTAACTAGGGTTACTGAATCCACTCTCCAAATACACCCTCAAATCCAAAACACAGGCCGATCCGAGACTAAATACATAAATAAAGTTCTGTAATTTCTCAAATTAGATAACAAAAAAAAAAAAAAGATTATCATCACCATCTTGTTACCATTTTAAGCTCCACCAGAGCCATATTTCTTTCCAAAGACAAGGACCTGAAGCTTGTCGTAACCAGAAAGCACACCGGCCCCAGCAACTGCACGAAGGATGTTGGCACCGGCACCCTTGAACAAAGATTTGGCACCCTCATTCCTGAGGATCTGGGTAAAGGCATCCATCGAGCTCTTGTACTTCACGGCCTCCCCGGATGTCATCATCATTCTTCTACGGACGGTGTCAATTGGATAAGAGGCAAGACCAGCACCATTTGTGATAAGCCAACCCAGGGCAAAGCTAGCAAAGAAACTATCCTGTAATCATATACAGAGCTGTGTTAAGATTTTATAAAATACATATATACTGATTCTATAGAACAGGGAAAGGAGATGATTTACTGACCTGCAAAGATCCAGTTAGAACCACTGGCTTCAAGGAATCATACATACCGAAGTACAGACCACGGTATACAATAATACCAACACAAGAGATGTTGAATCCTCGGTAAAGACCAGCAATACCATCTGATTTCATGGTCTTTCTGTAGACATCAACCAAACCGTTGAATTGCCTCTCACCACCTTTCTTTGCAGCCTTGGCATCATTGGCCAGACGTGTACGAGCATAATCCAAGGAGTAAACAAAGAGAAGTGAGGAGGCACCAGCAGCACCACCAGAAGCAAGGTTGCCAGCGAACCATTTCCAGTAACCATCACGGTCTTTCTTGAAGTTAAAAAGCCTCTTGAAGTAATCCTTAAATGCAAAGTTCAAGGCCTGCAAACATGCAATAACCAGGAGTTAGCATAGTAATATAATGAATGAAACAGGCAAGAATGAATTCTAGGAGTGGGAAATTGGGTGGACCTGAGTGGGGAAGTAACGAATAACATTAGCAGTGTTCCCTCTCCACAAAGATCCAAACCCTTCATCCTGAATTGTTCTCTTGAAACAGTCTCCAATTCCCTTGTATGGTTCAGACAGCCTGCCAGCCCTAATCATTTCATCTTGATTTTGGATCAAAAGCTTCACACGCTCAATAGGAGCAGCTGCTGTTTTCGACACAGCAGCTGAAACTCCTCCCATAAGAAAGTCAATCGCAAATCCAGAGAAGCCTTTCTCTTGGGGAGCCTGAACAAAGACTGGTGAAGCAGTTGCAGAAATCAAAGACAGATTCTGAGTTGTTCCACATGTCATGGGATATTGGAGTCCTGGATTTGTGTAGTTTCCATAAGCAAATCGCCTCTGAGATAGGGCAGTTTGTGGGGCACCTCCATAGCGAACTTGCAAGAGGCTGGATCTCAAATTCAGTTGGTTAGCTACCTTCTCCGAAATAGTTGGGAATCTGTGTTGGTCTGCCATGCTACTACTCTAAATACAAAACAGGATGACACAATAATTAATAATCAACCCAACAACAATACATTAGCATAAAGTTATACATGTACAATCATGAGATCATCAAGGCATGTCCTGGGATGCACAAGCCTGAATAGAACTACACATCTACAATCGCAATGTAACAGATAAATTTCTATTCAATCAGTCGTCAACCAATACTGTGGAGTAATCCTCTACTATAGTCTATACATCCAGTAATAAGGTCTACACGACCACTTGCTACCAAGAAAACAAGGCAAAGACGACACAAGTAAATCATCATAATAACTTCCATTAATTCTGTGTCAAATAGTAGACACCAACGTAATCTAGTACCACTAATCTTAACAACGGTGATTTTTAATTACACCATTCAGCAACCAATCAATTTTCATGGTATATATATTTCTTGAAATTTGAAGTCCTTCCAATTCACAGTAACTATCCCTAGATCTCGAAATCCAGCAAACAAAACAATGATACATAGCCACAATGACCAAGAATAATCACAATAACAAGTACGATATTAGCAAGAACATAAACATAGACAAATCACAAATGTTGCCAAAAAAAAAAACATTTTACCAAGAACAAATGAAACAAGCTAAAAAAAAAATCTACACCATCGTCGCGAACAAATAACTACAACCAACATTAAAATCTGCACATTCAAATAAATCAGATCTACAAGAAATATATCGCATCGTAAAATTCCAGATCCAGACGAACCTTTTTTTGCTCGAAAGATGTCAAGCGGATCCGAACCAATATCACCAAATACAAGTTTAAATACTTCGTCAACAACAGTGGAAAAAATCAAACTAGATTTGAGAAAAAATAGGAGGGAAGAGTACTCAGAAGGCGTAAATCATGCTAAATCCTCAGAAAAATGGATGTTTAAAAATAAACAAGGCGATAGCAACAACAATTCAATTCCCTTCAGAAATTACCTTCGGTAGCCTCGCCTCGAAAATTGGGGAGAAAAATGGTAACGAGCGAGAGAAGACCGAGGAGACCGTGCGCGAAGAGAGAGAACTATAAGTATGACTATTTTGAACTTTTATAGTGGAAAAGACCTAGCAGAAATGTTAATGGTGGGGCCTATGGTAATACGCTGCGTCGCGGAGCATGTGAATACCTACACCTCTCTCTCTCCTCTCCTCTCCTCTGTTTCTCTCTCTTTCTAGTCTCTTCCACAACCAGATTTTTACACATTAATTTGAAGCGATATTTGTTTCATCTCTTCGTGAGTGCTAGAATGGCAGCTTCGGCCTCTCTCTCCTACACTATCTCTCTCTACGACAATCGCCGGAGCTTCTCCCGTGCCTCTTCAAAACCCTTGTACAATTTGTCTCTTCAATCCACGAGTAGTCAGCAGTTTGTTAACCCCAGAAAACCTGCTTCGAGGGCTACTTCTTCGTTTCCTGTTTTGAATGCGGGGAGATTCGGGAATTCGAGAATTGTTAACGATGGGTTTAGGGATGAGAGGCGTTCTTCACTCAACCCTTCAGATTCAGCCCAGCAGGTTAGTCAACCTCTCTCTATCTCTCCACCCGCCCCACACAAGCTGAGGCATTTATGCTTTCTGTTTTGCAATTCGCTGTAGTTGTGTCGCTATTTGTTTCACAGATGAACATGCTTTAGTGCTAAATTGCTAATGATTAGGAAAAGAAAAAGAGATGTGAAGATAGGGCTTCGGCTGTTGGGTACTTGAAGAGTTGTGCATTTATCTTGAGTACGAGTTTTTGAGGAAAGTGTGTATTTTTATTTTATCGATTAACTGCAGTTGAGTGTGATTTTTAGTTATAACTGCAGAACTTTTGCCTTTCCTTAGTTCAAATGGAGCTGTGGAAAGATACAAGTTTTTTATTTAAATGGTTGAGATATTTGGACAAGGATTTTTTGTTTTCCTGGGAAATAATGAGACAACCTTGTCCTTGAAATCATTGTTTTGTTATTTGACAAACTGATTTTCTTGCGTAATTTGGTGCTGAAGTGATGTCATAAGTTATCTCTGTATTCCATATTGGATGATTAAAATCCATATGGCATGATTCTGAAAGAGTAACAGTTTTCTGTGTTGTTTTTGCAATCAACAAGGTTTAGGGATTTGGAGGGCTGTGTGTTGATTTGATATATGAAAATGGAATTCTCTGATCATTTGCATAGTTAAATGAGAGAGTGAAGCAGATCTACAAGTTATTCTGCAATTTATCTTCATTGATTTAACTTTGACATGTTTGAAGAAACTAATGATATTTCTTGTTTTTTTTTTTCCTGAGGATGAAAACATGTTGAGTACCTTTTTTCATGAAGTCAATGTCATTTGCAATTTTGAACTATCCTTTTTAGAAATATGTAACCATGCATTTGTGGTAATGTCACATGGAATCGGGAAAAGAATGGTTTTATGATTTCTGTGCTTATGATGTGATGATAATCAAATCAATCGTGCAGACAAACAATGAAGACGAACCTGGTCCAGAGAGTGCAGCAGATAAAAAGTCGCAATCCTATATGAAGTCTCTCATGCAGGCATACAAGGAAGCTATTGCATATGGAGACGCAAGAACCATCTATGAGATTGAAAATATTCTATTTACAATAGATAAAGAGAAAAATGAGTTGGCTGATAAGGTTTCAGCTCTGTCTGCAGATATATCTTCAGGGAAGGAAAAATATATCCGATTGCAAGCTGATTTTGATAACTATAGAAAAAGATCTGAAAAGGAAAAATTAACAGTTAGAAGTAATGCCCAAGGTGAAGTGATAGAGAGTCTCCTGCCAATGGTTGACAGTTTCGAGAAAGCCAAACTACAGCTCAAGATAGAGACGGAGATGGAGAAGAAAATTGATGCAAGTTATCAAGGTATATACAAGCAGTTTGTGGAAATTATGAGAAGCCTGCGTGTGGCTGCTGTGCCCACAGTGGGAAAGCCATTTGATCCTTTGGTAAGATTAAGGCTCTCTCTCTCTCTCTCTCTCTCTCTCACTTCTGGGATTACAGAGATGACTCTTATTTATGTTTATCATTGTGATTCAGTCATGAGTTGATTGTGCATACTTTGCTAACCTCATGATCTCAACTGTCTGAAACAGATGCATGAGGCTATTGCACGTGAGGAATCGCATGAATTCAAAGAAGGGATCGTAATTCAAGAATTTCGAAGAGGCTTCTATCTAGGAGACCGTCTGTTGAGGGCAGCCATGGTTAAGGTCTCAACTGGACCTGGTAAACAGAAACCACTTGCGCCACAGCAGCAGGCTTCAGTTTCTGGAGTTGAGAACAGATAGTTACACCATTCAAAAGCATTCTCTTTCAATTCTTCCAAGATTGAAGCTTGAGACTACATCAATTTCATATTCCCTTTCATTTAGTTTCAAATCAGATCAGGGTAGATTGGTCTAGGATTTTCTTCAATGCCTGCTTAAAATGAGATAGAAGGCATGTGTTCCTTTGCTGCTCGGTTGGGAAAATTTATATATACATACATTCTCAAAGAAATCTTTTCAAGATTCTTTCTGTTGAGTTAAATCTTTTTTTTTTCATCTCTAGAAAAAAGCATGATGAATGAAACCCTGTTTGAACTAGATTATCGCAAATGAAATTGATAGCAAATCAAACATGATTTTAAAAGTTCGAAGGAAAATAGAGCAACCTCTCAACATTTCGATACAAACGAGGGAAGAATCAAGATTATGTTTTTACAGCTTTAGTCATTGAGAGGTTACATCGGTCATGTTATGTCAAGAAAATAATGGATGCAGTAGCAGTCCAGAAACAGCAAATTGCAATGGTGCAGGAGCGTCTTTCAATGGATGCAATAGCAGTCCAGAAACACTAGATTACAAAGTCGACATATATGTATTCTTGATGCTGGCCCATGAACTTGGCTGCTTCGTCTCTCATTTGTGCAGTACACTTTTCTTTGGTAGCTTCGTCTTCTTCTGAGAATGGTGCTGCAACCCACCCAAAAGAACAAAATTAGGACAATCGTCGACATAACTAAAACTAGAGCATCGAGATTATCCGTCAACACCACACCGGCAATAAAATGACTTGCCTTTTGTCTTCCCATGGCCTCGACATCAGTCCTCTCAGTCCAGGTGCTCTTGCGAAGTTTTATTGGGCGGTTTCCAACATATTTTCCTGAATTCAGAATAAACATTGTAGACAAAACATAACACTTGTACATGATATCAGGTTTTGGGGGTGGGGATGGTGATGAAATAAACCACAACTCACCATTCATTTCTTTCAGTGCTCCAACAAGATCTGTTGGGTTGGCGAAACTGATAAATCCATAGCCTTTCGTTTTGCCAGTACGCTTATCTCTAACAACCTAATCAACACCGGCCACAAAACACAGTTCCACCACATGTATTTATTAGTAAAGGCCCATATGTGGGGGAAAGAACAAAAGAAAGAAAAAATAACAAGCCAAGGGAAAGATAAAGGGGGTAAATAAAGAAATCTATTTATTATCTGGACTAAATCTTGGAAGCAGGTATGAATCTCCTGTCCATTCGATCACAATTTTCCTCCTTCCTACCTAAAATCTCAAATTTTAATAGAGACCAAGTAACAAGCCTACACTCAATGACTCAAATCTCAGGAAAAAATAGTACCCCATTCTTACTTATGAAACATGCATACCAATTTAAATATATCAGCAATATGCCCCCCACAATAATGATTAACTTACATGCTCTCAGCCTGGTCATGAGATTTATGACTATATTTAAGCAAATCTTTCTTAGGTTTAATATATGCCAGAGGCAGATAGATTTCTTGTACACATGCCTGCTTAAACCTAATAATGCTCTCATATCCTACCTAGAAAGCAGTATAGAGTCATCAAGTGTTGGTCAATCAGATAGATTATGACATCAACTGCAATTGACATTTTCTTCTGCAGGAAATATTACCCAAATCAACAATTTGAATAATGTTCAGTTCTGCAGTTTAATCCTTCTACTTCTTACAAACATGATTTTTCCTACCATTACAATGGTTCCAAAGACAAAAAAAGTTTCGACTTTTCTAGGTAATAAACCAGGAGATTATACCTTTAAACACAACTTGCAAAATTGCCATCAGCTATCAGGTTATAAATGTCGTTCTCTAGTCAGAGAGGTTTATAGTTGAAGATAGATTATGCTGCAGATGTTTGTATTAAATTAGCTGCAATAGTCCTTCTATATCATGAAGAACACATCTTAAAACCAAAAAAGGATTCTACCTTCATGAAACAAGAGTCAATCGAGGGCCCCATGCACTTCAAATTAACATCTGAAGAGGACATGCAAATGCTAATGTATACCACTCAAAATAATAAAAATATCTAAAATGTAGAGAATCCAACGTAACCATGCACCCAAATAGGAAAGGGTTTTAATAAATTTGAGAAGATCACATACCCTCGCCATATTGAAGGATGGAAATCTTGCAAAAGCTTTTGATAACACATCATCATTCACCTCATTTCCGAGATCACCACAAAAAAGACGGTAGTCATCTGCAACATGTGAACATAAGAAACAATTAAAAAAAATTAATATATGTTTCCACAAGTTTAAATGATAATTCAAAAAATGAATACAACCAGAAGATAACATAAAGAGAAAGGGGAAAGCTTAAACAAACCCTAAAAAGAGATGTAACAGCCTTTCAGGAACAACCAATGTGGATCTTACTATCAGCACTGGTCTAATTAGCTATCATAAAACTCTAATATCTGAATGATTGGGCGGTAAGAAAGACCAAAGATCCCTCCCAAACTGATACTGAGAATATTATATAAACAGAGAGGGCAATAAACTCGTACTTTCAGGCCATTCTGCAAGAGTAGGATCCTCCCAAGTCTGCCCTGCAGCTTTCCTCGGAATTGCCTTCCTCTTAGTCTCTGCTTTGTGCTCGATGTCACTGCTAGCAAGTGCAGCTTTCACACTCTCAAGAGCTTCTGGTGTTATTGTTTGAGCATCTCTCTGAAACAACTGCTGGGCCTGTCCAGATCAGAGCCGGCTGTTAGTGAACAAACAGAGTTTATAGGCAGACACCACATAACACCATTACTTTCTAAAAAATAAATGGAAGTTCCAGCTATAAGTTTTTCTGTGGGCAAGCTTGATCTTAATTACTAAACAGATTGAAGGAAATCGACACCACAGTGATGATCAGCCATGAAAATATTCTTATTCGACAGACTTATCTACTTCTGTGTGTGGGTTCGGATAGAACTGTTCGCAATAAAACACAGAACTAAATCTGAATAAATTGAGTGCTTCATCTTCAAAGGTTGCTCACTTATTATCGTCATCAAACAGTCAAATTTAAATGTGAAAATAATTCTTATTAACACAAATAAAACATTTACATATCAGTCTGAAAATAATTTTTCTACAATATTCTAAATCTTCATTTCCACCAAAATCTCCCAGAAGCACATAAAATCTATCCCATTTCCATTGTGCGGGAGTTATTGAAGCCCTAGTAGAAATTCTATATGAAACACAAACCACTTGACCAAATAAAACAACGGAATAAAAAAGATACCTGCTGATACTGTGGCAAAGTATAGACGGTGGGAGGGGCGGGATAAACGGGAAGCGGAACAGCGGGAGGAGGGGCGGCACCGATGTAGGGAACGGGAGGCTGCGTAGGCGCTTGTTGAAGGTGAAAGGGTGTGGGGAAATAGGGAGCGGAGGTGGTGGCGGCAGAGTAGGTATATTGGCCGGACGATGAAGAAGCGGCCCCCGTGGTAGAAGGCAGGTTCGACATAGAAACCCTAATTCAATGGGAGAAATCGACAGAGAAACGACGGCGTAAGGATCACAAAGAGGATCGCTTGTGCGGGATTGCTGCTGCTTCGTGATTCTGGCTTCTCGTTTTACTTTTTATATCAGTTTATATTTATATATGATTTTTAAATAACCACAAATTATTATAGTTTTGCAAATATATTACTCCCTCCGTCCTAGGATATTCGCTACGTTTTCCTTTTTGGTCCGTCCCAAAACACTTGCAACGTTTTCTTTTTTGAAAAATTTTTATTAATTAATTACTCACTAAACCTAGTGTCCCCACTATCTCTCCTAATCATTAATCTATACTCCACTAATTCTTCTAATCACTTTTTCTAAACCTCCGTGCCCGGTCAAACGTCTCAAGTGAACCGAGATGGAGGGAGTATAAATTATGTATATTATTAAAATATATATTAAATTATTGATTTTGTTTCAAATTTTTCATTAGAAAAAATCCAACAGTGAAAAACTAAATATATTATATATTTATGTACTGACTTATAATTATGTAAATTTTGATGTAATAGTCTACTAGCTATGACAATTTTTCTAATACGCATATTGTGTAATATATTAAAAAAAACCATTTTCGATTTTTCTTAAATCAATATCAACAATTAGAAGTGGTTGAATGATTGACCATTAAATAAATTTTAATTTATTCGTTAGTTAATTTTATTTTTTGTTTTTTAGTGGGCAACATTCTCAAATAAAAACCTAAAAAAACTCCAGTAAATTATTTTATAATTGCAAAAACAATATTTATCATGAACATTATTTGAGTTGGACAATCACTCCAATCGCTTAAATTCTAAGTAAATCGAGTCTGAGTCAAGAAATTTAAGAGAAAATTGGAAAAACTAAAAATTAGCAAAGAATATTTAAGGTCAATTTCTTTATTTCATCCTCTAAATCAACAATATTGACTGCAGTTCCTTCAGGTCTTAACTCGATAAAAATTAAAAAAAAAAAACATAAAGAATTGAAGATCGAATCACGTTCAACTGGATCAAGTTCACAGCAAGACAAGCTCAAAGTATGGTGAATGAATTGTGTATTTACAAGTAAGGGTGTAATCGAACCGAGTCGAGCCGAATAGTATCGTGTTCAAGTTTGACTCGTTTAGTTTCGAGTCGAGCTTCAAGCTTTTTTATCGAATATTTTGATGTTCACGAACTTTATCGAGCTTTTATCGAGCCTAAATGAACTTTCTAAATTTAGAATATATTTAAGATTTTCATTATTATTTTGAAAAAAAAGTTATTTATTCGAAGAATAATATCATATTTATGTTCAAATTCTAAATTTTTTTTCATTATTAGAAAGATTTAACATTATTGTTACTCTTAAATCATGAAAATATTATTTTTATAAAAGTAATTATTTTATATTTCTTACTAATTTTAACTAACGAGCTCACGAGTCGAACAATATGATGCTCAAGTTTGGTTCATTTAATAAACGAGCTTTACTAAACGAACTCGAACGAGCTTTTATCGAGTCGAGATCCGAGTAGCTCACGAACAGTTTGGTTCATTTACACCCCTATTTACAAGCACATGTAAACAACTTCATGTACAAAGAGCCATTGCATTCCCATTCCACAGCCTCAACACTGTTCTACTCCTCTGCTTGTGTTGTGCCCATCAACTAGGTAGGAGCTTCCACTTTTTTCGAGCAATTTCCAGTTAAAGATTAGATCCAACACCACCAATCCATTGTTAATTAACATGATCCTCTTGCAGTTCTTGGCTAATCTGTGATTCCAAAACATAAATATGAATTTGTTGCATTGAAAGCTAACCAATATCAAGACCAACAATTCTTTCATGTTGTCTACTCTCTCTCTACAGGATGCTTTCTCAATCATCTAATACTACACATCCAACGGTGAAGATTACAAAATTTCCCTTTAATTTTCGTATGCACTAAAATGCGTATTATTCCAATTTTCTAATTATGATTCATACTTAAAAAATGTATCTCATAGGCAAACACCATGATTGTTCTTGTGCACCATCTCAAGCTGATTCTTTTCTCTAGAATGCTTTTACTTTCTTGCTGCTTTTAGAGTTTTTTAGGATCTGAACTATCTCAATACGATATAATCTAGCAGACCAGTAGCAATGCAGATAGTATCAACAGACTCATCCACTAAAAACCAAATCATTCAAGTTTCATCTTCAAATTTTGAACCAGTAGCATGGAGGGTAATTTACCATTGTGATGAGGGGTTTTGGGCATTGATCCTGTTGTAAATTTGTGTGAATCTTCTTCTGTGAGGTGGCTTTGGCTTCACAGTTTTTTTCCTCAGACCAAAAATCTCCTGCACCAGAGGTACATGAACCAGCACCAATTTCCATGCCAACAACCACACTACATATATAAATAAATGCACACATACAAATCAGAAGATCAAAAAACAAAGCAATCACCATAGAATACACAAACTCATAGAGAGAGAGACAGAGGCTTTGCTTCAAGATTTCAATTTTATAGAATTAGAGGGCAAGTTACACAAAACCCACAAGCTAAAAATAAAACATAAAACGCACTCCCCAAGGGAGGCAAAGGAAACCCAGATTGAAGAACTTGAATGCATACCCTAATTGGTTCAATTCAGGATTTCATCATCAACCCCCCAACCAACACACACACACAAAAAGTAGAAAAAAGACCTGAATTCAAGAACCCTGATAAAAAAAAGTTCGACTGAAGCAGTATTTCTATAAACCCATATCAACAAACATAGAGAGTCACTCAAAAACTATGAATTCATCGGCAGCCTAGCACCACATAGTCCATACCCACAAACATATATATGCATATATATATATAGAGAGAGAGAGAAAGAGGCTGACCAAAGAGGAGTAAGGAGATGGTAAAGAGAATAGCAGCAAAGGGGCGAAGGAGAAGAAAATTGAAGTAATCCCAATAGGAGGGAGAGAATGATTCGCCGGCCAAAGACTCCATTTTTATCAAAGTATTAGAGTTTTTCCAACTGTGCAACACATTGACCTCACGCAAAAATATATGTTTAGCGTTAAAGTAAAACTATCATATAATATTGTAGATTTTAAATTAGATATTTTAGAGATGACGATAGGGCTCCTTCAAATCTTTAATTATTAATTTATCATGCTATACATAAATTTTAAATTAAAATTCTAAAATTCTCAATTCTAAAATTTTGAAAGCTAATTTAGAATTTTTGCAATCTTTCATGTACTTAAATCAAAATTTCAAATCTTGAATTTAAAATTTTAAAATCTTTCTGATCATAAATTATGAGTTTTTTTTATCTTTCAATTCTCAAATTTATAATTCATACTCAAACTATCTTTCAAGATGTAGATTGATAATACTCTGTATGGTATTATAAACTTGTAGATATCAATAAAAATCTTAAGATAAAACCCTTCAATATATTGCAAATCATATTTAGTTAAATTTTTGTTTTAATTTTCTCATTACGAAGTATATATTGATTTTTAGTTTTGAGGTAAAAAGTCCTCCATCATAGTTTTTTTTTTAATTTAATTTATTAAATGATGAATCTAAACTTTAAATGCTTTCATGTGTTTCTTTAATACATCTACAAGTATATATAATTAGAGATTTTGTCCTCTTTTACTTTTGTTAGAAAAGTATATCTGAATGTTTAATTATATAAAATAAAAATATTGTACATTCATGATTGATTTAATTTTGTGTTGAATTAGATGTTAAATGCTTACATATAAGTGACATTATTTGTTTTATTTTTAATTATTTTTTTTCAGAAATGTGTTGTTTTATTAAAAATATATTTTGATTTTGTAATCCTTTTCGTCCCCTCTTTTCTATCTTCTTCCGCTCAGGGTTTTATTCACGCTCAAAATTTTCGATAACATGAAGCCGTTTTAGAAACACTTATTAAATAAAAAAAATCATAAATGCAGATACTAAGGTATACTTTCCTAATAAAATGGACAATATTCTCTAACTATATACACTGGAAACATATTTGAAAGAACTCGTCAATTAAAAAAGAAAAAAGAAAAAAATATCTCATTAACTATTCTGCATAAAATGTCTCACTCAACAAGAATTTGATTCCATTCCTCTTACAAATGACTTTCTGACATAATAAAATCAATATAATATTGAGATATAATTCTACAAGACAAATTTCCAAAAATATATTAAAGGATTTTCCTAAGATTTTATTAGTATATATACAAGATAACAAACACAATTGACTAAAATTGGACCTCATTTCTATAATTATATTAAACTTTGATGAAGCTTGCGAGCTAATTAAACATAATATTATTATGAAGTTCGAGTTTGAACTTTTTTCCAGATTTCATGTTTTTCTTGAATTAGTTCAAATAACTTAGGAGTCAGTTGATTCAATAGAATCAGTCTTGCAACTGGATTAGTTGAAGAACAAACAAAAAGAGTCAACTTTATACAACAAATATGAATGGACCATTTTTGGCAATCAAAGAATGCTCAAGTCAAGCTCTTTTTACATCTAGCTTACAACTCTCAAACCCCAAAAAACCAGACAAATTTGAATTTAATTTACTACACATAAATATTACCAGAAACTGTAGGTTGACGATCTCCATTACCCTCCACGAGAGTTTAGATGACCCGAAGAAGAAGCTACTCATGATCAAGATATCCATTCCCTATTGAAAATGGTCTTGATGGATGATTGCAACATATTCATGTTGGTTGTCATTGTCTTTCTGTTTCCATATCTCACCATTTGAGTGGACAACCCAAGATATTTGAGGAGTCAGCACTGAATAATCTACACGACGTAAGAAGCTAGAGTTGTTATATGTCTTCCATAGAGGCTTTTCATGGATATCAAGAATCAAATAGTGCATAATTTCTGGCTGTAATGCTCTCATTTAAGTAGTCAGATATCACAAGCAACACAAACATAGTTTCAGTCGAAGATCATCGTCCTAGTTCTAACAAGCACGTGCAATGTATATAGAAAACAAGCGGAGAGGAAATTCAGTTGATGTTAACTCAAGCAAACAGCTGAAAGAAACAGTGATTTGTAAGATGATTCAATCAGGAACCAAGAGTTTGTAGGATGACCACTCATATTCGAGGTCAAGCCATGGTAACTAGTACATTGCTATGGATTTTTGGTGACCCTAATCAAGAGGCTCATGGTCTTGCAAGGATTTTCAAACACTGGTAAATTTAAATAATTTTGTATCCTATTTTAAACTCATGGTGAAAGAAGATTCACGCATAATCTCAATTTACATAAAAGGTGGTGGTTATTATATTTACCTCTAGTAAGTTGTTTCTCTGGATCTCTTGTATTGTGCAAAACCATTGTACCCGAAAGCACGGTAATAAATCCACAGAGAACTGAGACGATGTTACTAGCACTCTGACCAGACCAATCCTGTAGTATGAAAGCTAGTCAAGGAGTTTTTCCAGGAAAAAAAAAAAAAAAAAAAAACAACCAAGCAACCAACTAAACAAAGATACAAATACCTTGAACATTATGGCACTGGCAACAAATGTAAGAGATGTGAACATGGCATAGTATATCGGGGATACTACAGCAGTGTTGAATGTATCCAAAGCCTGGAAAGAAGCCATGATTGCCCATCAAAACATAACAGGAATACTACGTTACTGCATAGCAATATACAGAGAATTTTGATCTCTGTTGCATACTTACACAGGATATAAATGACATATATCCTTGTGTTAATAAGCGATAAAAAGTACTACTGAAAACGAAAGGAAGGGTCCTTTCAACCTTGTTTAAGTAGTTCAATTGCGTGGCAATGCATGTAGCAGCCACCATAGCAAATACCCATGACTTGAAGTAGGCTACCTGGCTACTGCCCTCCAACATTAGTTTTATAGCAATGCCTAACGCTTTAACGCTCATAACCTGAAATGAAGCACCGTTTCATCAGTCTGAGAGAAAATATCCAATTAACAATACTTTTTTTCACTCCCCTTTCAGTAACACACATGAAAAGCATTTATATGTCTTTTACTTTTCTTCCATCCGAGATGGAAAACTAGAAAAAAATTCTTTTAGAGCTGTGCACTGAAAAGGGAAAATGAGTTTGTTACACTGGCAAGTATGATTTGCCTGAATGTGTTGACCTTTATACGAAGTAGTCAAAATCAAAAAGGAAGGAAATGTACTTACAGTTAAGGATCCAACTACAGAACAAACACCAAGGTAAACCATGATGTTGGTCTGTCCATAGCGTGGTTCACAATACAACACGAGCACCAACACTACAGCTACTGCTGAAGCCGCATACAAAAGAAAAGCTGGACCAAGAAACAAAAAAAGTATAGAGATATTCTCTCTTTCTTTTTTTCCCCATCATTCCAATACTGCAGAAAGATAAAGCAAAGGAAAATCACAGCAGCTGTGAAGTACATAATTTTACCTGGTTGTATAGCTAGTTCCCAGATTTCTTCAACTGAGCTAATGGTATGTTCACCAGGTGCATGAAGCACGATAACTGTAGAACCCACTATGCACAGAATGCATCCCAAGATTCCTAACTTCCTCAAGTTCTCTTTCAGCAATAAATGAGCTAAAACAGCACTGTTGACGAAAGCCATAGTTGATTAGCTTTTGTTAATGATATTGTCAAGTAGATATATCAGAAAGTGAGTCTTTTAACTGTGAATTTATTTTTCAAACACTAGGGGATAAAAGGGATTGAATAAAAGTACCTGACAATTATACTTAATGCTCCAAGTGGTGTGACAAGGACAGCAGGGGCATACATATAGGCAACGAAGTTGGCAAACTCCCCAACAACCACTGAGATAATCAAAACATTAGTATGACAGTAGTCTGTAGTCATAGAAACAGCATACTTAATTTTGTCTATCTGAAAAAAAGTAACCCTTACTAGTAAACATTCCGATCCACCAAAGTGGTTCTAGCAAGTACCCATATCCTCCTGAACCTTCAATTAAGAATTGGCAATCATTACAAATGAAGTCAAAATAACAGCTTCAGACATGGATATGAAACTGTTACACCAACCGATCAGGTTACGTGAATAAAATTACAGAGAGAATCAATCACAATAGTTAATGGACTAATGGATGATGTACTGTTGGATGCTTGAATATAGGGTCTAAAATTTGAACCCAAACTCGGTCTAGAACATAGCAAAAGGCTTGCCTAGTGCAGTTCACCTCTCTCCATGTGGTTTGCGGGATGCTGAAAGGGGATGAATTTACAATGAACACTTTCAAGTAGTAGTTGCAAGTTTCTTTGTCAGGAGAAAAGTGAAAGATCATTGAGACAAAAAATACCGTAAATAATTTCCTCAGCAGCACATAAATACTAACTCTACAAATGTTAGCTTTTGCCAATTTGTTCATACTAAGCAGCTCCCTTCTTGTAACGCCTCATATGTTTATTGATTTATAGTCTTATTTACTATCCAGTGTACTATACTGAAGAACATTCTTTTCATTCTCAATTTCACATTCCACGTTGAGTTTCTATATCCAAATGCATATAAACCCGAAGCTGACAACTAACCCACTTGATTATAAACCAATCAAAACATACAACGTCGGGTTTTTTCCTTTCATCCCAAGAAAAGCAATTGAGAAGAATCACGGAGAGACCAGTAAGACACATCAAGCTCCCAAATTTACGCATCAAAACCGACACAACCAACTCCAGTTACCCAAAAAGATCGAAATAAAGTAACACATACCAGCTCGAGAGCCCAATGAACCAGCTCTCTGTAAACCCTTCTTCTTGATGATGAAGCTGGATCCAATAAACGCGCTCGATCCCACAGCCAATCCAAACCCAATAAGATTATCCTTAAACATGACCCAAATCGATCGAGAATCGGCGGCGATACTTCTTGTTAGTGTTTCTTGCGGAATACAACGCTCATCCGATGCGCTATTTACTCACAGACTTTGTTTTTCTTTTCGAAAAAAACAAAAGTGAAAACCATAGTAACGATCAAAACGACTGTGGGAATAAATCGTATTGCTGGGGCTGCTAATTTGGGGAGGATTTCTTGTATGTACAGCTGAACGCGTTACGTTCAAATTGCTTGCTTTTTTTGTCAGCATTCAGTGTTTGTGGATGG